>OZ024743.1:294065586-294123086 GCA_964016885.1 Eledone cirrhosa
GACTTCTAAAATTTGTAGTCCATTACTGTATCTTTGTGCATCTTTTGTAATGGAATATGATCTTTTGGTGCTTTCGTGTTTCAAAACGAGTTTGATCATCCAATCATGTGATTCCCTTAGATATGTGGATAATCCAAGTGTTGCAGTTTTCAACGCAATGTCTAACTGGATTAACCCACGTCCTCCTTCTTTCCTAGGGAGATATATTCTATCTATGTCTGCCTTAGGGTGATGCATTCTGTGCATGGTTAAGAATTTTCGGATTTTTGTATCGAGCCTACGGATCTCTGTGCTTGACCAGTTGATGACATTGTAACTGTAGGTTACTACTGGTATGGCAAGCGTGTTTATGGCATCGATCCTATTCCTTGCATTCAATTCCGTTCTTAAGATTGCTCTGACTCTGCGGTAACATTCCTTCCTTATCCTTTCCCTCATTGTCGAGTGCTTGATTCCGTCTCCTTCACAAACACCTAGATATTTGTAAGTTTGTTCTTGATCAAGCTCTCTTATCACGTTCCCCCGATCAAGATTAATGTCTGAACTCTTCAGCAGCTTTCCTCTGGTGAACGTTGCTTTGGCGCATTTATCCAGTCCAAACTCCATTTTAATGTCATCACTGAACTGCTTCACAGTGGATAATAGCCCTTGCAATTGTTCATCATTTTTTGCGAATAGTTTCAGGTCATCCATGTAGAACAGGTGATTAATGGTTTTGTCATAGACTCTATATCCATGTTTTGTTTCATTGAGCATTTTACTTAATGGTATAAGTGCGATGCAGAATAAAAGCGGTGATAAAGAGTCACCCTGAAAAATTCCACAATTAATGTTAACTTCTCCAGCTTCCAGTGATTTTGTTTCACTATTCAAAAGGAGTGTCGTTCTCCATGTCCTCATACTGAATGACAAAAACCTCCTGACAACGGGGGATATTTTGAAAATCTCTAAACATTTTTCAATCCAACTGTGTGGCAAACTATCAAATGCTTTTTTATAATCTATCCAAGCAATCGATAGATTTTTGTGTCTATTATGACAATCTTCCAGTATCATTTTGTTAACCAGAAGCTGATCTTTACAGCCATATGAGCCTCGTTTACACCCTTTCTGCTCAATGGGAAATAGGTCATTTGTTATCAGGTGGTCATATGTGTATTCAGTTAGGACTGATGTTAAAATTTTATACATTGTGGTCAAGCAGGTTATCGGTCTGTAATTTTTGGGATTGTTTGTCTCATCATTCTTTCTCTCTCTCTTTTTTCTGGGTTAGAAAATGATTAAAACGAAATGTTTTACTTAGTGTGAAGTGTTAAGGTATTATTTGATTTATTTATTATTTAACAATGGCATTTATTTATCTATTTATATATTTAATAATTGTCTATTACCGGTTTCAGCATTTTTATGCATTATCAAATGATAGTGAAATGTATTAGTGTGGTGTCGCACATGTTAAAGAGAAGGTGCAGAAAGAATAATGTTATTTACAAACAAGGTTTATGAAGTAAAAAGAAAAAAGAAAAAAGAAAAAAGAAAAAAGAAAAAAGAAAAAAGAAAAAAGAAAAAAGAAAAAAGAAAAAAGAAAAAGAAAAAGAAAAAAGAAAAAAGAAAAAAGAAAAAAGAAAAAAGAAAAAAGAAAAAAAGAAAAAAAGAAAAAGAACGGGCGTAATGTAGAGCATAAAAAGTCAATGTGAAAGAAAAAATAATGTTATTTAGAGTCATAGTTCTTGAAGTTAAGCAGATCAAAATGTCTTAATATAGCAAGAGTGCTTAGTTGATCCATGATTCCATGATGGATTCAAATGGTGGACTGAGGTTTGATATGATTTCCCTTTTTAGAGAGTTAATATGAAGAGGGAAGCAATTCTTGCTGGATGATATTTAATTTATTTAAGAAAAAGGATTTAGATAAATTTATTTGAGAAAAAGGATTTTATGCTCTTCATTACGCCCGTTCTTTTTTTCTTCTTTTTTCTTTTTTTCTTTTCACTTCATAAACCTTGTTTGTAAATAGCATTATTCTTTCTGCACCTTCTCTTTAACATGTGTGACACCACACTAATACATTTCACTATCATTTGATAACGTATAAAAATGCTGAAACCGGTAATAGACAATTTTTAAATATATAAATAGATAAATAAATGCCATTGTTAAATAATAAATAAATCAACTAATACCTTAACCCTTCACACAAATTAAAACATATCGTTTTAATCATTTTCTAATCCAGAAAAGAGAGAGAGAGAAATAAAAAAGGAAAAAAATATATCTTTCTTTCTAATAATCGTCTCTTTCTCCCTGTTTTCATATATATATATATATATATATATATATATATATATATATATATATATATATAGTGTAAGAATAAAGGAACAAAGAGTCAGTGTTGCATCATAGCATATTTAATAACTTATTACATATGTTTCACTGCCGAACAGCTCGAGGAACGATCTAATATATACTCTGCTCTGCACAAGCATCGAGTGCTCACCCGGCATACCACCAACGGACGCAATTATCTTGCATCTATATATATATTTATATCTATATATATATATTTAAAATTTAAGCGAGAAAAATCTCTATTTATAGGAGTACAAACCAGATAGACAAAAACAATATTTTATCTAAACTCGCTTATATAAAGATTTCCCTATGTTAAGTATTAGAGACTAATTAACATATAATTAATAATAAACTACTCCTTTGTATAGTTGTACAAGGCGGTCTTTTGGCTGCTATTTTTAGTGGTATTATAAGCCTGTTGCCTAGTGATAATATATTAATAAATTTTTGATCACGATTTTTGATCAACTACACAACGAAGTTTTTATTGAGCATGCTGCCTCAGCAAATGAAACTATAAATACAATTTGTTGGTCTATATTCTCTTAGCTTTTGAAGTATTTAAACTCTCTCGAAGAATATTAAGGATTCTTCAATTATTGTTGGTTCTAATAAGAATTCTTCCGCAAACGAGCCCATGGTAGGGAGATCTTTACATAAGATAGTTTAGAGAATTTTTTTTTAATATTTGTACTCGCATAAATAGATTTTTTTCTCACTTAAATTTAATATATAATATTACTTCTCTGAGTGATTCTACTCATTGCAATGTTTAAGTATTAGAAACTAATTAACCTTCAGTATATATCCACACGCGCAATGCTGTTGTATATAATATGTGAGCAATTTTCCCTTAAGACATTTCAACCGTTTTTCTAAGCATGATGTGATAATTGGAGTGCTTCTCGATTGGATCAACTAAAATATTTGAAATTAATCCAGGTCAGCTAGTACTAATCAAGTCAGGAAAAAGGGAGTGAAAACGAGAAGAAATTCAACTAAGAAATTTACGGAGAACATTTGGTGCAGGGAACATTGCCAATTCAAGAAACAATTTTACTGGCATTTGGTCAAAGAATTCGTACTGCACCCACTCGTTGAGTTTTCGAGTATTGCCGACATGTGGGTAAATGTAGTACACATACTGTCACGTGTAGGACGGACCCAGTAATCAACTGAATCCATCGTTAAGATTACCACACAGCTTTTCTTTAGCCGTGAAGGGCAGGCAGTTTTTATTTTTCTGGTGCCCATGCCGAAAAAGAGTGGGTTGTGGACACGTCTGGAACGGTTGAAGACAAATACGTTTTTTTTTAGGTTTCATTTGAAGAGCAAAATCAGAGTGGTGAGTGAAGTGATATCTTCCAAGCAGTTCCTTGAAAGGTGGATGAGAATGGCGAACAATAGGCCTGTAGATTGGGGGAGGCAACTGGGTGGGGGAAATTACACTAGCGGTGAGTGTGCCAGTGGCCTTTTGTGGGATTTCATTACGAGTGACCCTCGGATGTCACCTTAAATTTGGGAATTTATTTGGTTTGAAATGTTCTAGATGTTTTATTGCCTTGTTTTCCTTAAAACGTTTTTACACGTTAACCCCACACAGAACTGTCCTGTGGCGTCCTTAAAATGTTCTTAATGTGAATCCCGGGTAGCTAATAAAGAAACCATTATTATTTTTTGAGGGCTATCAATTTGCCGAATCGTTAGGGCGCCGGACAACATGCTTTGTGGTATATAGTTACGGCCCTTTATGTTCTGCGTTCAAATCCCGATAATCAAATAAAATACTAGTGACGCACTGGGGTTGGTTTAATTTACTTTTTCCGCACCCACATTGTTTGCTTTGTGCCTAAATCAGGAACCATTATTTTTATTGATAGTAGTAGTAGTAGTAGTAGTAGTAGTAGTAGCAGCAGCAGCAGCAGTAGTAGTAGTAGTAGTAGTAGTAGTAGTAGTAGTAGTAGTAGTAGTAGTATAAAGGAATGCGAGTAGGCAGAAAAAAACAAATCGAATATATACAACAAGTGAGAGGAGAGGCAAATATATAAATAAAACATTTAGTTGCTCCTGTAAACCGCATGTTCCTTCCTCTTACATAAATATTCATAGGTTATATTCTACTTTGTAAGTTGCCTTTTTTTTCCACGGTTGATGAATCAAATAAATACTTGAAGATGTATATGTATAAATATCTTTATTTAAGGAAGTCTTTCAATGAAATAGGGGAGGATTAAACGGAACGTCTTGGGAGAATTGAAGTAAATGTATCACCTCTATAGACATACATATATATATTTAGGAGTGTACATACATATACATACCTATACATATATACGTACATATATGTACACTCAGTTTTTGCATATATGCGTATGTAAGTTTATATATGCATATGTATGTATCTATGTATAAATATATATATATTTATAGGGTCATATTTGTGTAATAGGGGAGGGTCATATTTGTGTAATATATATATATATATATATATATATATACATTCCAACTCGTGTGCTCCTTCTCCGCATTTTATAATTATATATATATATATATATATACTAGACCTAAAAAATGCGCAAGCTCAAAAGAGCCATAGAATGTTATAATAAATCTTCAAAAGTGTGGGACTAGAGTTGTTGCTCAAAAATATTGTAATCATTATCAATCGTAGCATCCTTTGTGGCATCCTTTTATAAAAAAGAGACTCATAACGAACTCAAGACGACACGATAATTATTTAAGTGAATTTATAATATAGAATTCGGTTTAAGTGCATTTCGTATTAATCATTACTAAACATCTAATATGAAATATTGAACATTAGCTTAAACCAACCATGCCTTTCTTTTTACACTATTGCCCTTAGTTCATTCTTAGAGTGAAACATATAAAAATATGATTTACAACTATAAAATAAATTAATTATTATAATAACAGGGAGTTGGAGCCAGTCAATTTTTGGCCGACTCCGCAGCCCTGTATAATACATTTCATATTAAATTTATTAATAAACTAATTTTACACTGTATGCAAATTACCATGAGATCGTGATATTAGATATAAGATACAGCCGAATATCTAGATCTGTAAAAGTACGAAAGCGAAGTAATGATAAGTGGCTTAAGTTAATTCCAATATGAAAGTTTGCAGTGATAACAATTTGATGACACAATACGATTGTTAATGTTATAGTTCGATGAAAATGTAACAATATATAATTAAATTATTTTAATATTAGTATATTTATAAAATTATCATCATAGATTTGATCGTTCATATAAGCATCATATTCATTTTCAACACAATTATTTTGTTACTATGAGTATATGATAATAATATTACGTAATTATTTATAGCTGTTATTACATTAAACATAGATGTATTTATTGTGATATTTTTATAAAGGATGCCACAGAATGTACGATAGATAATGATTACAAAATTTTTGAGCAACAACTCTAGTCCCACTCTTTTGAAGGTATATTTATAACATTCTGTGGGTCTTTTGAGCTTGCGCATTTTCAGGTCTAGTTTAATATTTTTTAAGGCAACGCTTGTTAACTCTAGTTAAACATGATATATAAAATATATTAATAATAAATTATCGTTGTAATGTAATTAGATTATATAAATGTTATTATAAATGATCTTATGAATATTATTGTAAGATGTATAAAAATATTTTCAGACTTTTAATATAAACAACTACAAAAAACAATCAATATTAAATAAATATATTTTACATAATAATTGTTATAGTTGAATTAATAAAAATTAAATGTTACATACAAATAGTCTAAGATAATAATAAAAAAAAAAAATCTAACATAATAATAATAAAATAATCTAACATAAAACGAACACGGAATATGGACAAATGTACAAGTAAATATGATACAACCAATATTATAAGCATGTTATATAAAGAAATGTTCTGATTTAATATATAATTGTTTCTACTCTTGGACAAGGTCAGCAATTATCCCAGTACATTACTGGTACTTTATTTTATCGACCCCGTAAGGATGAAAGGCAAAGTTAACCTCGGCGGGATTTGAACTCAGAATGGCAAGGGCCTTAACTCTATACGTCAAACCATGGCGTCCGACCCACTAATTTAATATATAATTGTTTCTACTTTAGGCACAAGCCAGCAATTACCCAGTGTATTACTGGTACTTTATTTTCTCGACCCCGTAAGGATGAAAGGCAAAGTAAACCTCGGCGGGATTTGAACTCAGACCGTAAAGAGACGTAACTATGCTGGAAAGCATGGTGTCCGACTCTGTACCGATACTGCCACTCCACCGCCCTCAATCCACCGCACTAATTTAATATATAATAGTTAATAATTACTTTTATAAAACCATATTGACAAATAGACAAGTAACTATTAACTATATCATGAATACAAAAGTAAATAAATATGATACAATCAATATTAGAACATGAATTATAAAGATATGTTGTAAATCAAAAAAGTTTATAATTTATTTAAATATATTTAAAAAATATAATATTAAAATAAAAAATTAAAAAGAAAGCATAAAATAGAAAAAAATTATATTTGACACAAAATTGCTAGCCATATCCGCACAATGTGCAGATATATAATCTTAGTCGGCCATATTAATCCAAAGTGACAGGATTACGGAAAGATACTGAACAGCAGCTAGTATAGTTCAGTGACAAAATGGTCACAAGAATCTGGTCGAGTGACATGCCTTTCCAATATTATAGAAAAAATGGCCATAGTAGCTGCAAACCAATTTCACAATTTCCCGAGGCTCAAAAAACGGCACTCACTCACCATTAAGATAATATACCTCAATGGCGGGACCGGATTCATATTATTCCAATAAATTCAGAAATGCCCTAAAGCAATTCAAATAAAGCCATAGTTAGAGATAACAAGACATCTCTCAACCTCTGTCACTTTTTTTTTAGGATCAAGCAAATCTTTCAAAAATTGCTTGTTGCTATACATCGGCCGTGAAAATTCAATTCAACTTTTCGAAAACCAACAGGTAGTTGTTAAGCAGTTTAGACGGGAAAGCTATATAATGCTTGGAAAAGACGGGATCGTTAATAATGTCCCATCTGTCCTGGTTGCGGACGATGCTGGTGTAGTGCCCGGAGTCTGCACTAGGCAGTGAATGCAAGACGGAGCCGATCAGTCTGAATTTCTTGCCATAAATGCTCTCCTTGTTCGGAGAGAAGTTCAGCAACTCCGAATCAATTCTTACCATCTGATTGTTTGTAGATTCGAATCTATTCAAATAAACAACCAGGTAACGCACTGTGTTTGGAAATACATGTACCTATGTGCTCGGTGTCAATGTCTCACAGATCGCATTTCTTAATGATCGAAACATCAGTTTTGAGCAAACTTTTGAACTGCTGCCGACCATTAACAGGATGCGACGTCAGTTCAAACTTGACATCAGTTGTATTTGTGCAAGTGCCACAGCCATTGGTCGACGTACAGGAACATTCATTATTGTGCAATCTGGGGCAATTGGCCTCGTGTTTTCTAGTGCACCTGAGCAAAGTATTTTCCTCAAAGGTGAACAGTTGTTTAATATTTTCAGGCAACAACTCATAAATGCGCTTCCAAAAATCGTGCGCACACTGTTGGGTTCCATCGTTAAACCTGCCGCCGATGATTTTTCTCAAATTTGCTACCGACTTAGTTCCAGATGACGATATAATGTCGCTAATTTCACGAATAGCAACATCATCAGTGGACTGAATGTGTTCAACCAACAACAGCAGCTGGCATATAACTTGCATGGTGTTGTTTACAAAGCAAGCATTTCTCTCATTGATCAGCGAGATGTACAGTTTTGCAACCGTTTTGTCAGTTCTGGCCTTTTTCGAATTCGCCAAGTTGACCATTTCACTGTCAATATTAATAGCAAATTTATTCATTTTAGTTGCTTTTTTGCCCTATCCAATACTGTTAGGCGCCACGTTACACAATAGAAGCGGTTCCATATTAATGCTCTCTCTCAAATAGTTGTATTCTCTCCAAGCACTGGAATCGCACACGATCAAACTCGTTGGATCAAGATCAATCCAGTAAACATTGCACAGTTTGCGGGCTCTAGACAAGGCCACATAGGCCATACCGTCTGCGAAAACGCCAGTGCCCAAATCAACGACTCCGTCGACGCTTATTCCCTGCGACTTGTGGATAGAAATTGCATATGCAATGAACATGGGATATTGGTCTCTAGTGATAAAAACACCAGGAGACAATTCGTAAACGGCTTTGACAGGTTTGATGGTAACGATTTGGTTTGTACTCTCAAAGAGAACGTCAATGGAAGTAATTTTTCCAAACTCATAATTGAGTTGCTTTACAGTTCCTATTGCACCGTTGCACAAGCCTTTTCCAACGTCCATGTTGCGTTTAAGCATAACTCGAGCATTATCGCCAACTTTAAGAACAGTTTCAAGGCCAGCACTATCAGAAGTCTTTTTAGCTTTGGTTGTCAACTTTTTACTTTTAGTTTTCTTTTGACCTTTAATTTGCCTCACATTCGAATCGATAGCAGTAAGTTCGACAGTATTAATGCCAAGTTTATCGAGGATTAGAACGTTAAACTTTTCTACCGACTCGTTTAGAAGCATGTATGTATACATACGATACTCAAATCAGAAGTCTGAGTCAGCTCGCACATTTTGTAAGCAGCCTGATCAATGGAAGCTTTGCCATTGAGATCAATTCTGTGCTCATTCAGAATTTGAATATCAGAGTCAAGCTGTGAACCCAATCTGATTCGGCTGAGCATGTCAACATAATTATCCGTGTCGTCTTTCTGACGCATGCTGACTGTCAACTCGTCGTACTTGAAGTACCTCCTCAAATGGTGGCTGCTGACGCCTATGCACGATATTTGTGCGTAACTTTGTGAGTAACTTTCTTAAACAGCGGCTTTTCTCTAACAGGCGGTAATTGAAGCAAATCTCCAAAAAACATGCGCCAGAAAGGAGAAATGCCTTGGTTAAAATCACAAAACAATTGGCACAATCTCAAGTGAATGAATGCCAACTGCAAGTGTCTGACCATGCTAATCTCATCGATTATAATCGGTCGGACATACTGAGGCCCCATACTCAGCATTTTCAAAAAGTCCTTTGGTAGATCATCATACACGGGAGTTTTACCGTGCTGCAATTTGAGCTTTAGCATCCGATGAACAGTCATGACTGTTGAGTTGGAAAGCGGCCAATCCCGTGGGTGCCGATATCACTACGCCCGGGCCATTGTCATTTGGATACATGTACTGAATTCTATCAGCCAGTACATTTATCAAAACATTCTTGCCCGTGCCACCAACACCCGAAACAAATTTCAAGACTTGTGGACAATCATCGCAACTACATCACGGATAAGGTTTGTTGTTGTCCCAATAAATGTGTCTTGTTTGTCAATACCGGCAACGATATCGACATAAAGTTTTCTTTGCACTTCATTGAGTTGGCTTTCTTTATCTCTCAGTGCATCCTCAGCGACATCTCTAATGCAAGGCAAATCGTCATTAGCATCATCAACTGCCAACGCCTCCATGTGATTACCGCAAGAATAGTCATCATTGTTATCAGCCTGAGGTTCGTTTGGAATATGTTTGCCTTGTTCCAGCTCATTCTCTAAACGTTTGCGCACATTCTGGAATCTGACCATTTCAGATAAATTGTTGCGCACTGTTCAAAACACTCTTTATAAGTCTGACAACCTCCCAGCAAGTCTTTTTCCTCGTCTTGCCAAGGTTTTAAGAACATGAGCAGGTTGTGGTGAGAGCGCTCACAAGTATCTGCAGTCAATCTAATGTTTGGCGACTTTACAATCCGCTCTTTAACAGATTTGAAATAGCCAAGATTGTTTCTCAACCTCAAGTCTTCATCAAAATTGCTAGTATCAATTCGTTTCACATGTTCGTATTTACTCGCAATTTCATACAAACACATGTGCTCCATCGAATCGGGCCTGTTTGGATACCAATGTTCGACCATATTCTCATAATAAAAATCGGTGGAATACGGGTTCAATTTGTCCAGTTCATACTGAGGCCTGAACCTGTGGGATCGGTAACTAGGCAAATCGGCTCCAAGCCAAATTACGTTTTCAGAGCATCCATAGAAATGGGGGCCAAGCAATTTGTCCGCAGCATCATAGGCGCCTGTATCGCGCTTGCCCATCAGCTTAAGTCCGGCACTCTTGTATCTCGAGTAAATGGACTTGGACTTGTCAATCTCAGCCCAAATGCCTTCAGTGTCAGTCTTTTCGGACTTTGTCTGATAACTAGTAACATATCGGTTTAGAATCATGCTATCTTCACCGATCTACTGAATATCGACATTAGCTTTCCAGACATACAGAACAAGGGGATTGTAGTCATTGATGCACTCTTCCCCCTGTCGTCTGTCAAGCTTGTACAACTTTTTGACAGCTCTACCTTTGTGCCGAGATTTTATACTCTCGTTGACACTAAACAAATTGAAATTCCCGACGGGACGTGGAAATCCAAACGTGCATCGAATGTAGAAACGACTACTTGAAAATATTTGCTTTTTGCAGGATCCACTACAGACATGTCGTTGAAAGCGCGACAACAAGTCTGACCAAACGGGACTTTCTACATTGGACGACATGCGACAAGTGATCATGGACTGTACAAACGTCTGAATAGAACTCTTATCGTCTCTTTCCATAATCGGACCATCTTTAATCCACAATTTCATGTGAACATGCGGAGCACCTCTCATTTGGTGTTCCAACCTCCAAAAAAATGCTCGACTATATCAAACGGAGAATTGGTATGTTTAACGACTTCTTTCATAAATGTGGTAAACCGATGGTGAAAATGCTCTCTAACGGCCACAACGTCATCTGCGCACAACGCATTGCTGCGTTTTCTAGCAATGTCTGGTATGTCAGCGTTCAACGTTTCCAGAAACTCTCTCAGATCAGGCCAAACCTACTCTGCACAAGACACAATTAAGAACAAGTGGGCCGGGCCAAATTTCTCGTCCATAGCCATCAAGTCTGAACATTTTCTAGACCAAAACTGATTGGAACCTCGAACATTAGCCATCATCATATTGAAATTGCCCTCAAGGTGCCTGTCATTTTCATCAAGCCGCCTTCTAAACTCGCTTATGGTCATGCGGCTGTTTTTGGTGGTCTTCATTATGGCATATATACCGGTATCAATGCCTCTCTTGTCGGCTTTATCAAGACAAAACATGAGATATTTTATATCTAGCCGAAATCTAGAGTCGGTATGACTCAGTCTGTTTCTTATGAACATGTATGGCTTTACAGCGCCAAACGGTCTATTGTCCACGAAAATGCCAAACTGACCAGTTGGATAAAGACAAGGAAAGCACAACAAATCAAGCGTTTTATCATTGTCTACAATCAAATCGCCTTCCACTCTTTTCATTTTGTACAGGGCCAAGTCAGTGTCTGCAGGGAGACACGGATTCATCTCTTTAACCATGGTGCTCATAGGTAATGCCAGCGTTCGATTTAAGCAAAAGAGTATCGAATTTGGCATCATTAACTCCCGAGCACTGTACAATGTTTTCAGTCTCCGTATCGGCGTATCAATTGATCTTAACATCGGCATACATTACGTTGTTAAACGCAAGCCGATCAAGCGCCTTCACTACTTTGCCTATGTCTACCATTGAACGCCAGATAACTTGTTTCCGCGAAGGCAAGCTATCAACGACTATTTTAAGCATTCGTCTTGAAACGCAGGCAACGTATCCATGGTGCAGTTAATAGTTCCGTCCATAGGCAAAGGCAAGTGAATCACAATTCCTTTAATAGCCGAAATGCATGCCGAAAGATTGCCTCTGAACGAGTATGGCACCAGTTTGATGATATTGACGAAACATTTGGCCCGTTGCACAAGTATACGCTCATACGTGTTGAGATCAGCAAGTTCTTTGGGAACTGCAGCAACGTCCAAGCCGTTTATCGGAGCCACTGAAGGCACTCCACTCTTTCGCAAATGTGTAGCGCATGTTGTGCAGATCATGCAAGGCAAAGAGTAGTTGGTAGTTATTGCATGCTTTGCAACGGCCGTTTTAAAATATTTGGAGTTCCAACTATCTCAAACTTTTAGCTCCTTTCTATATTTTCGCAGTTTGCACATATCACAATGTTGGATTTTATACTTTCTAATGTCAGATTCAAATCTTTGAACCTGCTTACTATATTTATCAATGACATCTGCATCAGTATGTTCGACATCATTGAAAACGGTGCACATATCATTGAATTGAACCGCGATATCACGCTCAATGTTGGCAACGTCAGTCAAATTTTCAAAGTTTATCCAATCGCCATCGAGAACGGCTTCACTGTACTTGTTGAGCCAAATAAATATGAACCGAACTTTGTAGATTTTTCTCAGCAATGTGCGCAACTTTGGCGAGTGAACTGCTATCGATATCAAAAGGCCATGTTCACTGGGGCAGCCAGTTTGACCAATACAGTGCTGATAATCATCATGAGTAACATTGCAAGACTCATATTTCCCCATCAACTGCCTTATTTTAGCAACTGTCATATCGGGATTGAGTTTTGCCAGTTTATCGTGAATTCTTTGGCAAAAAGCTACACGAGCGGCTGAGTCATCTGGACAATTATCTAGTATGGAAGATCCGCAAGGTCTAACGAAACATTTAGACACATCATCATCATTCTGCTCGTCCGCATTAGCTATTTCATTCACAATGTCGTCCATCTCCTCATTATGGATAACGATTATTCGGACTTTCTCAGCGGACTGGTTTTTAAACTCGTCCATTGTCATGTATTCTGCGGGACTTTTATCAAAATTAGCAAGCTCATTGGTGAAACTGTGGTAATGTTCATTTCCCCAATAGTGCAACAAACCGTTAGCATTGACCTTTTCAGTCAATGCGTGCACAGCTTTCACCTTTATTTTTAGTTGAGAATAGAAAATTGCGCATGCCAACGGATCTGGAGAACACACTCTGCACGTGAATATGTGCCTCCTTGCGAAGATTGGTATCGATTATTGTCTTTTTATATGACTTAACAAATCTGTACACCAAGATCTGATGCTGCATCCGGTTGTCAAGCATTTTTTTAGTTTCCTTATTCGATGCAAAGACCGCTTACGAAGAACATTTTTGTTTTTATAGTAAGCTTTCTGATAAGACTGTATATGATCTTTATTGACAATTCTATATTCCGCATCCGGTAAGCTGCTTTCGCGTCCAATTTAAGACGCCCGTCTGGCAGATTATTGGCACGAACAAGCTTGAGGGACCGCATGATTGTAAGAAGATGAACTGCGCGCAACATGAAGACCCGATTCACAAGTCTGACATTGCTCCTTCACATCGGCACTGGGGACACCAAAATCGGTGACGAGTCCCGATTCACTTGCGGATACATCACTAACCTATAAATAAATACTTATTAGTAGCTTAAATAAATACAAAATAAGAGGAAATAACATTGCTCATACTTATGTTCAGATATAAATACGCCAAGTTGCGATCGAATATATTGATAATATCAAAATTTTTCAGACGTGCGTGACACCTGTCGTTGACTATCATAGTAAAGTAAGTACATTAAATTAAAAATTGATATTTTTGCGCACAAATTTCAAAAATATGAAATTTTACAATTACAAAGTTATTTTAGAACAACATTACAAAATTTTACAATTACAAAGTTATTTTTGAATCAAAATTACAAAGTTTACAATGATAATGTGACTGTCAGATCACTATAAATTATCAATTTATTATTGAATAAATTGGAGTGTTTTAAAATCTTTTACAAATAAAAATTAACAAACATTTTGTAAACACGATAATTTAAAAAATATTTGTACAAACTTTTACAAACAAAATTTAAAAGAAATTATTTTTACAAATTTTTACAAACAAAGTTTTCAGAAAAATTATTTTTACAAATTTTTACAAACAAAGTGCAGTTTGTATTACAATCCGGACTCTGCCTAAATTCCATTGCACTATATAAAGAGGAACAAGATACAAAGATAGCCATGATACAGTGTTGTAAATTGTACCAAGATTTCTATACTGTACCAGTGTGTACTGTACTGTACAAAAGTATAGTACAGAAAGAAAAGAATTGTGCCTACAGTATAGGACAGAAAGAACAAATTGTACCTTGGTACAGAATAAATCCAAACGAACTGAAAGAAAATAGTTAACATAAATTAAAAAAATCATATATAAATTAACAATATAACTTACCAAAACGAGGAAAATATTTGGATGATAAACGACGAAATACAGGAGGAAGATTCGAAAGCGAAACGATAAATAAACGTGCAAACAAAACGGCGGATGCTTCTGAGCAACAATTACTCTCGTTGGTTGATTAGCCAATAAGACGATGAAATTAGCCAATAAGACAATACACTACATTACAAAACATGTTTGGCATGCGATCACCACGGCCAGTGACACCCCTTGATATTTTTATTCACAAACTACGCATATGTCAAACACGCAGACTATAAAACATTCTGTTGTTAGTCACTGCGTGTCTAACAGATATATATATAGTCCAGAATTAGCCGTCGAAACGGCTTGAGCTCAGCCGTCGGGGTCTTACTTGTTCATATATATATATATATATATATATATATATATATATATATATATATATATATATACATATATACATCCCTGGTACTGGACGGACATAAAATTATAAACTAACTTTCGACAGGATAAATACGCTGAAATAAAAACAACGATAAACCGCTATATTCCTGCAGCATATTGCATTTGCACAGAGGCCTTGAACAGAAGCCCCCTCACTTCCCCAGATAACAAATCTTTATATGGATAAATTGACAATCACGTTACCCACGTATACCCTCATTTCCATGCTCGTATATGTTTCTCATATATATCTCATATCTCATTTTACATATGTATATCATTTTGCATCTAAGTATTTTATGTATTTTTTGTATTTTTTGGCGTATTTCATATTTTGTATTTTGTGTTTTGTTCCATCTGATAGAGATATTAACTATGCATTCGGCTAATTACTACGTTCCATACTGTAATTTACCCTCCGTTCTACTGTACGGTACTATCGTTCAATATGTGGATAATATATCTAATATTGATCCCCCTTTCAAAACTTCTTAAAGTAATTTAAACACCTCCCTATTTATTAGTGATTATATGTACATATATTTCTTTATTTGCTTCAATCTAGATTCTAACTTGTAACTTTTTATTTTTTTTTATTTAAAAAATTATTTTTAATTTTTGATTTTTGATTTTTAATTTTTAGTTTTAATTACCAACTCTCATTCATAATCTTCACTGTGAAAGCATTATACCTAGAAATAAATATATTTTCTCTTAGCGGGCGATGGTCAATTCTACTGTCCATGCTTAATTTAGAGGTAGTATTGAGACCTATTGATACTCATACACTCCCACCCCCACTGGCTTTCGGCCGGCTAGCAGTAAACTATAACCGTGTCATATTACAGGTTGGATGGGGTCATTGTTTGGGTGAGGTGGGGGGGGGGGAGACCTGCCTAGGCGTGTTTCGTAGAACTCTGCGGTAGTTGATGGTCAACTTCTTTCGGACCTGCGTCTGCGCAGACTGGTGGTGGTGGTGGGGGGGGGGGGGGAATTGGGATTCACAAAGGAACGGGCGAAGAACCCAAGAACACACGCTTTGTCCGTTCCCATGTCTATTCAATTTCGATTGCCTCGGAAACATAACCTTATTATGTGGCCACTGTCGTCATTGAAATATGTATCACAGCATTATCATTAAAGATTTTAACATCTGAAACTACTTCGCTTTTTCTTATTCGACACTTATACACACACACACACACACACACACACACACACACACACACACACACACACACACACACACACACACACACACACACACACACATATATATATATATATATATATATATATATATATATATATATATATATGGTGGCTGCCAACTCGCTTTTGAGTACGGCCACTACTTTATATCCATGTAGGAGAACCCCTACCGATGCGCTGAACGAGTTTGACTTCTTAGTCCAGCCAGCAACTTGAAAACTCTGGTACAAACACTACACTTGTGACAATTATTGACACATAGTACTGGGCCCATGGTACCATGTGACGACAACTGCAGAGACATCTCCAGATATAAAGCAATGCCTGTGCCATGAAGCTTTTATAATGAGCATACTGCACAAAGCCAGTCCCACTCTCTTAACCAAGATGATATTTACCAAAAAGAAGAACAAGTCAACATCATTGGATACCATCAGGGTTGCAGGTGTTATATCACAGTTTTCCTTCTAGAATTCTGCCTTGACAAAGGCTAAGGGGTCATCTCTCCCGGTGATTTTGGACGGCCATTGACTCTTAAGAGCTCCTTTGCCATTTGACAGGTTTTGTTTTTAGTCCTGCAGGATGTCCAAAGTCACCCGCCTCACCAAGAAACCTTGGTGGGGTTGCCAGCTTACTCGCCAACGGCCCGACCATGATACAGGTTGTACTGGGATACATGTTACCAGTAGCACCAACTGGTGACCTGACATTATGTATATATATATATATACATATGTATATATGTATAAATATATATACATACATACATACATACAATATTAATAGTATATATTAGCAAATTAACGATTCGACGTGATAATCCCCTTTTGTGTTAGGCCTGCCCTGTTCCAGGTCAATGTTTTCTCCTGCCTGTCAATCGGGACTACGAGGCAGACGACATATTAGATGATATGATTTCTACGTTGTAAATGTGTGACAAATATTTTGATATTCAAGCAGGGATAAGTAGTGTCAATGTGCACCGATATTGGCACAGCTGGTATAGCGTCGGACGAAACGCCAAGAGCTCGAAAGACCGATAATGTGTGCCTTAGGAGCGTATTGCATAGTAGAGCGTAACACAGTAGATAGTGGCATAAACACGGACACTAGCAATATAATGTGCAACTGTAGGATACTTGACTAGTACCCATTAAATAAACATTGTCTTATTTAGAACGTAGTATATAAATACATAATAGTCGTACATAATATTATATTCTACTTCTTAGCTGTTACAGTGATGTCCCTTAAACATTCTCTCTCTCTCTCTCTCTCTCTCTCTCTCTCTCTCTCTATATATATATATATATATATATATATCACGATATATTAACGGAGCCATAGACTCTCGCCGTTCCCTGTAAATAATGTGCTCAAAGGAGAGGAAATCCTGAGCACTTTAAAATACAAACAATATGTTGAAAAGATAACACACTAGAGAGAGATACAGTGTGCTATCAATAAAACAGGGAAAAACCATCAGTGTTTGGAATCTATAACCTATGAAACGCAGTCTATAGACACGATAATTAAAAATATAAATTAAATCGTAAATAAATACCTCTATAACTATATAACACACGTACAAATCCAAAGTGATCTGTTTCGCCAGTAAGTTGTTGACAGAAATGAAATAACCCAGGTTCTTTAGCGTGTGTAAGGCTATACATTTCAGACAACACTAAGAACATTTTTAAAGCGACCGTCCATCTACACATGGGAGAGAGAAGTCACAGCGTGTTTAAGGGCAGTGAACCAGTGGCCCCTGAGGGACGAGCTGCTAGAAAGGGCAGCCTAAAACCACTCAGAGAAGTGTGCTCAACCAAACAGAGAGAGAGGAAAGACTGTTATAAGGGGCGAAATATTACGATACATTAACGGAGCCATAGACTCTCGCCGTTCTCTGCAAATAATGTGCTCAAAGGAGAGGAAATCCTGAGCACTTTAAAATACAATACGTTGAAAAGGTAACACACTAGAGGGAGATACAGTGTGCTATCAATAAAACAGGGAAAAACCACCAGTGTATGGAATCTATAACCTATGAAAGGCAGTGTATATATATATATATGTATGTATGTATGTATGTATGTATGTATGTATGTATGTATGTATGTTGGAGATGCTACTCATCATGCTTGCCAAACATGTGGTAGAGAATGTAAATCAGCAGGAGGACTCAAGCGACATGCAAAAGTACACGAACTCCAACCACAGCCGACTATTCCCAGTAAATGTTTTGGTTGCCGACTCTGTGCAAGACATTTTAGATCATTGGCTGGGCTAAAAAGCCACATTCGATCGCAGCACTGATAGTTGCTATCGTGTGTTTGTGTGTGTGTGTGTGTGTGTGTGTAGATATGCTTATGTGCGTGCGTGTGTGTGTATATATATATGAATATGTATATTATTATTGTTGTTGTCGTTATTATTATTATTGCTATTATTATTATTATTATTATTATTATTATTATTATTGTTATTAATGTATGTGTGTATATATGTGTGAGTGTATGTGTATGTATGTGTGTGTGTATATATGTATGTATGTGTATGTATGTGTGTGTGTATATATATGTGTATATATATATGTGTGTATATGTGTGTATATATATATATATATATATATCTTTTCCCTTTTTTTTTTTTTTTATTTATTTATTATTATTATTATTATTATTATTATTATTATTATTTTTTTATTTATTTATTTATTTTTTTTTTTATTGTGCAATGGCCATACTCGATAACGAGGGGGCAGCCATCATGTATGTATGTATGTATGTATGTATGTATGCATGTATGTATGTATATATATATATATATATATCGTCCTGATTAATTTTTCATTCTCTTTTTATCCAATAACAAGTGATGAGATATAAACAAACTGCAAATGTAAAGCCGGTCTGGTCGGACAATATATATAGTTCAAGAAATGACAAGAAAAACATGGATGCAAAACATATATAAAAATATATAAACATATATAATACGTTTATATACAATAGACATATTGGTAGCTTCGATGCCACAGAAAAAAATGTTCCGTAACGAGAAAAATATTTCTCGATTTTCCTCTGTGAGTTGCAAGTGTGTTTTGAGATTGTCATACAGCGCTGTTTCAAGAATATTGTGGATTGGCAGTATCAGTAGAGGGTCGGACGCCATGCTTTGCCGCAAAGAGTTATGTCCCTTTACGATCTGAGTTCAAATCCTGCCGAGGTTAACTTTGCCTTTCATCCTTACGGGGTCGATAAAATAAAGCACCAGTAATGTACTGGGTAATTGCTGGCCTTGTGTCAAAAGTTGAAACAATTGTTCTTTCATCAGTTACACACACTCAAACCGTACTGACAAAAAATCGGCTATGGTCTATATACGTGATCATTTGGTGGTGATGCTCATTTGCATATTTATACATACATGCATATAAATGTTATATATACACGATATATGCACAGAGGAAAATAGGGGAAAATAAATTTTTTCCATAAGAAAAAATATTTTCTTCCGCAGTGAGGCTACCCATATGTCTATTGTATATAAACGAATTATGTATATATATTCATATACAACTCTATTATGTTTAACCACTGTCTGAGTGCTACCGCTAATTAGGTATACCACAGCCACGCTCGTATTATATACAAATGAACATTTCCAGTCAATATTTCCTATTTGCTATATGCTAATGAGCATTAGCAGCAAATGATCATCACGTAGAATGCTATATAGACCATGCATGTGTGCATGTACACATATTTGTATGTATGTGTGCTTAATACATATGTATACATATATACATATTCTACCAAAATAAGATTAAGGATGTCATGTCTGAGAATATCAGAATCATACGCCTTATCATCTGTGGAATAAGTTCAAAGATTCAAAGTAGTAAATCGGAGCAATTATATTAAATTAAAAGTAGGATGATATATATACGTATATATATATATATATATATATATATATATATATATATATATATATATATACACGTATATATATCATCCTACTTATAATTTAATATAAGCATATCAAACAATTACAGGTGGATAATTTTTAAAGAGTGTAAACACACATAGTTACAGAGGTAATGTATTAAAAATTAACAAGAACCTATATCTATATTCAAGGTTCTTGTTAATTTTTAATACGTTACCCCCGTAATATATATATAAATGTATGTATTGTATATATGGCAATATACTGTATGTTTAATTAAAAACATTTAGAAGACCATTCACTATGAGTTTTAAAGTAGTGACTATGTCACTTACTTAATTCCGGCAAATATTTGCCGAGATTAAGTAAGTGACATAGTCACTACTTTTAAACTCATAGCGAATTGTCTTCTAAATGTTTTTAATTAAACATACAGTTTATTGCCAAATATACTATACATACATTCATGTATACATCGCTATTTCAGAGCATCAATACTAATACCATATATATATATATATATATGTCATCCTACTTTTAATTTAATATATATACATATATGAATTTGTAATTCCTCTAACAGTCAGTATAAATGACCAAAGAGTGAATGACCTGCCTTTCACCTCCCACCGTCAGTAGACTTACTCTCACACCTCTATCTGTTGCTTGTCAGCGCCAGCGTTCATATAGTATACTATAAGCCGGCCAGAACCTGAAATGTCAACGTCACTTCGATGGCACTGGCAGACATATAAAAAGTAAAAACAAAGCATAGTTTATATTTAAACACCTGTCTAACGACAATGCGTTGGATAACTGTTACATAATGAGATTTGGATGCCATCGAAATGGACATAGCATGCGTGATGTAGTAATCTGAAGTTTTGAATATGTGAAACCATCTTTTGTCTTCTCAGTATATATATATTTATATATATATAATAAGGAGTTGACGGACCATATATATATATATATATATATTATATATCGCCGTATCATCTATAGTATGATATATATATATATATATATATATATATATATATATATATATATATATATATATATATATATATATATATATATTTCATGGTCCCGTTTCATTTTCCTTGTTATATATACCATACTATAATGCGTATCGCACATTAATATATAAAATACTTTTAGGTCTAATACCCATTAGATAGTAGGCAATATCTAAAATTCAAAGAGAAATCTAATTACGATATATCTCTTTTAAGAATTCCTCATGGACATCATTGATGCCGAGAATAGTAATAATATAGAATACACACAAAACAAATGTGTGAGTGTTTGTGTTTGATTGTACATAAATATTCATATATATATATATATAATACATACACACACACACGCGCGCGCGCACACACACACACACATACACACACACACACTCATATCTATCTATCTAGCTATAAATATATTATTTTATCTCATTTTATTTTTGTATATATATATATATATACATAGTATATATATATATATATATATATATATATATATATATATATATATATATATATATAACTGCTTTCAAATATGTCATATTTAAAAGGCAACTTTGCACGAGTTTAATACTTTTTTAAAGGATTTTGCCCATTTCTTTATCCGTTCATTATGTTTAGTTTGGAACAAATGAATGCGTTCCTAAATCTATCTGTGTATTAGCATCTTCACATTCTTCACATTCCCTGTTGTTACGAACAGAGTGGTCTTACTAGTGGCGTATTGGTCACGTGTTTAATAGTGACCGGATATTATCATGGGAGTGATAGCAAATCACGGACGCCTGGCTTAAAATCTCTCACCGGTTGAAGCATGGCATTTTCATAATTGGTTTTACGCATACTGTATGTGTGTTAATATTTGATTTCTATTTTGATATAAATGACGATTTGTTTCGTGTGAAAGTGACTCATCCATACCTACGAAATACCCTTCACAAGAGTGGAGAAAATGGAGGTTATGTTACCAGTTTCATTCCAAAATAACTAATTCTCAAGGAGAACTTTACAAAAATTGAGCTTTGTAGCTTTACTTCAAAATCACCAACTCCTTTTAACACCACAGGTGAAGTAAGTCAAATTAACAAACGTCCTCTAACATATGATTTTCTTGATTCAGAGGGTTTTATTGTGCGCACAAAAGAGCAAAGGGTGACTATAAGGGGAATATGAAAAGTGAGAAATTGATGAATGTGGTTATAGATATATTGCTAAATATAGAGCCATAACGGTGAGGCATACAGAACAAGTGGATATCCCGCAAAAAATAACAAAGGAAAGCAAAATATTTTTATCAGAAGAAATTCGCTACGTTGAGGAGGAGAAGCAACGCGCGACCACTTCAGTACGATTATGAAGTAAATGTAGACGGACAACATGGGAGACAGCAGAACAAAGGAAACTGCTGTAGAATAGATTATGGAAACACGGACCTGATTATGTTGTAATTCCTTGAGAACAATGTGTGATTTGTTACTATTCCAGTCAACATAAGACGGTAGATGTGGAGCAATATATGTGTGGGTGTGTGTGAAAGTGTGTGTGTGAAAGTGTGTGTGTGTGTGTGTGTGTGTGTGTGTGTGTGTGTGTGTGTGTGTGTGTGTGTGTGTGTGTGTGTGTGTGTGTGTGTGTGTGTGTGTGAAAGTGTGTGTGTGTGTCCTTTCTTTCTCCATTTTCGTTCTGTGGTGTTTTGTTGCAAATGTTTCCATCATTGGATTTTTGTTTTTGTTTTTGTGGTAGGTGCATCAGTTTATCTGTGAGAAGTTTGCAGCTATTTGTTGCAGTTCCTTGGAAGAAAGAGTACTTTGAGTGGTTGGCCTTCGCCCTTCTTACAGTGCAATATAGCGGATTCTGAGAGTGGAAGAAAGAGATAATTTAAACCCAGTATTTTCTTGGTAATTTGTTTATAGACCCTGATAACAGAAAAGCAATGTTGACCTCTGTGAGATATTCATAATGCTATTTAAGACGGTACTTGGCTTAAGTTTTTGAATCGCACAGCCTTTACCTGGGAGAGACAGGGTTTTATTTCTCCTAGTGGTTGACGGCAACTTCTTTTTCATTTATGAAGCATCATCACCCTATTTTATAAGCTATGTTATAGTATCTCCGCGCAACAGACTGGTATATACAGTCCCGATGAAGGGTAATGACCCAAAAACATGTTGATAGTTCCTCAATGCCAGTTTTGAACAAACAGGTGACGATCGGTCACCGGCCCAGATTCAAATTGGGCCGTTTGCTTGCAAACGAATCGAACATTATTATTAATGTTCGATATAACATATACGTACATATGTATAAGTATATATATGTGTGTATATATATATATATATATATACACACACCTTTTACATACATATATATATATGCATGTAAAAGGTAAACAGAAATAACAACTCAATTGGTACATTATATGGAAGGTATATATTAGGTTAACGCTTGATATAGCAGGAAGAGGGTCTTAACGTTTCTTCACCAGAAGAAAGAATGAGAAATAAAATAGATTGAGGAGACGGGCGGGTTGGAATTGGAAAAAATGTATTTAGATAAAAATAACAGGTCTTTTTAAAGTCCTTCAATATTATATCGAGTCTATTTGCATCTATTTTTCGGTCTGTTTGGATGCTAAAGTTCCACAAGATTGAGATGTGATCTTTTTCAAGTATGGGAGGTGGTTGATGCTCCCACCAATTCTTCTGATGGGGCAGGTCAAAATGCTTACACTTTATCCAATGTATGTATTGTGCAGCTCTTTCGTGCCTGATTAGGTATTCGGTTGGAGCTATAGGACTGCACATTGAAATTATATGGTCAATGGTCTCTGGTTGTTTTTTACATACACGGCATAATGGGCTGCATCCATTTTTTATTATGTTGGCTTGGTAATTTTTTGTTGGCAGACACTGATCTTGTGCTGATATAATCAGTCCTTCAGTCTCCGATTTCAGTCCAGAGGATGCTAACCACTGATGGGTTAAAGTTTTGTCAACATCAGTATTGTTAGCTCGTTCTGGGTATTTTCTGGGTATTTTCCATACAGAGGCTTTTCTTGCCATTTCTTAGCCAGCTTCTGTAGCAGTTACTTTTACCTGCTTTGCTTTTTCTGTGTTTTCCATTTCAGCAGTAAATGAGACTTCAGAAATTTGTAGTCCATTACTGTATCTTTGTGCATCTTTTGTAATGGAGTATGATCTTTTGATGCTTTCGTGTTTCAAGACAAGTGATTAATGGTTTTGTCATAGACTTTATATCCATGTTTGGTTTCATTGAGCATTTTACTTAATGGTATAAGTGCGATGCAGAATAAATGCGGTGATAAAGAGTCACCCTGAAAAATTCAACAATT
Source organism: Eledone cirrhosa (assembly GCA_964016885.1). Lineage (NCBI taxonomy): Eukaryota > Metazoa > Mollusca > Cephalopoda > Octopoda > Eledonidae > Eledone > Eledone cirrhosa. The sequence continues at coordinate 294,090,178 of OZ024743.1, forward strand.
AATATTAACTTCTCCAGCTTCCAGTGATTTTGTTTCACTATTCAAAAGAAGTGTCGTTTTCCATGTCTTCATCCTGAATGACAAAAACCTCCTGACAACGGGAGATATTTTGAAAATCTCTAAACATTTTTCAATCCAACTGTGTGGCAAACTATCGAATGCTTTTTTATAATCTATTCAAGCAATCGATAGATTTTTGTATCTATTATGACAATCTTCCAGTATCATTTTGTTAAGCAAAAGCTGATCCTTACAGCCATATGAGCCTCGTTTACACCCTTTCTGCTCAATGGGAAATAGGTCATTTGTTATCAGGTGGTCATATGTATATTCAGTTAGGACTGATGTTAAAATTTTATACATTGTGGTCAAGCAAGTTATCGGTCTGTAATTTTGGGGATTGTTTGTCTCATCATTCTTCGGAAGCAGGAATGTAATGCCGTTAACTAGCCATGATGGTATCTTTTCTGCCTCCTTAACTATTTCATTGTAAAGTTGGGCTAACAGATCATAAGACTCTGTGAAGGCATTTATCCAAACATTTTTGTATTTTGTCTTTTCCTGGGGATTTCCATTTGCTGGTTTTTCTTAGAGCCAAACGCAACTGTTCAACTGTTATATTTTCCCATATTTGTTCCTCAAGGTGAGCTGTATCTTTCATTTGTCTGTCTATCCATGGAACATGTATGTTATGAACTTTTTCTTCGGCCCAGATCTTTTCCCAGAATTCTTGCACTTCCTCCTTGGGTGGTATTGATTTAGCAGTTATTGTTGACTTACCAATTTTTCTGTAGAAGTTTCTTTGATTGTTTTTGAACATATTATTGTCCTTATAGAATCTAGATCGTTTTTCAAAGCGCCTTATACGAGCAGCTTTGGCCGACACTTTTTGCTTGATTATTTCTATCAGCATGTCTATGTCACTTGTTGATTTTATACTGTACTTTCTTTTCAATTTTCTAAGTTTTGTTTAACATGTTCACCTACTTTATAGTTTGTTAAAATTTCTATGTCAGATCGGAGAAGGTTTATTTGGCGATTGATGTTCTCTTGCCAAGTAGATCACTTGTGGTAATTCCTTTGTTTTTTCATCTTCACTCCACATAAATGAGTGGTGACTTTAGCCGATGCATACTAGAGATGATTTAAATCAGTAATGTTTAGTTTGTTTGTGATGATAATATTTTTGAAAATTATGTTAGTCTTGTGTATTATCTTTTGGTTCTGTTTGGAGTTCTGGATCTTAGGGAGGGTGTCTCGTTCCCCCATGTCAGATTCTTTCATTTTCATCCATTCGATCATAATTTCATCCTTCAATTTGGCAAGTTCATTCTCATTCATTTCTCTATCATTTACGATCTCATTGTTTTCATTTGGAGTTTCCTCTTGAGCATGCACTCCCTCCACTTTTCCGATCCTTTCTTTAATTTGTTCTGTTGCCAGTGATTCCGCCCCAACCCTGGGATTCGAAGTGTTACAATTTACCTCGTTTACACTGACACATGTTTCATTTTCACTTCGCTGACTTTGTGCTAATAGCTTGATCTGATCAATTTCTATATCAGTTAGTAACTTTTTTTTACAATATTTCTTCGTATATTGGCTAGTTTGTTACTGTCAATATAGCCTCTGTTTTCGGGATGTTTCTTTTTCCAGTTGATATATGTCTGTTCTGTATTCGATGTATTTGATGGGTAGTACATGGCAGTGTAGAAAGCCTCAAGGACTTCTTTATTATCTTCCCTTGACCATTTTTCTCTCTTTTTCTTTGGATTTCTTGGTGGTGAGCATGGAGGATCAACAGTAGGAGTATTCCGGTTATGGGAGGTCTCCAGCTCCGAAGTGATGGGAAGGTTTGAACCATTAGCTGATTTTTCGACCCCAGTTTGGTTCCTCTCTGAGCGACGCGGCCCTTTTTGACCCGGGTGACGGCCGATCCGGCATGATATTTTATCATTAGACATTTACTTTATTTTGTCGCATTTTATCCTTATCCACCAAGGGGTAATCATTTCGAGTTACCACTTCTAGGACGAGTGTCAACCAAGACTAGAGGGGTCGTCCTCCTCTAGAGACACGGCTATTCCCCACCGGCCGCTATCCCGGTATTTCTTGGTCACGGGGTTTTCTTTTTTGTTGTTTTTAAATTGTTATTATCATGAGTGGTTCCTTAATGTGAGCATTGCGTGGCTTAAGAATGAAATTATTAATAATATAATATATTTTTGCTGAAGTTGCCTGTTATTGTTGTTGGCTATGTCGGTGGTGGTGCTGGGGCTTTTTCTATTGTTGGTGGGGAAGGGGGAGCCAGCAGTACCATAATCTTTGACGTTTGGCCGGTGGCCGGGTCACTAAGTCAATCTATTTATATCTTTTGCTAGCCTCTCCCTTGTCTAGTGATACCGCCACCTTCCCCTTTCTTAAGTTAACAGAAGGTAATGGGGGAATAGTGGTGGTAGCAATGAAGGAGTGGTGGCGGCGGTGATGGGATAGTGGTGGCAATGATGGATGGAGTGGTGGCGGCGGTGACTATAGTGATGGCGTTGTCGTTACTGAGTGTTGTTGAATAGGCTAGTTTTGTTTGATCTGTGTATCTGTGCGTTTGTCGCGTATGTTTAATATATGTGCTCACATATTTTCTTAATATTCGAATTAAACATTTTGTTAAAACTTGAGACAATGATAATAGTAATTATTATTATTATGCTGAGATTGGTGGTGGTGGTGGTAAAATTGCCGTTATCTGGCTGTTGTATTTAGTGTACACAGAGGGGTGATGGGGTAGGTGGTGTATCTAGTTTCTGGTGTTGGTGAAATTGCTGTTATTTGGCTGTTCTGTATAGTGTAGACAGAGGGGGTTTTCTTCCATTTCTAACCATTTTCTTTTTTGAATATAAAATGTATAATACAAAATTGAATATTTGAGCGATATAACAATATTTTATGGATCCGAATTTTTCTGAGACTTGAGTCGGGTGCTTTATGTATCATTTGTACTAGGAATTGTTATTTCACAATTGATTTAAATATGTTAAAAATTAAAAACTTACGGGAGCGATTTCATGACCTTCTATCCACCACGTGCGTCTTCATCCCTTCTTCTTCTTCTTATCATTATTATTATCATTATTATTATTATTATTATTATTATTATTATTATTATTATTATTATTCCTTGAATCTCAGTCATTGATGTTAGTTAACTGGAAAGTCCGTTGGAATGAATATCAAGCCACTACCTGCAGCCTCAGATATTCAGGACGTACCGGAGGGTTCTTGCTGTTCCCAGCAAGCATGCCTTTTGAAGCGTTCCAAAAAGTGTGAAGGGGCCGATTTTCTTTAACCATCCCTGGGAACTTTTGAAGATAGTCCCCAGTGCGCCTATGACAATAGGGATCACTTTGACTTCATGGCAGTTCCAAATCCTTTTTACCTCCCACTTTAAGTCCTGGTATCGGTTAATTTTCTCCCTCTCCTTCTCTTGCACTCTCGTGTCGAATGGGCAGGCCACATCCACAATCAGACACGATCTTTTTTCTTTGTCCACAACCACCAGGTCAGGTCTATTGTGTTCCAGTTTCTTGTCCGTCTGTATCCTAAAATCCCACAGCACCTTCACCTGATCGTTCTCCATCACCGCCTCTGGCTTATGCTCATACCATTTCTCAGAATGTGGTAAATTGTTTACTTTGCACAGGTGCCAGTGGATCACCCTGCCCCTCACATCATGTCTCCAGCCCTTATAGTGGGTCTGGGCTAGGTGTTTACACTCGGATACAATGTGAGTCACAGTCTCCTCTCTCTCTCCACAGATCCTGCACAGTGGGCTAGACTCCTCCTTGTAAATATGGTGTTTCAACCACTTCGTTTTGAGAGCCTGCTCCTGCGCAGCCATTAACATTCCTTCTGTAGCCTTTTTAAGGTCTCCACTTCTCAACCAGTTCCATGTCTGTGGATCTCTACATTCAGTTTTCTCAAAGAAGGTACTATGAAGGGATTTTCCTGAAGGCTGCTCTTTCTCTTGATGTTATTTCCTCCTTGGACATCCCCTGGCCTATTGTCCTCTCCTTCAGTACAGATCTGAGCATTGGCTCCTTACTATCAGTCACGTATTTGTGTAGGTTGTTTTTCTCCATCTGAACACAGTCCTCTATGCTGATAAGACCTCTTCCACCCTCAGATCTCCCTAGGTAGAGTCTATCGACATCACTCCTCTTGTGGAACATGTTGTAGATAGTCAATAGCTTCCTAGTCTTCCTATCCATTTCTTTTTGTTCAGCAACATTCCATCTCAGAATTCCCGCACTGTACATAATAATAGACACAGCTCGGGAATTTACAGCGCTTATGGCATTTCTGCTGTTCAGATGTGACTTCAATACGCTCCTTATTCTCCGAATGTATTCAGTTTTTAACAATTCCTTCAATTTTTTGTCCTTGATGCCATCAGCCTCCAGAACGCCCAAATACTTGTATCCTTCCTCAGAGTCAATTTCTTTTATCATCTCACCTGTTGGTATCTGGATTCCGTTACTTCTGCTCAACCTACCCCTCCTCATCACAATGACTACACACTTACTAATAAAAAACTGCATACATATATCACTGCTGAAAATACGGACAGTGTCAACAAGCACACCCAACTCCTTCTCACTCTTCCCGAAGAGCTTAAGATCGTCCATGAAGAGGAGGTGATTGATGGTAAGCTCTCCCTTTCCCAACTTGTATGCTGCTCTCACTTTTCGAAGCATAATGGTCAGGGGCATCAGGGCAAGGACAAACAACAGAGGGGACAGGCTATCTCCCTGGAAGATACCCCTCTTGATCTTCACGCTTTCCAAGGATTCTCCACTTGATGTCAACTCTGTTTTCCAGGACCTCATACTCCTGCCCAGCAACTGTCTGATGTTATCTGCCACCTTGAAGATCTCCAGGCTTTTGGTGATCCAAGAATGAGGCACCATGTCAAATGCCTTTCTGTAGTCTATCCATCGCATGGAAAGATCAGTGTGTCTCCTCTTGCAATTCCCCATTACCATCTTATCAATAAGTAACTGGTCCTTTGTACCACGTGACTTCTTTCGGCATCCTTTCTGTTCGTCCGGTAACAAGTTGTTTGTGTGGGGATGATGGTAGATTTCCTCAGACACAATGCTTGTCAACAGTTTCCACATTACGGACAGACATGTGATAGGTCTATAGTTGGTAACATCATTACCCATGATCCGGTCTTTCATTATCAGAACTGTGGTACCTTTTGTTAACCACTCTGGTACCTCACCTGACATCAAGCAGTCATTGAATATGGTTGTCAGTTTCGGGTGGAGGGATGTTATATTTTTAATCCAATACCCCTGCACACCATCTGGGCCTGGTGATTTCCAGCTGGTTAGTTTTTTGGCCTGCCCCTTAAGAGTTTCAACTGTGATACTCAAATCAGTTTGTTGGTGTGCCTGCTCACCGATATCCCTCTGTACTGTCTCAATCCACCCTGCCTAGTCATTATGTCTAACATCCTGCTCCCATATTCCTCTCCAGAATGTTTTAGTTTGTTCCGCCTCAGGGATCAAGTCGTTGCCTCTTTATTTTCCCTCAAGCTGTCCAAACAGCATCTTCTGGTTGTTGTCGAACATGCGGTTCTGTTTATACTGACTGACTCTGTTCTCGTATCGCGTGATTTTTGCACTCTTTGCTACAATGCATTGCTTCAGTTCTTCTATGATAATATTTAGCTCTTTCCTCCTAGTTTTGTACTTTATTTCCAGTCTATTTTTAGTGCCTATGTTTTTTAGTGTCCCATTCAGTAGTGACTCAAGCTTTCCAATGTCATTTCTCATTTCCCTGATTTGACCACTCAGTCGTTTCTTCCACCAAGGCTCTGCTCTTTCTTGTCTGTTGTTTCCTCTCGCTTTTATACCAAGTAGTTTCCTCACCGTATTTGTATTATATTATTATTATTATTATTCCTTGAATCTCAGTCATTGATGGTAGTTAACTGGAAAGTCCACTGGAATGAATATCAAGCCACTACCTGCAGCCTCAGATATTCAGGACGTATCGGAGGGTTCTTGCTGTTCCCAGCAAGCATGCCTTTTGAAGCGTTCCAAAAAGCGTCTAGGGGCCGATTTTCTTTAACCATCCCTAGAATCTTTTGGAGATAGTCCCTAGTGCGCCTATGACAATCGGGATCACTTTGACTTCATGGCAGTTCCAAATCCTTTTTACCTCCCACTTTAAGTCCTGGTATCGGTTAATTTTCTCCCTCTCCTTCTCTTGCACTCTCGTGTCGAATGGGCAGGCCACATCCACAATCAGACACGATCTTTTTTCTTTGTCCACAACCACCAGGTCAGGTCTATCGTGTTCCAGTTTCTTGTCCGTCTGTATCCTAAAATCCCACAGCACCTTCACCTGATCGTTCTCCATCACCGCCTCTGGCTTATGCTCATACCATTTCTCAGAATGTGGTAAATTGTTTACTTTGCACAGGTGCCAGTGGATCACCCTGCCCATCACATCATGTCTCCAGCCCTTATAGTGGGTCTGGGCTAGGTGTTTACACTCGGATACAATGTGAGCCACAGTCTCCTCTCTCTCTCCACAGATCCTGCACAGTGGGCTAGCCTCCTCCTTGTAAATATGGTGTTTCAGCCATTAACATTCCTTCTGTAGCCTTTTTGAGGTTTCCTCTTCTCAACCAGTTCCATGTCTGTGGATCTCTAAATTCAGTTTTCTCAAAGAAGGTACTATGAAGGGATTTTCCTGAAGGCTGCTCTTTCTCCTTGATGTTATTTCCTCCTTGGACATCCCCTGGCCTATTGTCCTCTCCTTCAGTACAGATCTGAGCATTGGCTCCTTACTATCAGTCACGTATTTGTGTAGGCTGTTTTTCTCCATCTGAACACAGTCCTCTATGCTGATAAGACCTCTTCCACCCTCAGATCTCCCTAGGTAGAGTCTATCGACATCACTCCTCTTGTGGAACATGTTGTAGATAGTCAATAGCTTCCTAGTCTTCCTATCCATTTCTTTTTGTTCAGCAACATTCCATCTCAGAATTCCCGCACTGTACATAATAATAGACACAGCTCGGGAATTTACAGCGCTTATGGCATTTCTGCTGTTCAGATGTGACTTCAATACGCTCCTTATTCTTCGAATGTATTCAGTTTTTAACAATTCCTTCAATTTTTTGTCCTTGATGCCATCAGCCTCCAGAACGCCCAAATACTTGTATCCTTCCTCAGAGTCAATTTCTTTTATCATCTCACCTGTTGGTATCTGGATTCCGTTACTTCTGCTCAACCTACCCCTCCTCATCACAATGACTACACACTTACTAATAAAAAACTGCATACATATATCACTGCTGAAAATACGGACAGTGTCAACAAGCACACCCAACTCCTTCTCACTCTTCCCGAAGAGCTTAAGATCGTCCATGAAGAGGAGGTGATTGATGGTAAGCTCTCCCTTTCCCAACTTGTATGCTGCTCTCACTTCTCGAAGCATAATGGTCAGGGGCATCAGGGCAAGGACAAACAACAGAGGGGACAGGCTATCTCCCTGGAAGATACCCCTCTTGATCTTCACGCTTTCCAAGGATTCTCCAGTTGATGTCAACTCTGTTTTCCAGGACCTCATACTCCTGCCCAGCAACTGTCTGATGTTATCTGCCACCTTGAAGATCTCCAGGCTTTTGGTGATCCAAGAATGAGGCACCATGTCAAATGCCTTTCTGTAGTCTATCCATCCCATGGAAAGATCAGTGTGTCTCCTCCTGCAATTCCCCATTACCATCTTATCAATAAGTAACTGGTCCTTTGTACCACGTGACTTCTTTCGGCATCCTTTCTGTTCGTCCGGTAACAAGTTGTTTGTGTGGGGATGATGGTAGATTTCCTCAGACACAATGCTTGTCAACAGTTTCCACATTACGGACAGACATGTGATAGGTCTATAGTTGGTAACATCATTACCCTTGATTCGGTCTTTCATTATCAGAACTGTGGTACCTTCTGTTAACCACTCTGGTACCTCACCTGACATCAAGCAGTCATTGAACATGGTTGTCAGTTTCGGGTGGAGGGATGTTATATTTTTAATCCAATACCCCTGCACACCAACTGGGCCTGGTGATTTCCAGCTGGTTAGTTTTTTGGCCTGCCCCTTAAGAGTTTCAACTGTGATACTCAAATCAGTTTGTTGGTGTGCCTGCTCACCGATCTCCATCTGTACTGTCTCAATCCACCCTGCCTAGTCATTATGTCTAACATCCTGCTCCCATATTCCTCTCCAGAATGTTTTAGTTTGTTCCGCCTCAGGGATCAAGTCGTTGCCTCTTTATTTTCCCTCAAGCTGTCCAAACAGCATCTTCTGGTTGTTGTCGAACATGCGGTTCTGTTTATACTGACTGACTCTGTTCTCGTATCGCGTGATTTTTGCACTCTTTGCTACAATGCATTGCTTCAGTTCTTCTATGATAATATTTAGCTCTTTCCTCCTAGTTTTGTACTTTATTTCCAGTCTATTTTTAGTGCCTATGTTTTTTAGTGTCCCATTCAGTAGTGACTCAAGCTTTCCAATGTCATTTCTCATTTCCCTGATTTGACCACTCAGTCGTTTCTTCCACCAAGGCTCTGCTCTTTCTTGTCTGTTGTTTCCTCTCGCTTTTATACCAAGTAGTTTCCTCACCGTATTTGCTGTTGCTTTGAGGATATTGTTGCACTGGTGAAGGCTCCTCGCCTCAAGGTATGGAATGACTTTGTTTACCTTAGCTGTTGTTTCTTTTAACTTTTTTCTGTCTTCAAATCTTAGGTTCATAGGTCTCCCACTATCATTGTTCAATTCATCTACCACTAACTTTAGGATGTCAACCGAATCTTGTCCTAGCCCGTCAGCATTCATCTCCTCAGTGGCCGTATCTCTGTTCCAGGTATTATTTATCTCAGTATTCAGATCATTGTCTGCTTCGGGTGGTTCCTCCGTTCTCTCGACCTCTTCACCTTCATTTCCCACTGGCTCGTTTGCCTGGCATAGTCCACCCTCCATCTCCAAGCTAATCTCTCTGCCCAGTTCCTCCAGTTCCAGCTCGCTTATCCACCCATTAGTTCTTATTACCCGAGCCTGCCCGGCCAATTTTTGTTCATCTAATTTAAATAGACCAATCTCGTTCCAGATGTTATGCATTCGTCTCCTATAGCCCCTCTCCTTGGGTTACTTTTCAGGTAACATTGCATAACAGTTCTATTCAATTCTTTCGTCCAGTTGGTTCTGGTCCCTTTCCTTCTTCTTCTTCCTCCGACACCAGCAGTATTTGGTTGACAGCCTGGTTCCTGCTGCTGAGCCAGGAAGCACCTGTTGGGTGAGAGTCTGTCACATGACGTTCTAGTCTCCATTTCACCGTTATTTGAACTGTTTAGGTTCGATATTTAAACACTCTTATTGAGGATTGGCGAATGTATGGTTACATAACCATCTGTGGATTCACCGTCTCCGGTGGTTGCGCTGCTCCACTTGGCTCTTGTGTGGCATTATCACCACGCTGTAGACGAACACAAATAAACAAACAAACACACAGGCAGAAAAAAACCCAAAAATGAATAAGCATAATTTCATTGTAATGTAGTGTTCGAATGTCTGACTTAGTTTTACCCTTCTCTTCTCTGTCCGTCCGCTTGTTTCTCTCTTCATTCGTATTTTCTTTACGTTTTTTTGTTTTTTTTTTGTTTTGTTTTTTTTTGTTTTTGTTTTTCTCTGTTTGTTTTTCTCTTTTTTTTTGCTGTTGTTGCTGTGCTGCTTTGGTTTTGATGTTTTTTTTTCTTTTTTATTTTGAGTCTATCTATATATGTTGATGCCTTCCTCTTTTTTAGTAGGAATTCTATAATGTGGTGGCAGTAACTAGCAGGAAGCAATGGGAGAGAATAGCGGCGGTAGCGATACTGAGACAGTGGTGGTGGTGATGTCGATACTGAGGCAGTGGTGGTGGTGATGTGATCGTATTACTCTAGTGATGGTGTTGTAGCGGTGGTAGCAATGAAGGAGTGGTGGCGGCGGTAATGGGATAGTGGTAGTAATGATGGCAGTGGTGGTGGTGATGTGATCGTATTACTGTAGTGATGGTGTTGTAGCGGTGGTAGCAATGAAGGAGTGGCGGCGGCGGTGATGGGATAGTGGTAGTAATGATGGATGGGCGGCGTTGTCGTTACTGATGTCCATTCGGTGAATCTATGGTGTTAGTCGCGTATATGTGTTGACATAAATACCCTTAATGTTGGGATTAAACATTTTTTTTTAAACTTGGGACAATAATAATAGTATTTATTATTATCATTATTATGTTGAGATTGGTTGTGGTGGTGGTGAAATTGCCGTTATCTGGCTGTTGTGTTTAGTGTACACAGAGAGGTGATGGGGTAGGTGGTGAATCTAGTTTCTGGTGTTGGTGAGATTGGTGTTGTTTGGCTGTTCTATATAGTGTAGACAGAGGAGGGGGGGGGTCTTCTTCCATTTATAGCCATTTTCTTTTTTGAATATACAATGTACAATACAAAGTTGAATATTTGAATATTTGAGCCTTATAACAATATATTTTGGGTCCGTAAAGCTTTACGAAGCATTTGTACTAAGAGTTGTTATTTCACAAATGATTTAAATATGTTAAAAATTCAAAACTTACGGGAGCGATTTCATGACCTTCTACCACCTCGTGCGTCTTCTTCTTCTTCTTCTTCTTCTTCTTCTTCTTCTTCTTCTTCTTCTTCTTCTTCTTCTTCTTCTTCTTCTTCTTCTTCTTCTTCTTCTTCTTCTTCTTCTTATTATTATTATTATTATTATTATTATTATTATTATTATTATTATTATTATTATTATTATTATTATTATTATTATTATTATTATTATTATTATTATTATTATTCCTTGAATCTCAGTCATTGATGTTGGTTAACTGGAAAGTCCGTTGGATTGAATATCAAGCCACTACCTGCAGCCTCAGACATTCAGGACGTATCGGAGGGTTCTTGCCGTTCCAAGCAAGCATGCCTTTTGAAGCGTTCCAAAAAGCGTGAAGGGGCCGATTTTCTTTAACCATCCCTGGAAACCTTTGGAGATAGTCCCCAGTGCGCCTATGACAATCGGGATCACTTTGACTTCATGGCAGTTCCAAATCCTTTTCACCTCCCACTTTAGGTCCTGGTATCGGTTAATTTTCTCCCTCTCCTTCTCTTGCACTCTCGTGTCGAACGGGCAGGCCACATCCACAATCAGGCACGATCTTTTTTCTTTGTCCACAACCACCAGGTCAGGTCTATTGTGTTCCAGTTTTTTTGTCCGTCTGTATCCTAAAATCCCACAGCACCTTCACCTAATTGTTCTCCATCACCGCCTCTGGCCTATGCTCATACCATTTCTCAGAATGTGGTAGATTGTTTACTTTGCACAGGTGCCAGTGGATCACCCTGCCCATCACATCGTGTCTCCAGCCCTTATAGTGGGTCTGGGCTAGGTGTTTACACTCGGACACAATGTGAGCCACAGTCTCCTCTCTCTCTCCACAGATCCTGCACAGTGGGCTAGCCTCCTCCTTGTAGATATGGTGCTTCAACCACTTCGTTTTGAGGGCCTGCTCCTGCGCAGCCATTAGCATTCCTTCTGTAGCCTTTTTGAGGTCTCCTCTTCTCAACCAGTTCCATGTCTGTGGATCTCTAAATTCAGTTTTCTCAAAGAAGGTACTATGAAGGGATTTTCCCTTAAGGCTGCTCTTCCTCCTTGATGTTATTTCCTCCTTGGGTATCCCCTGGCCCACTGTCCCCTCCTTCAGTACAGCTCTGAGTATTGGCTCCTTACTATAGGTCACGTATTTGTATAGGTTGTTTTTCTCCATCTGAACACAGTCCTCTATGCTGATAAGACCTCTTCCACCCTCAGATCTCCTTAGCTAGAGTCTATCGACATCACTCCTCTTGTGGAACATGTTGTAGATAGTCAATAGCTTCCTAGTCTTCCTATCCATTTCTTTTTGTTCAGCAACATTCCATCTCAGAATTCCCGCACTGTACCTAATAATAGACACAGCTCGGGAATTTACTGCGCTTATGGCATTTCTGCTGTTCAGATGTGACTTCAATACGCTCCTTACTCTCCGAATGTATTCAGTTCTTAACAATTCCTTCATTTTTTTGTTCTTTATGCCATCAGCCTCCAGAACGCCCAAATACTTGTATCCTTCCTCAGAGTCAATTTCCTTTATCATCTCACCTGTTGGTATCTGGATCCCGTTACTTCTGCTCAACCTACCCCTCCTCATCACAATGACTCCACATTTACCAATACCAAACTGCATACATATATCACTGCTGAAAATACGGACAGTGTCAACAAGCACATCCAACTCCTTCTCACTTTTCCCGAAGAGCTTAAGATCGTCCATGAAGAGGAGGTGATTGATGGTAAGCTCTCCCCTTCCCAACTTGTATCCTGCTCTCACTTTTCGCAGCATAATGGTCAAGGGCATCAGGGCAAGGACAAACAACAGAGGGGACAGGCTATCTCCCTGGAAGATACCTCTCTTGATCTTCACGCTTCCCAAGGATACTCCAATTGATGTCAACTCTGTCTCCCAGGACCCCATACTCCTGCCCAGCAACTGTCTGATGTTATCTGCCACCCTGAAGATCTCCAGGCTTTTGGTGATCCAGGAATGAGGCACCATGTCAAATGCCTTTCTGTAGTCTATCCATCCCATGGCAAGATCAGTGTGTCTCCTCCTGCAATTCCCCATTACCATCTTATCAATAAGCAACTGGTCCTTTGTACCACGTGACTTCTTTCGGCATCCTTTCTGTTCGTCCGGCAACAAGTTGTTTGTGTGGAGGTGATGGTAGATTTCCTCAGACACAATGCTCGTCAACAGTTTCCACATTACGGGCAGACATGTGATAGGTCTATAGTTGGTAACATCATTACCCTTGATTCGGTCTTTCATTATCAGAACTGTGGTACCTTTTGTCAACCACTCTGGCACCTCACCCGACACCAAGCAGTCATTGAACATGGCCGTCAGCTTCGGGTGGAGGGATGTTAAATGTTTAATCCAATACCCCTGCACACCATCTGGGCCTGGTGATTTCCAGTTGGTTAGTTTTTTGGCTTGCCCCTTAAGAGTTTCAACTGTGATACTCAAATCAGTCTGTTGCTGTGCCTGCTCACCGATCTCCCTCTGTACTGTCTCAATCCACCCTGCCTGGGCATTGTGTCTAACATCCTGCTCCCATATTCCTCTCCAGAATGTTTTAGCTTGTTCCGCCCCAGGGATCAAGTCGTTGCCTCTTTCTTTCTCCTCAAGCTGTCCAAACAGCATCTTCTGGTTGTTGTCGAACATGCGGTTCTGTTTATACTGACTGACTCTGTTCTCGTATCGCCTGATTTTGGCACTCTTTGCTACAATGCGTTGCTTCAATTCCTCTATGATAATATTTAGCTTTTTACTCCTAGTTTTGTATTTTATTTCCAGTCTATTTTTAGTGCCTATGTTTTTTAGTGTCCCATTCAGTAGTGACTCAAGCTTTCCTATGTCATTTCTCATTTCCCCGATTTGCCCACTCAGTCGCTTCTTCCACCACGGCTCTGCTCTTTCTTGTCTGTTGTTTCCTCTCGCTTTTATACCAAGTAGTTTCCTCACCGTATTTGCTGTTGCTTTGAGGATATTGTTGCACTGGTGAAGACTCCTCGCCTCAAGGTATGGGATGACTTTGTTTACCTTAGCTGTTGTTTCTTTTAACTTTTTCCTGTCTACAAATCTTAGGTTCATAGGTCTCCCACTATCATTGTTCAACTCATCTACCACTAAATTTAGGATGTCAACCGAATCTTGTCCTAGCCCGTCAGCATTCATCTCCTCAGTGGCCGTATCTCTGTTCCAGGTATTATTTATCTCAGTATTCAGATCATTGTCTGCTTTGGGTGCTTCCTCCGTTCTCAGGACCTCCTCACCTTCTTTTCCCGCCGGCTCGCTTGTCTGGCATACTACACCCGCCATCTCCAAGCCATTCTCTCTGCTCAGTTCCTCCAGTTCCAGCTCGCTTATCCACCCATTAGTTCTTATTACCCGAGCCTGCCCGGCCAATTTTTGTTCATCTAATTTAAATAAACCAATCTCGTTCCAGATGTTATGCATCCGTCTCCTGTAGCCCCTCTCCTTGGGGTTACTTTTCAGGTAGCATTGCATAACAGTTCTATTCAATTCTTTCGTCCAGTTGGTTCTGGCCCCTTTCCTTCTTCTTCTTCCTCCAACATCAGCAGTATTTGGTTGACAGTCAGGTTCCTGCTGCTGAGCCAGGGGGCACCTGTTGGGTGAGAGTCTGTCACATGACGTTCTAGTCTCCATTTCACCGTTATTCGAACTGTTTATGTTCGATATTTAAACACTCTTATCGAGGATTGGCGAATGTATGTTTACATAGCCATCTGTGGATCCGCCATCCCACTTGGCCCTTGTGTGGCATTATCACCACGCTGTATACGGACACACATAAACAAACAAACACACGGGCAGAAAGGGCCCCAAAAATGAATAAGCATAAGTTTCATTGTAATGTAGTATTCGAATGTCTGACTTAGTTTTTGTTTTTTAAGTTTTACTTTTTCCCCCCTCTTCTCTGTCCGTCCGCCTGCTTCTCTCTTCATTCTTATTTTCTTTACGTTTTTGGGGTTTCTTTTTTTGTTTTTGTTTTTCTCTGTTTTTCTCGTTTTTTACTGTTGTTGCTGTGCTGCTTTTGTTGTTTGTTTTTTCTTTTTTCTTTTGAGTCTATCTATATATTTTGATGCCTTCCTCTTTGTTAGTAGTAGGAATTCTATAATGTGGAAGTGGTAGCCAGCAGAGACTGGCGGCGTTGGCGATACTGAGACAGTGGTGGTGGTGATGTCGATACCGAGGCAGTGGTGGCGGTGATGCGACCGTATTACTGTAGTGATGGTGCTGTAGCGGTGGCAGCAGCAGTGAAGGAGTCAGGGGGTGGTGGCGGCGGTGATGGGATAGTGGTGGTAATGATGGCCGTAGTGAGCGGTGGCGGTGAAGGTGAAAATGCTGTTGTGTTTAGTGTACACAGATGATGGGGTGGGTGGTGTATCTAGTTTCTGGTGTTGGTGAGTTTCGCTGTCCTATATAGTGTAGCCAGAGGAGAGGAGGGGGGGGGGGTTCTTCTTCTTCCATTTATAGCCATTTTATTTTTTTTTTTTTGGGATATACAGTGTACAATACAAAGTTGAATATTTGAATATTTGA
The DNA here is from genome assembly GCA_964016885.1 of Eledone cirrhosa. Classification (NCBI taxonomy): domain Eukaryota; kingdom Metazoa; phylum Mollusca; class Cephalopoda; order Octopoda; family Eledonidae; genus Eledone; species Eledone cirrhosa. The sequence continues at coordinate 294,105,461 of OZ024743.1, forward strand.
GCCGTATTACTGTAGTGATGGTGCTGTAGCGGTGGCAGCAGCAGTGAAGGAGTCAAGGGGTGGTGGCGGCGGTGATGGGATAGTGGTGGTAATGATGGCCGTAGTGAGCGGTGGCGGTGAAGGTGAAAATGCTGTTGTGTTTAGTGTACACAGATGATGAGGTGGGTGGTGTATCTAGTTTCTGGTGTTGGTGAGTTTAGCTGTCCTATATAGTGTAGCCAGAGGAGAGGAGGGGGGGGGGGTTCTTCTTCTTCCATTTATAGCCATTTTTTTTTTTGGATATACAGTGTACAATACAAAGTTGAATATTTGAATATTTGAGCCTTATAACAATATATTTTGGGTCCGAATTTTTTTGGGGCTCAAGCCGGGTGCTTTACGTAGCATTTGTACTAAGAGTTGTTATTTCACAAATGATTTAAATATGTTAAAAATTCAAAACTTACGGGAGCGATTTCATGACCTCCGTCACCTCGTGCGTCTTCTTCCCTTATTATTATTATTATTATTATTATTATTATTATTATTATTATTATTATTATTATTATTATTATTATTATTATTATTATTATTATATTGAAAAGGAAAATCAGAGTAGAGAGTGCTCTCTTCTCAGCATTTTGTTGAAAGATGGGTGAGAGAAGCAAGAATGGCCCGAGTGAATGGGCCTACTCTGAGTACGTATCTGTAAATTAAAGGTGGAAAACTGGGAGAAGGCACTTGCCTTGGTGGTCAGGGTCACTGTGGCCTTTTACTGGGCTTTCTCCACAAATGTCCCTCCGAAGTCTCCCCCCTATTGGGGAATTTTTCATTGTTATTATTTGTTACATCCTCTGTTTTTGTTTTTTACACGCAGAAATGCCCATTTATACCGTCCTGTATTGTCCTGCACTGTCCTTAATGTCTACTTCATGTAAACCCTTGTGGTTAATAAAGAAATCATTATTATTATTATTATTATTATTATTATTATTATTATTATTATTATTATTATTATTATTATTACAGTTGCATTTATCTTGCTTTATATTCATACAAGTTATCACCAAGTCACAACCAGTGACCTCAAGAGACAACAAGGTCCGCCATGTTCAAGAAAGAACATACATACTCACACATGCATCTTTAGTGTTTAGACTTGTGATGTACTTATATTGACAGAATCTTCCTTAGTATATGGGCAGTTCCCATTAGTACTAACTTTTGTATTTCTCATATACGCGGGTTTCCTGGGATTTGCGATAAGTAATCATTAGACCCCTTAGGTATCATTCCCAGAGCGCCTACAACCACTGGTATTGTTTTAGTTCTCAATTTCCACATTTTTCCAATTTCTATCTCCAGGTCCTTATACTTGCTCAATTTTTCAAATGTTTTTATAGATACATTCTTGTCTATTGGAACAGATATATCATTTAGCTGGCATACCCTCTTTTTAAAGTCCTTCAATATTATATCAGGTCTATTTGCATCTATTTTTCGGTCTTATTATTATTATTATTATTATTATTATTGTTGTTATTCCTTGAATCTCAGTCATTGATGTTGGTTAACTGGAAAGTCCGTTGGATTGAATATCAAGCCACTACCTGCAGCCTCAGATATTCAGGACGTATCGGAGGGTTCTTGCTGTTCCAAGCAAGCATGCCTTTTGAAGCGTTCCAAAAAGCGTGAAGGGGCCGATTTTCTTTAACCATCCCTGGAAACTTTTGGAGATAGTCCCCAGTGCGCCTATGACAATCGGGATCACTTTGACTTCATGGCAGTTCCAGATCCTTTTCACCTCCCACTTTAGGTCCTGGTATCGGTTAATTTTCTCCCTCTCCTTCTCTTGCACTCTCGTGTCGAACGGGCAGGCCACATCCACAATCAGACACGATCTTTTTTCTTTGTCCACAACCACCAGGTCAGGTCTATTGTGTTCCAGTTTTTTGTCCGTCTGTATCCTAAAATCCCACAGCACCTTCACCTAATTGTTCTCCATCACCGCCTCTGGCCTATGCTCATACCATTTCTCAGAATGTGTTAAATTGTTTACTTTGCACAGGTGACAGTGGATCACCCTGCCCATCACATCGTGTCTCCAGCCCTTATAGTGGGTCTGGGCTAGGTGTTTACACTCGGACACAATGTGAGCCACAGTCTCCTCTCTCTCTCCACAGATCCTGCACAGTGGGCTAGCCTCCTCCTTGTAGATATGGTGCTTCAACCACTTCGTTTTGAGGGCCTGCTCCTGCGCAGCCATTAGCATTCCTTCTGTAGCCTTTTTGAGGTCTCCTCTTCTCAACCAGTTCCATGTCTGTGGATCTCTAAATTCAGTTTTCTCAAAGAATGTACTATGAAGGGATTTTCCCTTAAGGCTGCTCTTCCTCCTTGGTGTTATTTCCTCCTTGGACATCCCCTGGCCTACTGTCCCCTCCTTCAGTACAGTTCTGAGCATTGGCTCCTTACTATAGGTCACGTATTTGTATAGGTTGTTTTTCTCCATCTGAACACAGTCCTCTATGCTGATAAGACCTCTTCCACCCTCAGATCTCCTTAGGTAGAGTCTATCGACATCACTCCTCTTGTGGAACATGTTGTAGATAGTCAATAGCTTCCTAGTCTTCCTATCGATTTCTTTTTGTTCAGCAACATTCCATCTCAGAATTCCCGCACTGTACCTAATAATAGACACAGCTCGGGAATTTACTGCGCTTATGGCATTTCTGCTGTTCAGATGTGACTTCAATACGCTCCTTACTCTCCGAATGTATTCAGTTCTTAACAATTCCTTCATTTTTTTGTTCTTTATGCCATCAGCCTCCAGAACGCCCAAATACTTGTATCCTTCCTCAGAGTCAATTTCCTTTATCATCTCACCTGTTGGTATCTGGATCCCGTTACTTCTGCTCAACCTACCCCTCTTCATCACAATGACTCCACATTTACCAATACCAAACTGCATACATATATCACTGCTGAAAATACGGACAGTGTCAACAAGCACATCCAACTCCTTCTCACTTTTCCCGAAGAGCTTAAGATCGTCCATGAAGAGGAGGTGATTGATGGTAAGCTCTCCCCTTCCCAACTTGTATCCTGCTCTCACTTTTCGCAGCATAATGGTCAAGGGCATCAGGGCAAGGACAAACAACAGAGGGGACAGGCTATCTCCCTGGAAGATACCTCTCTTGATCTTCACACTTCCCAAGGATACTCCAGTTGATGTCAACTCTGTCTCCCAGGACCCCATACTCCTGCCTAGCAACTGTCTGATGTTATCTGCCACCTTGAAGATCTCCAGGCTTTTGGTGATCCAGGAATGGGGCACCATGTCAAATGCCTTTCTGTAGTCTATCCATCCCATGGCAAGATCAGTGTGTCTCCTCCTGCAATTCCCCATTACCATCTTATCAATAAGTAACTGGTCCTTTGTACCACGTGACTTCTTTCGGCATCCTTTCTGTTCGTCCGGTAACAAGTTGTTTGTGTGGAGGTGATGGTAGATTTCCTCAGACACAATGCTCGTCAACAGTTTCCACATTACGGACAGACATGTGATAGGTCTATAGTTGGTAACATCATTACCCTTGATTCGGTCTTTCATTATCAGAACTGTGGTACCTTTTGTCAACCACTCTGGCACCTCACCCGACACCAAGCAGTCATTGAACATGGCCGTCAGCTTTGGGTGGAGGGATGTTAAATGTTTAATCCAATACCCCTGCACACCATCTGGGCCTGGTGATTTCCAGTTGGTTAGTTTTTTGGCCTGCCCCTTAAGAGTTTCAACTGTGATACTCAACTCAGTTTGTTGTTGTGCCTGCTCACCGATCTCCCTCTGTACTGTCTCAATCCACCCTGCCTGGGCATTGTGTCTAACATCCTGCTCCCATATTCCTCTCCAGAATGTTTTAGTTTGCTCCGCCCCAGGGATCAAGTCGTTGCCTCTTTATTTTCCCTCAAGCTGTCCAAACAGCATCTTCTGGTTGTTGTCGAACATGCGGTTCTGTTTATACTGACTGACTCTGTTCTCGTATCGCCTGATTTTTGCACTCTTTGCTACAATGCGTTGCTTCAGTTCCTCTATGATAATATTTAGCTTTTTACTCCTAGTTTTGTATTTTATTTCCAGTCTATTTTTAGTGCCTATGTTTTTTAGTGTCCCATTCAGTAGTGACTCAAGCTTTCCTATGTCATTTCTCATTTCCCCGATTTGCCCACTCAGTCACTTCTTCCACCAAGGCTCTGCTCTTTCTTGTCTGTTGTTTCCTCTCGCTTTTATACCAAGTAGTTTCCTCACCGTATTAGCTGTTGCTTTGAGGATATTGTTGCACTGGTGAAGGCTCCTCGCCTCAAGGTATGGGATGACTTTGTTTACCTTAGCTGTTGTTTCTTTTAACTTTTTCCTGTCTACAAATCTTAGGTTCATAGGTCTCCCACTATCATTGTTCAATTCATCTACCACTAAATTTAGGATGTCAACCGAATCTTGTCCTAGCCCGTCAGCATTCATCTCCTCAGTGGCCGTATCTCTGTTCCAGGTATTATTTATCTCAGTATTCAGATCATTGTCTGCTTCGGGTGGTTCCTCCGTTCTCAGGACCTCTTCACCTTCATTTCCCACTGGCTCGCTTGTCTGGCATACTACGCCTATTATTATTATTATTATTATTATTATTATTATTATTATTATTATTATTATTATTATTATTATTATTATTATTATTATTATTATTATTATATATATATATATATAATAATAATTTTCATATTAATTTTCGTACCCAAAACATCGTGCCACGGAGTTTAAACTTTAGATATCGGAAAATCATCAACGGCTGCTACAAGAAGCTATTTACATTAGACGGATATAACTATGCCTGTTCATTTGTAAATTAGTGCATTAGGCACAACTCAGTTTATACATCCACTACAATGATTGGTGTGTTTCTCAAAGAATGTGTTGTAAAGGGAGAAGGATTGGAAGCCCAGAACGCCAGATGTTTCTATCGCTATAGGTTCGACAAGAATTGCATTATTTCGCATTTATTTCACTTGTTTGTCACTGGAGAAGGTATCTTGGAGGTAAAAATATACATGAAATATTAATTGTGAGTGATGTGGAAATGTAAGTAATTAAAGATACAATATATGAGGGTTAGCTGAAAATTTGATAGGCTGAAAAGTTCATACGGTGCCTAAAATACTCTCATGGAAGGCCAAATTAGATTTATTTTTCAAAACAGTCTCTGGAAAGCAATAACGCAATTATTACTATGAAGAGTTGAAATGAGATGCATGAAGCTCTAGCATCGCTTGTTCATAGCCAGCTTTTGAACTTTTCAGCCCACCCTAGCATATAATAAATAATATATAAATAACTTTGTTGCGAAAATTATAAAAGAGGTGAAATAATCTGAAAAAAGATAATGGTTAAAATGAAATATTTTCTATTTGTAATGTTTCTGTCTCTTTGTGTGAAATACAAAATACCATGCCAGGAATATATTCTGGCTCTTTGCTTTCTGAGTTCAAATGGAGTCAAAGTTCATGTGCCTTTCATTCTTTCGGGTTCGTCAAATAATGATCTGGTCCAGTGCTAATATGCCCCAATATCTTTCCTTCTGCTATATCCAGAATGTTCCACAGAATCAAAAAAGGGGAGGGGGGGGGGGGGTCTGTGTCTGCTTGTGAGTGCATAAGCTCCTAATTCCCTGAGCAAAAGCATAGTGTATACTAACAAGTCATACATGAATGTAAGTGACGGGTGCAAAACATCGTTTCTAGAAGATCATTAGGGTTGTCTTAGGTAAAAGAATATTAGGTGTTTGGGTTGTGAAATCAGCAAAATTAAAATAATTAGGAGCTGTGGATATAATCCTAGAATATTAATTAACGACAAGGAACAATAATTATGAATCTGACACAAAGTGTGAGATAAGAAATTACTTGTCTCCGAAAGTTTTAAAGATATTTGTTTCTTGGATTCAAATATATCATTTTGCTGATGGACTATGTAAATGCTTTGAGTGAAATGCGCTAAAAGAGACAGTCCATATCAGGGAGCTCGTTCGTGTAGATGGCCATATCCATTCTGATAGAAGGAAGGAGAACTTGAAACTCAGATGTCCATATATTTCCTTCGCCATGGGTTTCACTAGAACTGTATTATTTCGCATCTATTTCATTTGTTTTTCGCTGGAAAAGGTGTTGCTGCAAATCACATCTCGGAACAGGAAGACTATGATGCAGTTTATCCCTTTGCCAGCCCATCGGTCGCAGTAGGCCTGTTTCAGTTGCGTCCAAGCTTATTTCGTTGCTGGTAACATTTCCAGTATTTAATTAATATCTACTATATTTTATTTTTATTATATACTAGCAGTGGTATCCGGCGTTGCATGGGATAAGGTATTTTGGAACGCGGGCCGCCAACAGACCTAATCGTAGAAAAACTGCATGCCTCTGCAATATGTAAAGAAAATAAACCGAATACTCTGATGGCTGGATAATCTTTAAGATTTTCCTCGATGAAGGAGGAAAAATGAAGGTTTTCACCTAATGCGGGCCCTAGGGCATCAAGAAAATGAATTTTTTTGTGTGCATAACATTTCGTAAAAATCGGCTAGACGTAACGCCTAAAAAAAGCCCTAAAAAGCTGAAAAGATGAAGTTTTTCACCTAATGCGGGCCCTAGGCCATAAAAAGTTGGATTTTCTTTGATCACGGTATGATACATAGTTACAATTTCAAAGAAATCGGTCTGACGTAACGCCTCAAAATTCCCTTAAAAAGCTGAAAAACGCAGGTTTTCATCTAATGCGGGCCCTAGGGGATCAAAAGGTTGAATTTGTTATGTGCATAACACTCCCTGAAACATAACGCGGGCGCCAACAGACCTAATCGTGGAAAAACTGCATGCCTGGACAATATGTAAAGAAAATAAACCGAATACTCTTATGCAATTAGTATTAGGTATGCTTCTCCTTCCACGTGGAGAAATCGGCTTGGTGCTTTTGTACTTTAATAAAGTAGCATGAGTCAGCAGGACAAATGACACCACTTATGTCAGGGGAAGTCTGCAATGCTTGAGCAAGGCATGACGTGCAATCGGACAGCATTTGGAGCCTTCTCGAAGAAGTCCACCGCACCTTAGTAAGTAAACGCAACTGGTTGGACAAACGTTTACTAAACTGTGGATATAATTTAACAAATTTAAAGAGGAATCGTGCAATAAAATGGGCCCCGAGGCGTGTGCGCTTTCACTGGCAGCCCTAAACGAAAGGGTCGCCACCAGCTATTTCAAGGGCCCTTAAAAGCGCCGTGTAAGCCGTTCACTGACACCCCAGTAAGGAGGAGTAACCATCAACAATTTAAAGTGGTGGCCCTAAAAAGGGCCCTGTGAGCGTTCACTTGTAGCCCTTAATCGTGACTTTGACTGCGTTCTCTGACATTTGAAGGAGGCTGTTACGGTTGCTTCCACTGGTAGCCTTTAGAATGAATCAGAATGCGTTCGCGGTCCGTTTAACAGCCATACATTGACGCGCCGAGTGCGATGAAAACATCAGACATACAGACAGATATTATAAGGGCGCGACGTTATTTGTATGTATCTATTTAAAAAGAGAAATACTAAGAATTATATAGAGAGATCGCTAAATCGCCTAATGCGCTCTCTAAGGTATTGGAAATTTGAAATTTTCTTTTCTCAGAACTCTCCATGAAACATAAGTATTACATGTGTAAAGTTTGAAAATAGTCGGTTGGGTGCTTCTTCAGTTTTAGGGATTCAAACTCACACAAACACACACACACACACACACACACACACACACACACACACACACACACACACACACACACACACACACACACACACACACACACACACATACACACACACACACACACACACTCACACACACACACACACACACATCCTCAGTTTTATATATATAGATTAGGTAGTAGAGAATATTAAAAATTCAAACACAAATCTAATTACGATGAAACTCTTTTTAAAATTCCTTACTGACAACATTGATACAACTTCAACAAATACATGGTTACAGACTGGAAAGTTGCACAGATATAAATTATATTTGAAATTCTATTCCAACACCCTAACATATATATAAAGTATGTATAAATACATAACACACACGCACGCAAACACACACACACGCAAACACACACACACACACATATATATATATATATACATATATATATATATATATATATATATATATATATATATATATATATATATATATATATATATATATATATATATATATATATATATATATATATATATATTATATACGCCAGATGTCTGTGCGAAAGTGTAATCGTCTTTTATTCGGAAACTACCAAAGGGTTTGTCACACAACAATATATGTTATTATTCGCAATCATACAGTTAGGTGTTGCTTCATATTTATTTTTTTGTTAAATATGTATAAACAAATCGGTGATATTTTAAATCCATTCGTTTTAAATGTTGGTATTCCTATATCATAGGTGTATTCTTGATGTATGTAACCACAGTTAAGAATGATACTCACCACGTTAGTAGAGTAGAGGCATATTTATTTTATTATAGAAATCACTTATATAGGACTAGAACTGTTTCAGTCGTAAGAAATCATCAGTGCTAAATGTTCAGGCGAAGAAAGTTTTCCCAAGAATATTTCAAACTCAATACAGTTACACAATCAACAAAAGAAAAAATAATGGGATCGATTGCCCGTACGTATAATCCAACAGTATTAAGAATTAAACATTGTGTAAACAAATACGACGTGTTGCATGAATGTAGGTGTACAAAACACATAAATTAGACGTGTTTCAACAAGAATAATACGAAAAATAAAAACAATGGCGAAAAACGTCGCTCCCTTATTTATATCTAAGAATTGATCCGAAAAATTTGTTATTAAACATTTAATAACAAATTCCTCGACTCAATGATCAAATTGTAATATCTAGACACATCTCTATATATATAAAGTTGAGCTTGGGTGAGGTTTTTCACTGTTTTCACTATTCCTGAAATTCTTGTTGAAATACGTATAAGACAAATCTTCGATTTCCATACATCATATATATATATAAGTGAGAGAGAGAGACAGGGAGAGATAGAGGGAGAGAGATAGAGATATATAGATAGATAGATAGATAGATAGATAGATAGACAGATAGAGGGAGAGAGAGAACTTCCTCACATTCCGGCTACCAAATTATATATAATTGTCAATCCGTACGAACTGTAGAAGACACATGCTGAAGATTGGACCCTAACCATGTGATTGCATAGCCTTCGTCTTAACTACAAGTGAATGTAAGGGTCTATGTACAACACACTAGCATATCGATTCCCCGTACGTATAATCCAACAGTATTAACAATTAAACTTTGAGTAAACAAATCCGACGTGTTGTCTGAATGTAGGTGTATAAAACACATGAATAATTGTTTCTACTTTTGGCAGAAGGCCAGCAATTATCACATTATATTACTGGTACTTTATTTTATCGACCCCGTCAGAATGAAAGGCAAATTGAACCTCGGCGGGATTTGAACTCAGACCATAAAGGGGCGTAATTCTATGCTGCAAAGCATGGCGTCCGAATCTCTACCGATATTGCCCATCCACCGCCGTCATCATGAAAATAATTGTTTCTACTTTTTGGCACAAGGCCAGCTATTACCCCAGTGCATTACTGGTACCTTATTTTATCGACCCCGTAAGGATGAAAGGCAAAGTTAACCTCGGCGGGATTTGAACTCAGAATGACAAGGGCCGTAACTCAATGCGTCAAAGCATGGCGTCCGACCCTCTACTGATACTGCCAATCCAACATACCGCAAAACAACATTTTACATTCTAATAATATTTAACATCGACATAAGTTTAGATATTTTTAGAAAGTATATAGATAATTAAATCTATTCCAGTATTTGACTGGTATGTTATTATATCGATTTCAGACAATGTTTTCCTCGGGTGGTTTTGAACTCAGAAAGTAAAAGTAATATCCATCACAAAATATTGTAACATATTTTGTTCGATGCTTTAATGACTGCAAAACCAAAGATGTTTAAATGTAGTTTTATTTTTGTAAGGCATTAGTAAATTGTTGTATGTGATATGCTTTCTGGTTATAAGACTACAAGCAATATCCTGCATATATGTGCGTGATTATGCATATACTCATAGATATATGCGATTGCGATTATGTATGTAAATTTTGTTTGTTTATAAGCTTATCTATAGTACCTGTTGTACGATAAGTAGGTCGAAGCTGTAAGATACGAAATATATTTCCCACTTAAAGATAAATATATAAGAGAAAAGGTTATACAAATTAGGGGATTATAGATTACGAGAAAGCAAAAATAAGATCCAGATCAATAGGCCATATAGCTTAGCTTATAAGATTAAATATCTACAGAAGCTATCCTTTCCTTTATTGTATTTGGCTGTGTGTGTACAGAAAAATATATGCATATATATAATATATATTATACATAACAGAAAAATATGTGCAAGTATCTGAGCTTACACACGCACACATACACACGCACACATATTATATATATAGAGATATATACACCGGTAAATATGACGCAAAGAGACGGAGAAGGAAACGGTTAAAACATAAAAGTTTAAAACTGTAAATAAAAAAGTGAATAACAAAATTGAAAAAGGGAGATGCGTAGTTGACAAAATCTATGCTAAAAATATGATCATTGTCGGTAACGTGAAACATGTTTACGCCGAAGTGATAAACCATGACGTTTCGGGTTAATTTAACAAAGTGTTAGAAAAGAAAGAAAATATAGGAAAATGTATAGGAATAATACTTAGGTGAAAAACAAATGAAATCGCCGAGAAGGCGCTTGGCTTAATGGTTAGGGTGCTCAGCTCACGATTCAAAGCACGTTGTGCCCTTGTGTTGCAATCCATTCATCTAACAAAACTGAATTGTACCTGTCATTCAAATGCATATATTTTTCACACTCTATCTCGCACAAACTTCTTGACAAATTTGTCAAAGGTATATGTGACCTGCTCGTCCAGTTTCACGTCAATTTCAGGAGTAGGCTGTTATGTTGATGAAAAGAACTGGAAAACACGTCGCCCGAATCGATAAAGGGTAAAATCCAATATATATATATATATATATATATATATATATATATATATATATGAGTGGAACAAGCAAACATTAAACAATCTTTTAAATAAATTAAAATACGATTTAAATATTCACCTCTTCTAATGCCGTGACCGACGGTTTCGCTGATCAAAAGATTGGAAATTCAGAGAATTTCCAATGGAAAGATACAGCTCTTCAGACAGCTATTTCCAAAACTACTAGACATAAAGCCCAGTATATATATATATATATATATATAATTATAATTATATATATGTATGTATGTATATATATATATATATATATATATATATATATATATATATATATATATATATATATATATATATATATATATATATATATATATATATATATATATATATATATATATGCTGAAACCGGTAATAGACAATTATTAAATATATAAATAGATAAATAAATGCCATGGTTACATAATAAATAAATCAACTAATACCTTAACAATTCACACAAAGTAAAACATTTCGTTTTAATCATTTTCTAACCCACATAAAAAGAGAGAGAGAAATAAAAAAGGAAAAAAATATATTTTCTTCCTAATAATCGTCACTTTCTCCCAGTTTTCATATATATATATATATAACGAAGGAAATGTGGTAAGGAACTAGGTGGACCATAACGCATCAAAGTACTCAATACTTAGGCTGGTAGAGTGGGTAATAGGAACGAGTAGGACCCCGACGGCTGAGCTCAAGCCGTTTCGACGGCTAATTCTGGACTAAAAAGGATTTTAGTCCAGAATTAGCCGTCGAAACGGCTTGAGCTAAGCCGTCGGGGTCCTAGTCGTCCCTATATATATATATATATATATACTGATGAGGGACTCATTTTATTACATGTTATCCATGTGCAACCTGCAGTATTCTTCTCCCCATTTTTTCACATATATTTACCTAAACTGCGATTCTGTTTTTTTCTCTCTCTCTCTCTCTTACTGCTCCCTCGTTCTCTCTGTTTCTCCTACTTTCTTTCGCCCCCTCTGTCATGTCAGTTAACTCTTCCTCACACTTCCACTCACTCACTCACTGTTTCTCCCCTTCTCACTTCACCCCGTTCGCGACGAAAACATTTTCTTTCTTTCTCACATTTGGATTCATCTCAAAAGGTCTTTTTTCTAAGCGCTCATATATTCACCTAGCTTATGCTAACAGAATAACTATGTAGCTTGTTCCCTTCCTCCCTACGGTTAGCTCTCCTCTTTGTTGTTTACTTGTCTCATTCGCTTTACGCGTTTTAATTGTCCTAATAACTTAATTTAGTTATTATTGCACCGACGTGAGGTATATGATTTTTAATGCAATGAAATATCTATGATCGTCGGCAAATCACTGATGAGGGACTAATTTTATTACATGTTATCCATATGCAACCTGCAGTATTCTTCTCCCCATTTTTTCACATATATATATATATATATAGTAAGGTGTATTATTGGTTGTGTAAAATAGCCCAAAAATTTATGTTAGCAATATTAAGATCTCCACGCTTTAGTATATCTCCAATTCCATTCAAGGGAACAGCTAGATGATGTAAAACGGAGTATAAGAATCAAAATGAAAATCTGAAGGCAAGGTAAAATTCCAATCATTTTAATCACGACATATGTTTCAATAACAGATAGATCGATCGTAAAGCCATGATCAATTATCACTGACCTCATCAGGTGAAAATAACAAATGCTACATTGGTCAAATCTCAATTTGACGATGTAAATTGGAAATATTCGGTTAACCACAGCCCCATACACATACACACACACACAAGCAAGTATGTTCAGTTCAGTGTTCTGTTATACATGTATAGATTGAATTGTAACATCCGTATCTTCAAGTGTATGTTATGCAATATACACATCCGTATCGTCCGAAAAAGTGTATGTCAGGTATATACACATCCACGTGAAGAGCAAGCATCAGCACATATCGAACTCAGTATGTACCGCTCTCCCATTGAGAGTCTGAGTCACCAAAAGCGTGCGTGCAAGCAACCGCATTGTAGGCCAGCAAGGGGCTCCGTGTAGGGTTGGGTATTTGGGGTAATGTGTCAGTAAGTGCGATTTCCGGTCAAATGGGCCCTTGGGTTTTTAAGATAGGTGTTTGAGTGGTGGAGGTGTGTTATCCAACACAAAAGGTAAAGTAAATAACAAAGGATAGCAAAACCAAGATGATGTGTGTAGGCCCTTAATGGTGTGTAAGTATTATTGTTCAATATGTAACTGTGAGCACTCCATGGTTAGATGATCACGGATCAAAACCTAGTGTAGTGTTCAATCGGTAGGAACGTGACCAGTCGTAACTGTGGGAACTCAATTTCTAAAGAAAACGGGTACTGTGTGTAGCGTTATGTATAGAGAGCGTAATCGGTCTTAACTGAGTGAGCAATACGTATAGCTATATCCAAACCGAGAGAACTCAATGGTTAGGGTATCTTCAAGTAAAGGTAGATGCGCGTAATCGGTGCTGCCTGAGTGTGTAATCAATTACTAACTAGGTATACTGAGTGTGTAATCAATTCTAACTATTTACTAGCTAGGTATTCTAAAAGTGTACTCAGCCGTGAGAACTCTGTGGAAACAAGTCAGGTACCGTTTGTAAGTGTGAAAACAATCTTAGCCGTCTAACTGCCTGAGTGTGTGACTGTCTGTTTATTTATAGAATTCTATGGCTAAAGTAGAGAGGGTGGAGTTAGTGGTAGGTTACTGTCCAAAAATCCTGCGGAAGGTTTTCGAGGTTCTATGTTTGACAATTGCTGAAAAAATCAGCTCTCCTATTAATTAATAGGGGGCCGCCTCTAATAATATTAAAGGTTTCAGCTACACATAAATTGCAAACGCCAGTGCTGCCGTTATAAGGTTGGGCTTAGCAAATTATGGACCAGGATAAGGAGGGCTCTATATTCTGATGTTTAATCTTCCAGACTAATTCAGAAAGCGCCGTGCTATTAATTTTTATCTAATCTATTAAAAGTATGGCGGTGATTAACCATCTATCCTTAAATTCAGAGGCAGTTGCCCCAACATACCTGAAGGTTCTATCAGGAGTGGAGACCTTACAGTCGTAGACTATGTTTTTGGTGAGGCATTTCCCAACTACGGGGCAGGTGGCGGTGCTCCTGCAGTTACATTTATTGTTATCGATCTGGGTAGTTCCAGATGAACCACGGTATCTTCGGGGTCGGGTCTCAATTCCTGTCTGCTCTATGGGTAAGTTCTCTGGGGTTGGGGAGACCCCACTCGCCTAACGTGTATGAGTCCGTTTCTCCATAGAGCTGCCATTATTACTGCCATGTCTGAGGGCGGTGGATTGGCAGTATTGGTAGAGGGTCGGACGCCATGCTTTCCAGCATAGTTACGTCCCTTTACGATCTGAGTTCAAATCCCGCCGAGGTTGACTTTGCCTTTCATCCTTACGGGGTCGATAAAATAAAGTACCAGTAATGCACTGGGTAATTGCTGGCCTTGTGCCTAACGTAGAAACAATTATTACTGCCATGTCTAATTCCCCTTGGGCTTTTCTAAGTCTACTATAATTCATTTTAGCTATATTCTGAGCTATGTTACTAGTTGTGGAGTAGGACAGCTTGATGGTATTCCTATTGAATATTTTATAGTATCTGTGTGATCTAGGGAAGCATTTCTCTAAGGCCCTAAAGAAAAGCTTAGCTATACTAGTGGTCAGGCCGGTGGAGTAAGGGGGGGGGGGGGTTATTCCACAGGATTATTCTGGTCCGATGCTTCTTGTTCTTACTAACTATATTAGTGATATCTCTCTCCTTAGTAGCTACTGGTCTATTATAACTGGAAATTGCCTGTGGGTCGATGGTGTCCTGGGATGTCAGGATTGTGTTCTGAATCGTCCCAAGTCTCCGGGGCGGTGTACCCCCCGTGCAGCCATTGGGATTACCCTCGATAGCCGGGATTAAATCCACTATGCGTCTGCGACACCTATCCCTATTCCCTTTATTCGACCCTCGTTCCATATTACGTTCAACGGTTGGTTTACCATTAAGGTTACAATTAGAGTTTCCGCTCGCGTTACGGTGCTCAGACCCCGTGTTAGTACCTGGATGGTTGTTTCCATTGGTACCATCAACATTGGGATTAGGAGGCAATACAATATGAAGTCTATATAAATCCTCCCTCGTATCACGTCTGCTGTTAACTAAAGTGTCACTATCTTGGCCTAAGCTATCGCAGGCAGTGTTGCTACTACTATTTAATATACGTTTGAATGAGATTCCCTCGCTATGCCCCGCGCGTTTCAGGGCGCTATTATAGCAATTCGAGATCTTGTTGAAAGGTATCTTCATTGGAAGATAGTCCTGAAATTCTACTAGAGACGCTTTTGGTAATACCGTTAGTGACTATTCTAGGGTGGTTCGATTTTGCGTTGACATAGTTCATATTCTCGTTGGCTTTGTGGTAAGTTTGGAAGAGTCCTGAATTGAGGTTAAGTGTAACATCTATAAAATTAGCTATCTTCAAGTTCTCTTCAAATACTATACTTAGGTCTATGTTCTTGAAGAATTTGCTTAGTTTTTTTCTCACCCTCTCTACCATACTATTATTATGGAACGACACAGTAAACAAAACATCGTCACGGTAAGCGCCGCCTCCCAAGTGGGGCATTTCCATCCCAAGACAGTCGAGAAAGTAAAGGCCCACCAGATCCGTCACCTGGGCTGAGTTCGTGGATCCCATGGTGATGTCGAAATTATCTGGCCAATCCTTCCTGGTCCACAAGTCACCGTTGAACTCAAGGTTTTCCAAGCTGGGAGAATAATGTTAATTTCTTCGGGTGTAAGGTCGGTTTGTAAGCTAGCAAAGTTAAGGGCCCTACCTAGAAGAGTTGGAGAGATCGAAGAGTAGTAATTAGAGATATCGAACTGTATAAACTTAGTGCTATTCTTATTCTGCGATTTCTCAAACCAGTGAATTATCTCACTAGTTCCTGACCACAATTTACGCTTCGATACCCTAACTAGAGTGTGGATTATTTCATCAAGGATGTATAACAGAATGTATAACAGAACACTGAACTGAACTTACTTGATTGTGTGTGTGTGTGTGTGTATGTGTATGGGGCTGTGGTTAACCCAATATTTCCAATTTACATCGTCAAATTGAGATTTGACCAATGTAACATTTGTTGTTTTGTAAACGAACTTTCGGTGAATGCTGTATTGGTATATTCTTATTCTTATATTTGTTGTTTTTTTCTATGACATCGCTTCGTGAGAGTGTGTGTGTACCCACTCACACGAATTGTGACCTTCTATAGCTCTACATGTTTGATGCTGTGTTGATATGTATATATATATATACATATATATATATATATTTTTTTTCCTTTGATCTCGAGCCGGTGTGTGTGGGTGTTGAGTGTGTGTGTACCCACTCACATTAACTGTGACCGACTGTATTTCTACAGATCTGATTAATGTCCAGCGTCCTTTGCAGCTATGGTGATTTGACAGTTTTATGACCCTAACTGAATCTGATAGCAGTCGCCGTATTTCTGACTACTGGATCTTCATATGAGGGAATAAAATCTGTGAGTGAACATTGCTAATTTTCTCCCTCATATCAAGAATTTGAAGACAATTCATTTTCACCTGATGAAATCAGTGATAATTGATCATGGCTTTACGATAAATCTATCTCTTATTGAAACATGTGTCGTGATTAAAATGATTGGAACTTTACTTGCCTTCAGATTTTCATTTTGATATATATATATATATATATATATATATATATATATATATTTATATATATATATATATGTATATATATATATATATATATATATGTAAGTATGTATGTATGTATACGTACATACATATATGTATACAGACGTACAGTAGTATGTATATATATACATACATGCACACATATACATATGCACGTATCGGTTTACCGAACATTTATTATAATGCTCGGTTTGTTTGTTTGTAAACACACAAACAGCCCGAATTACGCCGTACATTTATATATATATATATATATATATATATATATATATATAGATGCATTATATATATATACATATATATACATATAAATACACTTCATCAAGTAACCACACAGCTTCCTGTTTCTCCAAAAATGTTAATTAATTTTATGCTGTCACCTGTTCCTTCCTTCACTGCGTTTGCGTGGTTGCTATTACCCCTTTCCCTTTCTTTCTTTCTTTCTCTCTCCCTCCCACTCTCTCTCTCTCTCTCTCTCTCTCTCTCTCTCTCTCTCTCTCTCCCTCTCTCTCTCACTTTCTCTCCTGTTTACTTATATACTTACAAGTGCTTCTCGTGTTCCTCTCTTTTTCGGCATGCTCTCTGCGATTTTTTCGTTTTTCCCTTTTGTTTGATTTCTTTCTCCCCACCACCACCAATAACTTCCACGTGTTATTGACGCACTAGAGTTAGACATATTGTCTT
>OZ024743.1:294133086-294150586 GCA_964016885.1 Eledone cirrhosa
TGTACCCGGAGTGTGCTCAAAAGAGCCAACCCTTATCAAAATAATAGATATGAATGTAGATTATGTTCCCAAGAACTTTTTGAAATAATGAAATCTAAGGATATCCTATTAAATAAGCGACAAGAATTAATAATATCGTGTAATCACAAACTGAGAAAAACCTTTAAATATTATAAACCTAATTAATATACATTTTAGAAATTAATATAAAAACTATTTTTAATTTAGTTAACCAATAATTAATATTCTACTACTGATGAACTTCGTTTAAAAACGGTGCTGATGATAGCTAACAAGCTTGAAACTAGTACATCGTTCCTGTGTCAGTGTTGAACAAAAAGGTGACGTGGTTGCCTTAACACCGTGTGGCATAAATTCAGGCTGTTCAGTTTGTTTACAAACGAACAAAGCGACGTTATAATAAGCGCCGCTAAACTGATACGTGCATATATGTATGTGTACCTGTATGCATATGTATGTATATATGTATATATATATATATATATGTGCATGCTACTGTACGTCTGTATACATATATGTATGTACGTATACATGCATACTTACATTTAAGTAAGTGCCATACTAAGAGTGAGAAATGAAATTTCGTTTTCATTTTGTTTCAATTTATCGTTTTCGGTATGCCTGACCGATTTAACTCACTCAATATGCAAATTAGGCTGCTCAGCCGTTAATTTTCATAAGGAAAGTATATACTTTCGAACGTTCAACTATCTGGCAGATGGGTAAACGGTGCTGATGATAGCTAACAAGCTTGAAACTAGTACATCGTTCCTGTGTCAGTGTTGAACAAAAAGGTGACGTGGTTGCCTTAACACCGTATGGCATAAATTCAGGCTGTTCAGTTTGTTTACAAACGAACAAAGCGACGCTATAATAAGCGCCGCTAAACTGATACGTGCATATATGTATGTGTACCTGTATGCATATGTATGTATATATGTATATATATATATATATGTGCATGCTACTGTACGTCTGTATACATATATGTATGTACGTATACATGCATACTTACATTTAAGTAAGTGCCATACTAAGAGTGAGAAATGAAATTTCGTTTTCATTTTGTTTCAATATATATATATATATATATATATATATATATATATATATATAGTAATGATAATAAATTTGAAGACTAAACTCCAAAGAGAGCTCGATAAGGATAAATATATATCAAATATATAAGAACCGTAGAGCAAATATTTATTAAAATAAAACATTAAAGATTAAGCAAACAATCGCTGGAGAATACTTCCTTGATAGAGGAAAGAAGGAAGAGCTGAAAAGATCAGTAACCTCCGCAAAATATCTGGCGCCCATAATCACGTCGAATGGGGTACTATTAGATTTTTTAATCCAAATAGAGTCGTCGAAATTAATCACTGACTTACGGGCATTGAGGATGACATCAACTTCGAAATCCTTAAACACCGTGAGCGATTTAGCGAAATTGATAGCTCTAAGCAGAAGTGGTAAAGTGACATTTTTGATGTCATTAATGACATTTTCTCTATCAAGATAGAATTCCCCAACGTGGGTGGTTGTGTGTACCGTGATGACGGTCTTTTTACCATAACAAAGTACGGCCCACGCGCTTGCGACAGGTTCAGATAAAGAACTCACACCCTTCTTTAAAGGCTCAAACCTCTCCATACAGGTTAAGGCCAACCAATCGGTCATTAAATACCTCAACGTTATCCTCAATTTGTCGAATGGCTTGCACTACCCGTATAGAAAGCCGAATGATACGCTTAATTACATAAGCAAGTATTCTAACCATCCTGCCAGCATAACCAAGGACCTGGAAAGAAACGTTTCTTTGAGGCTTTCCCGTCTATCTACAAACGAGCATATTTTCACCGATCATTCCACATATTACAATGAAGCTCTTGCTCGGAGTGGATTTGTCGATAAGGTAGCATATACCGAGTATGAGCATAGACCTAGGAAAAATAGATTCCGACGCAGTATATGGTATAACCCACCATATAATATGGAGGTGGCCACACCATTAGCTAAGATCTTTCTCTCCCTTATTATGAAGCATTTCTTACCAGCGCATAAATATAATAACATTTTAATAGAAATACCATTAAAATTTCTTACTTACGACGCCTAACCTTGCACATAACATCAATACTTCAAATTTAGCTAAATTACCTAGTCCTAGAAACACGTGCAACCCCGTAGCTAGTACTAACTGTAATTGTAGGAATCGGGTTTACTGCCCCCTATCCGGGAAATGCCTCTCTAGTAAAATTGTCTACAAATGTAAGGTTGAGACACCCACGTCCCGTAGGGCCTACATAGGGTTAACCGCTAATAGATTCCAGCAGCGTCTTTACATGCATACCCATTCTTTTCTTAACCCTTTAAGAAGGAATATGACATCACAGCTTATATATGGAGTCTAAAAGACAACCACACTCAATATAGGTTACACTGGGAGATCCTAGGTAAAGCTAGATGGTATAACGGAAATAAAAGACCATGTGACCTCTGCGCCGCTGAATCGATGCAAATACTCTACGCCAACGACCACATCTTAAACAAAAAATCTGAGGCAATTTCGGCTTGTAAACATAAATTGCACAAAACATTTCTGTATTACAGCCCCACTTTATACCCTAACGGATAGTACGAACTATACGCGGATAATTTACGTCTTGATGTGGTAGCTAAGTATATGTTATGTTTATACCATTACTTATTTGTATAGGTAAGTATATATTACTTGTATGTTTTGTGAAGGTACGTATATTTGCTTGTATTTGTTATAGGCGTATATATTATATTATATATACTGGAACATGCATATAAGATTATGTGTATACGTGAGCTTTGCTTTTGTGTGTGTATGCGGGTTTGCACGTAGGTAGGGTGTGTGTATATGTCTACTTTGTGTTTTGGTTGACGTAGTTTAGCGAACATATGTGTATTTACATGTGGGTGTGTGTGCGCGCGCGTTATATACGTATTTATGTGTGTATATTTATATACGTTTATATAATTATATGTATACGCGCGCACATACACACACACACATGTATATATATATTTTAATATTTTTTTATATATATTTTATATGTGTATTTGGTGTATACGTTCGTATGTGTGTGGGTACAGGCGTTGCGTGGGTTTTGTATGTGTGCGCGTGGTTTTGTGTACGTGTCTGTATTTTCATGCCCATGGCGGGTGTTTTCGCGTATGCATGTGTTTCTACGTATAAGGGTGCTTGCATGTATATATTGAATTATTGTTGATTTCTATGTAATTTATTTACATCATTCTTAACTCCGAAGCCGAGAATAATTCGGTTTCATAAATAGAATTTTAGTCTACGACTTCAGTTATACCATAAACGTGGTTTTGTCTTTGCGTGTAATTGTTCTCATTGCTCCACATAATTGTTTCTACTTTTGGCACAAGGCCAGAAATTAACCAGTGTATTACTGGTACTTTATTTTATCGACTCCGTAAGGATGAAAGGCAAAGTTAACCTCGGCGGTATTTTAACTCAGAATGTAAGACGTTTTATCTTCGTTTTTTCCGTTCATTTCCAGGGAGCGTCTCCACGAAACACCTAATAGAATATTAGTCTAAGATTTCGTTTATACCATAAACGTGGTTTTGTCTTTGCGTAATTGTTTTCACCGCTCCAAATAATGACGTATTATTTTCGTTTTTTTCGTTCTTTGCCAGGGAACGTTTCCACGAACCAAAGTATTGTCTTCCTGTCTTCCTTCGGTTGCAACGTTTTTCGAAATATTTACTTCTGCGTTCACAGATTGATGTTTTTAGTTTCAGAAGATCCCGTTAAGGGTGAATGCAGCGATTCTTTTCTTAAACTTTAATCTGTTATTTTAATATATATATATATATATATATATCACGATAAATTAAGGGAGCCATAGATTCTCGTTATTTCCTGTAAATTATGCGCTCAAATTATGTCCTATGCACGCTGTCACATCTCTCTGCCGCGTGTTGCTTGACGGTTGTCTTAGATTTTCTTAGAGTTGTCTGGAATGTATTTGTATTAAACGCGCTGATGACCCATAGGCGATTCCATTTCAGTCAACAATTTCCTGGCGAAACAGATCTCTTTGGATTTGTACGCGTGTGTCATATCGTTATAACGGTCTGTATATACATTTTAATTTATATTTTTAATTATTGTGTGTCTACTCTGCCTTCCATAGGTTATAGATTCCATACACTGGTAGTTTTCCCTGTTTTATTGATGGCACACGATCTCTCTCTCTCTCCCCCCCCTCTCTCTCTCTCTCTCTCTCTCTCTCCCTCTAGTGTGTTGCCCTTTCAACACATTATATATATATATATAAATATGTATATATATATATATATAGATATAGATATATATATAAATACATACATATATATATATATATATATATATATATATATATATATATATATATATATATATATATATATATGTATGTATGTATTTATATATATGTATATATATATATATATATATACATATATATATATATATATATATATATATATATATATATATATATATATATATATATATATATATATATATATATATATATAACAATTTAGAAATTAAAAATTAAAAAAAATATATGATCAACACTACTGTGTTTATTTTTGCAAAATGACAATCATTTTTTAGCCAGATAGAAATACCTTAATTCAAGTACATATAGTCCGTCTGTATCGATCTAGAGAGTTTTAAATATTAAATCTATACTTACAGACGTAAAATGGCAACTGCCTGGTGCCTAGACAAGTTTAAATTTCAAAATTCAAACCTTTTCAGCAGATCGGGCAGAACTTCAAAACATAAACCTGTTTCACAAGGGATGTTATACTAATGAAATAATTAATTAATTACGGAACAACTATTTATAAAATAATTATTACGGAACAACTATTATTGCTGAAAAGGTTTGAATTTTGAAATTTAAACTTGTCTAGGCACCAGGCAGTTGCCATTTTACGTCTGTAAGTATAGATTTAATATTTAAAACTCTCTAGATCGATACAGACGGACTATATGTACTTGAATTAAGGTATTTCTATCTGGCTAAAAAATTATTGTCATTTTGCAAAAAAAAACACAGTAGTGTTGATCATATATTTTTTAATTTTTAATTTCTAAATTGTAATGTAAAGCTCAGAAGTATTTTTCTTAGCGCTTAATATTTGTAAATGACTACTAAACTGAAATTATCTGCTTCTACGGTCGAGCTGAATTCATAATCACATATTCACGGCTGTTATTTCTAGCGCCATGGATATGAGCCAGAATGCTGAGAAGGTCGTGTGCAAAAGCACATGTATTAGGCTTGCGACAGATCAGTCTTAAGATACTATCTTAGGAGAAGTGATTTTAATTTTTGGGTGCCTACCGTTGATCACAGAAAATTGATTACTCCACTAATAATTATTTTATAAATAGTTGTTCCGTAATTAATTAATTATTTCATTAGTATAACATTCCTTGTGAAACAGGTTTATGTTTTGAAGTTCTGCCCGATCTGCTGAAAAGGTTTGAATTTTGAAATTTAAACTTGTCTAGGCACCAGGCAGTTGCCATTTTACGTCTGTAAGTATAGATTTAATATTTAAAACTCTCTAGATCGATACAGACGGACTATATGTACATGAATTAAGGTATTTCTATCTGGCTAAAAAATTATTGTCATTTTGCAAAAAAAAAAACACAGTAGTGTTGATCATATATTTTTTAATTTTTAATTTCTAAATTGTAATGTAATGCTCAGAAGTATTTTTCTTAGAGCTTATTATATATATATATATATATATATATACTTATATATACATATATATATATATACATATATATATATGTGTGTGTGTGTGTGTGCGTCTGCGTGTGTGTGTGTAAAAATATTAATAAAAATAACAAAACAAACGGCACAGTACATGGAAGAAATATATTAGTTTAACGCTTGAAATAGAAAGAGGAGAGTATTATATATATATATATATATATATATATATATATATATATATATATATATATTAAAATAAACTAGAGGTGTGACACACAAGTTGTCATATATTAGTAAAAGGGAAAAGAAAATGTTGACAAATTTTTCCCAGTGAAAATAGATTAATTAGGAATAAGTATAAAGTGTAATAAGTATTGGTTAGTATTCAGTTTTAGTTTTAAGTTTTTACCGGTTGCGCATTTCTAATGCTTTTCAAAAATAATTTTGAGATAGAGCGATCGTGATGTTTGATATATATATGTATGTATGTACATTATAAAGTGAAATGACAGGAGGCCAAATATGTTGAGTGTCCTTAAATTTCTTTTTTCATTACTGTAAACACTATGCACATTTCAGTGGTCAGGTTGCACAAGAACCCGGTGACGTTAAGCTAGTGGCAGAGCAAGATAGTCGGATAACATACATGAGCTTGGCTCGTCACGCTTTGGGGTCCAGCTGGATCAGTTAGAGATGTTTGCTACTGACAGACTCTCTGGAAGGAGTGTTTCAGAAGGACTATGCCTCCACGCCTCTCTCAGAAATAAGTGGGTGAAGAAGAATATATTGTCAATTTACTTTTCAATTTACATATATCTACATGCATATATATTTGCGTATAATAGTTATATTAATAACTTTTGGGAACTTTTATATTTGATGTTTTTATTGAATAAATGTTCTAAGTTTTAAAATACAGAGGATCCAACGTTTTCATACAAAAGCGACTAAAAGCGCATCGTTAAATTGAAACTCATATATATATATATATATATATATATATATATATATACAAAATTAAGATAAATCAAAATGAATTTAATCTAAATCAAAATTATGGGTGTCATGCCAGAAAGACATGCGCCATACCACCCGCAAAATAAGCTCTAAGATTCGAACGAATAGGTCCAAGCTGGTATGATGTGTGTATTTCTAGTAGATACAGCACGTGTTGCTGGCCAGTCGCTGATTTGGACTTGAAGTGTAAACATAGATCGCTGAAACTTATTCCTTGTTGAAAATCAAAGTATCGGCATCCGTGGTTTACCATGCGATTAATTGGTGAAATATATTTCTTTAACGGAATATATACAGAGAAGATTAATCATATTATAAGGTATCTATTTTTGAAGTTCTGGTTAACTTTATTCAGTTACCTACCTAGCTATGTGTGCTTACACACTTGTAAAAATTATCTCCTGCGATTATTCATTTTTATTTATATGTTAATCAATTTCTAGTTATTATATATATAGTAATAATAATAAATTTGAAGATCCCGTTAATGGTGAACGCATCGATTCTTTGCTTAAACTTTAATCTTTATTTTAATAAATAAATAAATATATATATATATATATATATATATATATATATATAAATTAGAATTGGAGCTCTGAAATAGCAATATATATATGGATGTATATATAATGTATTTTGCAATACACTTTATGCTTAATTAAAAGCATTTTGAAGACCGTAGAGTAGTGACAAATTCATTTACTTTAATCTCAGCAAACAGGGGAGATAAGCCGACAAGGCCTTGTTTCGCTTTTGTTGAAGCTTATCAAGGCTAACTACCCCTCCTGTCTACTGAGATTACTGATGTTATATTCTTATAGAATTCTAGTAAATAATCAGGAACTGATTATACAGAGCGATTGTTGGTCAGGCAGAAATTAAAAATTAGAATTGGAGCTCTGAAATAGCAATATATATATGGATGTATATATAATGTATTTTGCAATACACTTTATGCTTAATTAAAAGCATTTTGAAGATATATATATATATATATAAATATATATTTAAACGTTTGAGAAAGACTCTGCCCCCACGACCCTCTCAGAAATAAGTGGGTGAAGAAGAAGAGAAGAAGATATTGTCAATTTACTTTTCAATTTACATATATCTATATGCATATATATTTGCGTATATATTTGCGTATATTACCATTATGCACACTACATATACTAGCAGAAAACCGCCTTTCGGCGGTTTTTCTGCTAATGTGTTTATTGTGTGTATATATATATATATATATATATATATAATGTGTGTATATATATACACATTATATATATATATATATATATATATATATATATATATATATATATATATATATATATATATATATATATATATATATATATACACGTTACCCTTGATCTCAATAATGACCTGTACTACCCATACAGGAAACCCAATGACAACCTGCACTACATCCACCGCCGATCTAACCATCCTAGGAACATCACCAACAACCTGGTCAAAAACATCTCCCTCCGCATATCCCATTTGTCAGCTAATGAGAAGATATTCGATGAACATGCGCCTTACTACAACCAGGCCCTCAAGCGGAGTGGTTTCCGGGAGGAAATATCCTACTGTCCAGCTCCCATTAGCGGAACCAGCAGGCGACACCGCCGCTCACGCAATGTAACATGGTTCAATCCTCCCCACAACGCCGAGGTGACAACTCCCATCGGGAAAATTTTCTTTAGGCTCATTGAAAAACACTTCCCACCACAACACCGCTAGCAAAACATAATTAACAAAAATACCATCAAACTCTCTTACAGCACTACACCTAACTTCGCACAAAACATTGTCTCCTCCAACAACAAAAAACTCAACCCCGATGGAAGAAACAACCCAAATAGCAGTGGAGAGCCGATCAGGAGGTGCAATTGTCCTGATAGATCCAGTTGCCCCCTCGACAACAGATGCAGGGACCGTAATGTGATCTACCAGTGCAACGTGAGCACGGACACCTCCAACAAAGCTTATATAGGATTAACCGCATGTGACTTCAAGACCGTGCTATACCAACACAGACATACTTTCCGAAACCCGGCCCGGCGTCACGCGACTACACTTTCGGGCCACATATGGGACCTCAAGGACAACAACATCAACTATGATCTCACTTGGAAATTACTGTCCAGAGCCAACTCTTACACGGGAGGACGCCGTCCGTGCAATTTATGCTCGGAGGAAACTTTACAAATGATGTTTTCGACGGACCAACTCCTAAACAAGAAAGATGAACTGGTTACTGCATATAAACACCGATTACGTAGGACTTACCTCGCCCTCAAACCCCATAATGACCCGGGGGGGGGGGGGAGACTAGGGCTATAACACCCCACTTGCCTATTTTGTAATGGGTAACCCCTGCTTGCCAATGGAGACGTAAGATCTTCTTTTACATTCTTTTATCGCTTCCTCTATATTTCCTTCTTCCCCCCATCCCTCACTAGTCTTTCTACCCCAGTTCCTTTTCTTTGTCGTCGTCTTTTTCTCGCCCACCCGAGGTAGCCCCTCGGTCCCTTGTAGCTTCAACACCCCCACTCCCTTCCCCTATTCCATGATAGATTTGGCTGACTCCGCTTTTTATAGCTGAGGTGTTAGACTTCGGATACTTTCCCCCTTCTCCGACCGCTGTCCCTTTTTTCCCGTGCCTTCTATATTTCTTAGTGGCATCTTCGCTTTAATTTCTCGTTTATCCAGTATTTCTTTCTTCTTTTTCCCTTTTGTTTGGGAGGGGGGGGGGTTACTGTATTAATTTTCCGTTCTTTACTTTTACTTCGTACGATCTTTCATGTAGCGGGTATAAGACTTTTCGTTTCGTGGCGGTACCCTTAGAGTTAGCACTAGTATTTTTTTGCGGGACCCTGAATTATATTCTCGTACTAGTTTACTTTCTTGCATGGGTGGTTGCTGGCCCTGTGATTGGGGTAGAAACCTTTATTATTTCGTGGCAGTCTCTTTAGTATTTTATTCTTCATTATATATATTTTTAAATTTATTTATCTATTCTTTTATTCACGTATTTGTTTATTTATTTATTTATGTATTTCTTTAGCCTAGCAATAGCGAGAGACTTAAGTCTTAGTAACCAGACTTTGCTTATTTTTTTATTCTCTCTCAGTACTGTTTATAGTTTTACCCTACATTGTTCTACTTACCGTTTCGAATTCCTCCCCCTCCCCCTCCCCAGTATCCATTTGACCTCACGCCCAGCTGTAGCCGGCACTACCAACACATAAATGGGTCTACTCCACCCCCTCTCCCCTTTTCTCCTACCGGCAGGTTTAGCAACCCCTTCCCCACCAATTTGCCATCACCGATTTACTACTAACTTGTGATGTGACCAATCCTCGTGATTGTCTCTTTGACCATATATGGAATATATTGATAAGCTCGGCTATTTAAATACCATAATAAATTTTCATTCAGTCCAGAATTAGCCGTCGAAACGGCTTGAGCTCAGCCGTCGGGGTCTTACTTGTTCCTATATATATATATATATATATATATATATATATATATATATATATATAATGTGCGTGTGTGTGTGTGTGTGTGTGTAACTAGTAATACTTCCAAACAAGGATATAAGTTCTTTCGAATAAGATAGTCAACAGATAAAAATAATGGTGCATGAAAAAGTTTATATTAAAACGGCTAGAGGTAGGTGTGAATGGAATTGTCAATAATTTGGCAGACAAAACCAAATACAATTCCTTTGGAACCCTCTCAACTTAGGAGGATACGTAAAATACTACTAAAAAATAATAAAGTGACACGCACGGCAGCAGCCGTGGCTCTCGCTTCGTGAATCGACAGGGGTTTGAATTCTAATCACCCTAGAAATTGTGAGCTCTATTTGTCGTCGCTCTACTTGCCAGTGGATGCACACAACTGACGTTAATTGACGTACCATGTCACCAACAATACCAATTGAGAAAAAATTATGGATCGATTATGAAATAACCACCCCATCGAATATACTATAAGTCAAGCCATCCTATGTCTTTGCCTCACTATGGGTCATAAAGTGATTTTATTTAATTGCTTAGCAATGCAGTCGGAAAGTCTGACATTTTAAGAGTTTCGGCGTTTCTTTTTAACGTTTATTTTGTTAGCGGCTTAGCATGATTTCCAAAGTCGCATGTTTTTTTTTCTTGGTTTTGATAACTGCGTAGTTACGCTGGTTGACTTAATTGGTGTCTAGTAGTTTTGAATCCCCTGGATTTCATATATAGGATTAATGATAAAGGCATTCTTTTAAGAAACGTTAATTAATGTTTGTTGCAGCCAATTATCAGTTACCATGGATACGTGTGAGAGAAGCAATTGGCATGTTATTCTAGGATCTTCTATTTAATGCTTTTAAAACAAGAAATATTAGTAAAAAATAAAATAATTTATTAATCTTTAAGCAAATTGTTATTAGCAAAATACATTTCATTACGACTACAACGACAAAAAAATAAAACCAAATCAAAACAAACACAAAAAAAACAATAACAAAACAATAATAATAATAAGAGATTATTACATGTAATCTCTTTACAGATTATTTTCTTTTTAATTTCACCCACTTTACTATGAAGTTTTCATGCAACGGCTGTCCCTACGTAATTTCCCTACAATAATAGATGCTGCTACTGCTACTACTACCACTGCTGCTCTTACTACTACTACTACTACTGCTACTACTACTACTACTACTACTACTACTACTACTACTACTACTACTACTACTACTACTACTACTACTGTTATGCTTTGGTTATGCAAAACACATTATTATATATTTCAATGGATACAAATATATTACACATATCTACAATATATTGCGAATATCTATGCAAAACATTGCAAATACACACACACACACACAGACACTCATATTTATATATATATACACAAGGTATCCCAAAAATGTATACATATATTTATTAAAATGCTGTTGAAGAGTGCATACATTTTTTCGGACACCCTATCCTGAGTTAGTTTTCTCGTCGCTTTGGTCCTTGCGTCAGTCTTCAATTTGACAAGCTGTCTAAACGTAATGTTATTACTCTAAGGTAAAATACCTTATTGAGTGCTTAGCTGCACATTCCGATTGCATTCGTTAGCATAGCTGCATCTCGATCTTCTATTATGCTGAACTTCCATTTGTATATATATATATAGAATAAGAAAATTCCTTTATTGATAAGGCTGTGATACATATTTCAATGACGAGAGTGGTCACGCGGTTCTGTGTACGCAGTGCTGTAATCTCATCAGACAGCTTCTTACATAATAAGATTACGTTCTCGATGCAATCCAAATTAAAACGACAAGAGAACGGACAAAAATGATATACTTGAAGCCCTCGCCCGTTCCCTTTGTATATATATATACAAAGGGAACGGGCGAGAGCTTCAAGTACATCATTTATATATATATATATATATATATATATATATATATATATATAACAAAGAAAATGTGGTAAGAAACCAGGTGGACCATAACGCACCAGAGTACTCGATACTTAGGGCAGTAGAGTGGGTAATAGGAAAAAAGTCAGGACCCTGACGGCTGAGCTTCGAGTTCGGATCTTGCTGTCGATACGGCCGGAGCTCAGCCGTCGGTGTCCTGACATTTTTCATATATATATATAGATATATTCATACATACACACACACACATATACACACACTTGCGCACACACACTCACACACGCGCGCACCCACACTCATACACGCACGCACGCACACACACACACATATATATGTGTGTCTGTATATAAATATATATTGGGGTGCGTGTATGTGTAAATATACATGTTCAAGTAAAAATAAAGTTCGACTAAGTAAGTGCCATTAAACAAGGTAATTAGTTAACTACTGTTATACAAAAGAATATATTCGGTGCCAGTTATAATGTGTTTATTTCTTCATTTAGTGCAAGTTTACGTTGCCAAGTATTTTCCTCAAATGCCGGCAGCCTCGTTTTTCTGTTTCTTTTTTATTATCATTAAACTAAGGAGAGAGAGCGAGAGAGAGAGAGAGAGAGAGAGAGAGAGAGAGAGAGAGAGAGAGAGAGAGAGAATTTGTTACTGCGATGGTTGCTACTAAAATCTGTAAACATCCAGACATCTCCTAACGCATCTGGCTAAATTTTACTATCTGGCTAAATTCTTTTTTTATTAAATGATCTGCTGAAATATATTTCGCTGAAGTGCTAATCGTTATTTTTTTTGCCATAAAATAATTAGCTGTTTAAATCTCTATTCGTATAGCTGTTTGGGTCTAGTATTACGCAAATAAATGTTGAAGAAAATAGAAGTCAAAGAGATAATCATGTGCAGGGGTTTATACGAGTTTCAATACGAATTAACTATATAACTAAAAAGGTAAGAAGCTGATTATCACACCGGACCAAGAACACTTTGCTTCAATTGGTCCTCTCGTTGCTGATACTATCTGTTGGTCGTAAATCCTAGCAGTAGTGTCACCGTCTTGACAGTGACACGAGGCGGAATTTAAACTCAGAAAGTACAGAGTTGGAACAGACACATAAATATCACACCTTAATTTTGCCAGCCAATATCTTCTGAAATGATACTTGAGTTATCGATTCCCGGAAGGATAATATGTAATAATGTAATAATGATCTGGATGTTATTTGAATGCAGAGGGCAGATACGAGGAACAAATATCTATTTATGTGACAGACACTGACATAATCGTTAGAGAGTCCGACTACATTCCACATTCTGTTTATTGGACTAACTGCGCTCTGATCTCAAATCTCACCAAGGTTAGTTTTTCTTTTCATCTCCTCTAAAGTGTGTCTCGAGCCCGGAGGCTGATCAGACCGGTGTCCGTGGAATTAAGCGACCGAGAACACAAGAATCACTCCTGGATAGGACACGAGTTCATCGCAGGGTTATACCTCAAGCTATTGCTGGTACTCATTTTCAGCAGAACATAATTGAGCAATGTGAAATGAATTCTTTTACAAAACGCCCAACCCAGTCCAGGAATCGAATCCACATTATGATCATAAGTCGAATACACTTTCCACTAGGCCACGTGCCTGCACCTTTAATTTCTTCGTGTTCGATGAAATAAATTACCAGTTTAAGGAAGTTGCTTGTAGAATAAATAAAGAGTCGAGCAGGATGGCATACTGTGTCACTTTCTGCCCTTTGTTTTCTGATATGACCTGCTACGCCAGTCTTGCCAAGCTATATCCGTCTTAACTTTCTCTCGGACCACATCGGCCACGGGGAGAAGAAGAAAGTGCCTGCATGGGTGATGGCTGCTCTCCTACAAAAGAACTTGCCCATACCTGCACATTGGAGATTAGCTTATGAGGTGCAGATCCATGGTCTCATGAGACATACGATGTCCCAGGATTTCAGTCAATTAGAATTGTAGTATTATTCTCTGAGAAGATGATCCTGCTACTAATGTTCTACTGTTGTTAGTCTTACTGATGCTGCTTGGATCGCAGTTGTTGTTATTAGTCTTAGGTCAGCCTTGCTGAAGCTGACCTATGATTAAAATCTTATCAGCCATAATTAAATCATTTGTTAGACGCAGTGTATCCAAACCTCATTTATCTAATATGCTTTTCAATATTAAAGGAGCAGTTCATTGCTTAAGGGGATTTAGCTATTATTACAGACGTATTATGCGGCCACTTAGAATATTTATAAGTTGCTAGTGTCTTACTTGGTTGAGTTATTATTTCTCTTTGGATGATCATAGGATAAATGCTTTTGATAAATCAAACATAATATCAAAGGTGCATCAATTAGGAGTATACCATCTTTATTTCAGGCATAGTGTAACAAGGACTATCTCATCAAAAGCACATTGCATTTTCAAGACGGTAAATTACAACTAAAAGAATTGGTTGCTCTTTCTAGTAAATCAAGAAGCTGCATAGATTTTATTTGCTTTGTTAAACACAAGTTCAGCCTCAATCAAGAATAACTTTAAGTATTCATTTTTTCTTCAGATATAGTGTATAGAAATCTACTAGTGTGTCGTTCCTGAATTTAAGATGTGAGTATGTGATTCAATGTTGCTGTTATAAGCAGATTAATCGACCACCAGTCGCTTACAGTTGTTTAGCATTAAACTAGCACATAGGAACTAAAGTGGTACAGTCGTGGCTGACTGGTCGTTTTATTCATCTAGAGTTACGTTATTTAATACCCTTATGGACCCTTCTGTTGTTTCCATATTGTTGTGAATTTTGGCTGTTATTTGTGGCAGATTACTATATTTGGCATGCCCTAACAAGGGTTCTCATGTTTACTCATTCCTTCCCCTTCACATCTTGCTCCATTATTAGCTCGAGTGGTTCATTTATTTCCCTAAGAAGCTTACAGTATTAGAACTGCGTATTGTGAATAGAACCACAATTTCCTAAATGGGTGCCTTTCTGCAGCATATGACAACAAAGCAATAATGACGACATAAATCATATTTATTTCGGCAGCCTTGACTTAGGAATCATATTATCAAATGTTTCCCAACCATAGCCATCACGTATCTTGTTTTCAAAACTAGTGTGCGTAGGACTAGTTAATTAAATATGTTGTTTTCCTTTTTAATGATGGTACTGTAATTAGAGATTAATTTTATTTCGCTGCTACATACGTTCGATCGAAACTAAACAGGAGATCATTTGTATTTAGATCGATGAGCTACTGTTTCGTATAACATCCAACACTGACTATACATAGTAATAACAATAGAAAACACGTATAACATCGAAATATATATTTAAAAAAAACGACGCGGGATATGATAGGAAAACAAAGAGAGACAGCACTGAAAACATTTCTGATGATTAGATTTACGGCAGATGGTTTACATGTTTTACATTGCAATATTGGACGAAGATTTATCATTTCCTTTCTTATTCTTGACGTGTCTGACTAATATATATATATATATATATATATATATATATATATATATATATATATATATATATATATATATATATATATATATATATATATGTATATATATAATTTTTTGTTTTGTGTGTGTTCTGTGTGTGAATACGTCTCAAAAAATCTCATCAGTAGTCTTCAAATATAAAATTCTTTTGTCCATACTTGATCTGTAATATTCTACAATAGATAAATAAATGTATAAAAATGCAAACAAACAAAGAAGAAAAGGAAGGAAAAGATCAAAATATAAGAACAGGTTTTCGGTTGGTTTTTGCTTCTTTAGAAGCGGTATAATTTGTTTTGTTTTGAGGTTTTAATACTTTTCATATACATTGTAATACTATACATACATGCATACACACATAAATACACGCACACACAGTCACTTATGTTTCTATAACACATTGTTTTTTTTCAATGTTGCCGGAGTTTTCGCTGTTGCTGCTGTTGAAGCCGTTGATACAGTTTGTGATGCAGTTCTTTTTGTTTACCTTGTCTAATAAATCTAAATTGTTGTTATAGTGTACATCAATAAAATATATTAATAAAATACAAGATAAATGTCAACACACACAATAGGATTCGTTACTGTTTTTATTCTACGTTTGTTCGCCCATTTTTTTAATATCAAAAAATGAAAAGAGAAATTTCCTTCTTATAATGCTCGTATTATTTTTCCTCTTTCAAATCTTGTCTTCGTTTTGTTATTTTGATATTCTTATTCGTCTCAATAAACAAATGCCTAAAAGTAAGGAAAAAGTTAAAACGAAAAACTAACAAACAACAGAATGCACTGAAGAAACAAAATAAGAAGGAAATCTATATAAGAAAAAAAAAAACATCTGTTGCTTGAAGTAAGGATAGTCACAGAAAACAGGATTGGATGTTTCAAGATAGTTTTCAACCTAGGTTTTGTTCATTCATGGGAGTCCACCAAAATAGCACTGGGTGTACCGGAGCTAAGTTCAAAATTCAAGTACTGTGTTAAAAACATCATATGCGCACGTTACTGGGTATTCGTTCACTTCTAAGGATATATTTTTTTCTCTTCCGTTGTTATTCTCAGCGTCTAGTAATCTAAGAGAAAAGCCCATGGGAAACTTTATTTCAATAAAAACCGTCCTTGGTAGGGAACATTTTAAGAACTATTATTTTATGGTATTCAGCTTCGAATTTCTATATTTTGTGTTCCATATCTCCCATGACCCTAAGTATGACCCTCAACATTCCAATTGTAAACAATGGAGGAATGTAAGTACTGTTTCCTCTCGCGGCCTCTTCTAATGTTAAGACAATAGTCTCTTCTCATCGGAGTTGGCCGAACTCTTGTTACATCTACTCCAGCTCTTCCGACTCATTCGTCTCTCCACTTTTCATCCTCCAGCTTGTATGCAATCTTAACCCTTACAACGCAATCACCTACGCCCAGTTCTAACGGCTCTCTCTGAATGACGGCCCCCTGGAACTCTCGCCCCGATCATGTTTTTCCGACAGATGTTGAATCACACCAGTTTAAATGGAGCAGCCACTGTATTTATTTTCTTCAATCTCAAAGGACCTATGACAGTCATGAGCACCACCCCTTTTTCTCTAGACCTACCCAATAAAATCAAAACCTATAATATAGTAGAGTAATTTCATTTAACTATACTCCTTCACATCAAAATAATAACTCTTCCAAAGAAGGAGTCTC
>OZ024743.1:294155586-294270586 GCA_964016885.1 Eledone cirrhosa
CCTACATACAATTGACCATGGGAGAAGCATGGTTTTCCCAGATGAAGGCCAGCGACTTTTAGGGTTTGACCCTGAGCTTTGTTGATGGCAATCGCGAAGCTTAGTCTCTCTGTTGCTCTAGTAACATTTTTTTCTTTTGGAAAATCTGATCTTGCGGCCAAGCTGGGACATTTTGGGTACCATATCAGCAGTAAGAATGACGGTAAGCCGTGTGTGCTTTCGTGAAATAAATACGTTTGTTAAAACATCTTTTCTTGTGGAAAATCTGATCTTGCGACCAGGCTAGGATTTTTTGGGTGGCATATCGGCAGTAAAAATGATGATAGGCAGTCTGTGCTTTCGTGAAATAAATACGTTTGTTTATATTTTGTTTTTGTGTATGCAAAAATATCTGTACATGAATATATATATATATATATATATATATAAATAAATAACAGATAAAAGTTTAAGCAAAGAATCGCTGCTTTCACCCTTAACGGGATCTTCTGATACTAAAAAAAATCAATATGTGAACGCAGAAGTAAATATTTCGAAAAACGTTGCAACCGAAAGAAAAGAGGAAGATGATACTTACGTTCGTGAATACGTTAGGAATGTCGTGTAACCGGAGGTGTCGGCATTTGAAAATTTTAAAGAAGTGAATATTTAAATAATCTCTTTAATCTTTTAACAAAATTCAGTAGACATAAATCTTTCTTACTTGGAAAAAGTTACATCTATGGTGCAAATTTGATGCCGTTTGGTCCAGCCGCTTCTATATATATATATATATATATATATATATACACACACACACACACACACACACACATATATATATATATATATGCATATATATATATATATATATATATATATATATATATATATATATATATATATATATATATATATATGTGTGTGTGTGTGTGTCTGTGTATGTATATATATATATATATATATATATATATATATATATATAATGCTTTACGATCGATTCGGAAAACAATCACATTCACAACCGAGTTTGTAATAGTATAATGAAAATGTAAGCCGATTGCTATCATATTTTGATGAATATACACACACAGAAAGAAACACGTTACTATAAAAGTATATTATTTCAATCCCAAAAAATAGATAACAAGCAACATTATAACTTTTCGGACGCTTGTTTTTCATCAAAAAGGAAACTACAGCAAATACACAGGGAAGCTTTGAGGATTGTAGAAACAGGAAAGACATGAAATATGGAAGGGTAAGAAATGAGTGAGGTCAAATTTCAGGCTTCTTACTCAAAATATGTATGTATTTATGTATTGATATGTGTATGCATGCATGTATGTATATATGTATGTGTGTATTTATATGTTTATGTATATGTGTATGCATGTATGTATGTATGTATGTATGTATGTATTTATGTGTGTGCATGTATGTATGTATGCATGTATTTATATGTGTATGGATGTATGTATGTATATATATGTCTGTATGTATATTTGTGTTTGTGTATATATATATATATATATATATATATATACAGTAGGTATATTGCTTCAGCTGTATCTTGCAATATGTTAAATTTATTGTAGCCATTAAACCACACATTTGCATACATCTTTTAATTTGTTATTTCTTTATTATTATTTCCGAGAATTTCCCGCATTAGTAGAGAGTAGGTCAACATGCTTTGAATCATATAGACACGTCACGTTTCGTTCTAAGTTCAAATCCGGTCAAGGGTAGCTTTGCTTTCATCCTTACAGGGTCAATAAAATAAAGTACTAGTAACGCACTGGAATCGATTTAATCGACTTTCCCCTTTTGCCTTAATCAGAAACCAATACTATTTCGGTGGAATATCACTATCAGTAGAGTGTCAGAAGGTATGTTTTTTGGCATGTAGGGATGTGTTGAGTCCAAATCCGACCGAAAATAGCTTTGCTTTTCATCCTTAAAGTACCAGTAACGCACTGGGATTGATTTAATGGAATTTATCCTTCCCTTGACATTGCTGACCTTGTGTCAAATGTAGAAATAATTATTTCGAAATAATTA
Source organism: Eledone cirrhosa (assembly GCA_964016885.1). Taxonomy (NCBI): domain Eukaryota; kingdom Metazoa; phylum Mollusca; class Cephalopoda; order Octopoda; family Eledonidae; genus Eledone; species Eledone cirrhosa. Next base: position 294,157,630 of record OZ024743.1, read on the forward strand.
ATATACATCATTTGATATCAATATATCTATAACCTGCTGATCTTTGATATTCAGGTGTATTTATCGAAGCCCACTGTTAGTAATTTCCTATAATCCTGGCAGTAGAAGTCTTGGATGTACTATATTATTTCCGTTATCCCTGTCTTTTTCATTGCCACAGTATTCGATTCCTATTTAACCATCTTTCCTTTTATTTTTTTAGTTTTGCTTGCATTTTGTTCTCTTCATTATTTATTTATTATGTATATAGTGAATATTTTTCTCTCTCAACTGTTTACCGTATTATTCATAAACTGGCGTATTGTATTGTTCGTAGGCTGGGTATTTTGTTTTCAGTTTTTCTTTGTCTATTCTTGGTTTATTCCGTTCTCGTTATTCTCTTTCTTTTGCTTTGATTCTTTATATATATATGCACACACACACTCACGCACTCACACATACACACAGATATATAAACAAATATATATATATATATATATATATATATATATATATATATATATATATATATATATATATATATGTATATATATATATATGCACACACACACACACACACACACTCACACATACAACCATATATATATATATATATACGTACGTACATATGTATGTATATGTAAATAAAATTGCCGTTTTTCGACGGCCTTCATTGGATTGTACTAAACACCTTTCCTTGCGAAAAATCGTACTTCTCAAATTAATGATACACACTTCCCTACATCAATGTACAAGAATATACAGTGGGTGGTTTAGTCAAAGAGAATTGTTTCGGGTGTTTATTACACACCATCAGCATGGAAAATAATAACTATAATAATCATTAGGGATATCATATATTAGTCCTTAACTTATGCTAATTTGTTTATTTCGGAGAATATGTGGTATTTATTCTGTATCGCTTCGGTTCGAGGTCAACCAATTTGGTTTGTCTCTGGACATCAACCTAGCCTCATTGACAGTTACAAAATCCTTACCAGTCAACTCATACGCTGAGACATAATAGATCAGTCAATTTAACTGTCACTCGCATTTAAATAAATTGAGTATCCATATTTGAACACAGCTTGTTCGGCCGCAGCTTTTTAGATCAAACGCGTTAAAACTGTTGTCTGAATATAGTGAAATGAGAAATTAAACGCAAGCGACCTAGTGGGAAGAATGTTAACTTCATGATTATGGATTCGGTAACCAGATCTGGTGGTGTATTGTGTGCATCACCTCATTATATTTAACTCCATTCCAGTCATTTGATAATCAGTAGCAGCAACAGCTGGTCTTAACATTGCTATGAAGTGTATTCTCTTCGTACTTCAAATCAAATAAAGCTAGGATAATATACGCATGCAAACTAATACCACAAAAAAAAAAAGAAATCGATGGCACAAATGGTTTCTGATTTAGGGATAAGACCAACAGATTGTAGAGGAGAGGAATGTCCATTAAATCAACCCCATTACGTTACTTATACTTTATTTTATCGACTCTGTAAGGATGAATGGCAAAGCTAATCTTGGCGGGATTTTGAACCCAGAATTCAAAGGGCCATAACTCTATGCTGCAAAGCATGTTGTCTGACGTTGTACCAATACAGTCAACCCACCACCTTGACAATAGTGATAATAATGATGAAAGATGTAAAATTCATGACTTCGTAACGTGCCGAACTGCTTGAAATTGTTATTGAAATGATGGCGGAATGTTCACATGCTTCATGATGTCCGTTAACATAACAACTAAACTATTATGGAGTTAGAGTAAGTGGAAGGATGTATTGCATGTACTCTCTAACACAGAAAGGTCAAACATTAACTGAATAAGCACCCAATAGAAACACCATCACCAAAACTCTCACCTTTTCCTTCTATTCTAAGTAGCTAGATATGTGAATGATCACATTGAACATTTTATACTGCATTACTGCAAAATTTTATGTATATAAAGTAGTAGTATTATCAATGTTAAGATGTTTTTCTTGTTAAAGTACAAAACAATACATACGGACACAATGAATATTTTACAAACAAAATTGTAATCGCTATCTATTTGTGTGTGAGAGTCTCTATCTATCTATTTCCTTCTCCCCTTCTCTTTCTCACTATATATATATATATGAATGTATGTATGTGTGTAAGTATGTATGCATGAATGTATATGTATATATATGTAAAAACATATATGTATATATGTCTATATATATATATATAAACTCACAATTGTATGTGTAAGTCTTTATATACGTGTGCGCACAATTCCTGTAGGTTTTCCAATACATACATACAATCACACAAATACTCATGTAGATATATACCTACATACATGCACCCACACACACACACACATATATATATATTTACATAGATACATACACTCACACACATATATATATATACATATATAAGTATATATATAAGTATATATATATATATATATATATATATATATATATATATATATATATATATATATATATATACATGCATATATAAACCGACACATGTACAGTTTTCTAATACATATATGGGAATAATTAAATTGAGTCTAATTAACATAAATGAATATGCATGAGCGTAATGTGTTTCGGCAAAACTCTTTATCAGTTGTTCATATTTATTGTTGTTGTTATTGTAATGTTGTATTACTGTATTGTCGTCTTGTCTTTCGATGTTGTTGTTGTTTCTATTGCTGTTCTCACTACTAAATTGAATAAATACATAAATATCAGTTAGTCTTATAGATTGTGCATTCTAAACAGCATGTGTTCGTTTGTACGTATATCATTGTATGCATAAATATATATACCCGTGATTATCTATCTATCTGTGTGCATATACACACACGCGCACACACACGCGCACACACACACGCGCACATACACACACACACACACACACACACACACACACACACACACACACACACACACACACACACACACATATATATATATATATACGTATATATATATACATATATATATACATTTATATATATACATATATATATATATGTATGTGTAAATATATTTTAATAATACATGTATCAACAGAAACCATAATCACTATCACCCGTATATATATAATTGTAGGCAGACGCATGACTCAAGCTCGTTCTCCTTCTTTCGCTTTCGCTTTCTACCTCTTTCTTCCTCGGTGTGTGTACGTGTGTGTGTGTTGGGGGGTGGGGGTGGGGGTGTATATCCACAATCAGTGAGGTGTTGATTTTCTGTAAATTATATACATAATGCAGGTTCAATTCTCTTTTGTTCCATAATGATTATATTACATGGTGCACAAGGGATTATTGGATAAGATCTGCCGACTTAGAGAAGAAGCGGGTTAGAAATAAATGGGGATTTAGTATCAGGTGAAGGGAAAATACATGTATATGCATACGTATATATATATATATATATATATATATATATATATATATATATATATATATATATATATATGTGTGTGTGTGTGTGTGTCTGTGTCTGTGTGTGTGAGGTAATTCCGAAGGAAAAGCAAAGGAAAAAAGAGTGCTCTAAAGAGTGCTCTAAGAACAGAGCTATTTAATTAGAAAGTAAACAACACAAAGTATAACTACTACATTCCTAAAGGTTTCTAAATCCCAGACGTATATTAATATTGTCTGGGATCCAAAAACCTTTGGTGATGGAGTAGTTATATTGTGTGTTGTTCACTTTCGAATTAAATATGTATATATATATATATATATATATATATATATATATATATATATATATATATATATATATATATATATATATATATATATATATATATATATATAGAGAGAGAGAGAGAGAGAGAGAGAGAGAATATTAAGAAGTGACACGCGGGTTGACATATAGGAAAATAAGAAAAACAGTGCAGAATGCTAATAGGATTTTCTAATTGAATAACAGTAATTTTTTTTTTTAAATTAATTTATCATACCGGTTTCAGCCGATAATTGTTTCGGGTTCTTCATACTACAGAAAATATGATGAAAAGTACATTATAAAATTAATGTGTATATTAATTTGAAGAGGGTATTAGAGAACATAGTTTACATATATAAAATAGTTCACATTTTCGTTTATCTCTTTCTCTTTCTTTCTCTCTCCTCGTTGGTGGTTTGCTGGTAGTAGCAGCTAATATGTGTATATATATATATATATAAATAATTGATGCTGATGATTACTAAAGAGGAGTAAAACGGAGAATTTTTATCGCCGAGATTTTAAGGTCCTAATGTATATATGTATTCATATATGTATATATGAATACATATAACAAAGTAAATCTGGTAAGATACCAGGCGGCCCATAATGCACCAGAGTACTCGATTCTTAGGTAGTAGAGTGGGTAATAGGAAAAGAGTCAGAATCCCGACGGATGAGCTCCGGTTTTTTGGACCTAGCCATCGGGATCCTGACTCTTTTCCTATGAATATATATATATATATATATATATATACAAATATATATATATATATATATATATATATATATATATATATATATATATATATATATATATATATATATACAAATAAAACCCATCCCAAATGACCCAGAAAAGCAACAAAAACGTAGGGAAAAAAGGGCCTTAGAAAAGTTTAAAATACAAATAGAACTGTTGCGGTTAGGAGCCAACTCCAACGAAGAAAAATTCAAGTCACTCGACCAACAGATGGAAACAGAAATCTCAAGGCACTCTGAAGGCCTACTCTATCTGAAGGCCTACTCTATGAAAAAAACCTTAAAATTTTGGAAAGAAAATTGTGAGGATGAAGAACTAACATCCCCCATCGATGGGGAAAAAACGCCACCTTGTTCAACAACTACGAAATGGATTTCAAAAATGAACACCATACAGGTAACACAATTTAAAAAGAAACTCACACACCACACTCACAACAAATGACAAAAAATGTCAGAGGAATTTAAAGGAGAATAACGACCAATCAATTGTACGGAATAAAAGCAGCTACAACCCAACAAAGGGTAGGAACAGAGTTCTGGACAAATGTTGTGACCTCATAGCAACTTTCCCATACCATAAACTAACGCAACCTAAACTCACACCCAACACGAGTCGAAGCGAATGGGAGATTATCTATGAACTAAAAAACAATACTGACATTGTAATTAAGAAAGCGGACAAGGGAAGTACTGTCGTCATTATGGATGCTGAACAATATAAAAATTCTATGTTCTCTCCCTTACAATACACTAACTACTATGAAAGAGTAAAAAACTACTGATTAAACACATTCATTTGCCGATACCAGGAAGACTTAACTAAAAAGGAATGTGATTATTTAACACATTTTGAATACAAAACCACCAACCTTTACGCACTTCCGAAGATCCACAAGTGTAAATTAATTAACGATGCCTGTAAACAATCCACCTCAACCTGCGTGAACACACAATACCCCACATACCTTAAATTAAGACCAATTGTAGCGGGCCCACAATGTGAAACACACAGACTAAGCACCTTTATAGACATACTACTAAAACCAATTCTCAAACACATACCAAGCTTTGTAAGAGACGATATGGACCTCTTAAACCACCTCCCCAAACATGTCAACAACGACACTATTATTGTGTCTTTCGATGTAGTGAATCCATACACAACGATTCCACACCAATACGGACTGGAAGCAATATGATTCTGGCTACAGAAATATCCCAATGAGATACCTGACAGAATAGAAAAAAGCTTCATCACCGAGGGATTAATATTTATTTTACAGAACAACCTTTTTGATTTCGATGGCAGCAGTTACATGCAAATATCGGGGACTGCGATGGGTACAAAAGTCGCTCCAACTTATGCCAACTTAGTAATGGCATACTTGGAAGTCCAGATATATGAACACTCCGAATCAAAATATGGATTGAACTTCCACAAATATTTATCAGAGAATTGGAAACCCAACTTGGATGATTGTCTTATTCTTTGGTCTCACACTCTCGACCAACTAAATGATTTCAAAAAATTAATTAACGGCATGAATAACCACACCCAATTCACAATGTAATACAACCAAGATCAACTCCCATTTCTGGACATCTTAATCATAAAAAATACACAAATATTGAAACTGACATACTACAAACCAACAGATTCCAAACAATACCTGCTATTCACCTCCAACCATCCAAAGAACACAAAGACGAACATCCCTTTTAACCTAGCAAGAAGATTTGGTACAATTGTCTCCAATTATGAAACGCGAAATAAAAGACTTCACGACTTAAAGGAAATTCTGCTCTAAAGACAGTACCCACCATTACTAATAAATAATGTAATAGAAAGGGCTAAAGCGATAGGCATTGATAAATTACGAAAACAGAAACAAATTCAAGGTACGTCCAATATTCTATCATATATCTCAACACACAACCCAAGAAATGCGGAAGCTTACAACATTATTCACAAGAACATCCGACTATTGAAACAAGACCCAAGAATGAAAAAAGCCCTTGAAACACAAAATAATCAAAAGCAAAAGAGAACCGAAATCACTAAAAACATTATTCACCAATGCCAAAAAACTACCACAAAGCCACAACCAACAGTCAAAAAATGTGGTCGCTCTAATTGTGGAACCTGCACTCACCTCATTGAAGGCAACATGAACAGTTCAATCAGGACAAAATTTTGTTGTAAAAAATCACTTCACTTGCTCATCAAAAAATTTAATTTATGCCATTAAATGTAAAGGATGCAATGAAGATTATATAGGACAAACTAAACTCACACTCAGAAACAATGACAATTCATCGCCAACAATTACGAGACCCTACCACAAGACAGATACGACTCAGTGCACATCTAGACATATGAGCAAGTGATAAGACACCCAAATTCCAAGTTTTCCCATTCAATCTTTGCGCTGACAATACAACAGACCAAATACGAATAAATAAGGAAAATATGTTTATTCAAAAATATAGACCAGCATTAAATATAGTTTAATATACGTTATGTTAACACCATAACATGCTAACCATCCAAACACACACACACACACACACACACACACACACCAGCACCCAAATAAAAATCATATCTCTACTTTCTTTATTTCAATAGAAAGTCTGAATTGTGACACCTCAGCACATCAGCCATACTCACTGAGCCAGAACAAATCTCCCCATCCCTTTTTTCTTGACCATTAAATTGTGTTTGGCACAAAATTCTCTAAATGTCTTAAAAAAAAAATTCCCAAATACTTTTACTGTACTTGTTCACGTGACAGTTATAATTTCATTTAGAACCAATCAAATTACATTTATAAAAAGTTTTTTGAGCCCCTTTCTTAATTAAAAAGAAACTCAAACACAAACTGGCGCGAAAGTTGATGTGCTTATTCACCTGACTGCATCAACCAACCAAATTTCACTCATATATAAAAAACAATCTGAGCACCCCCCCCCCCCCCTTTTTTTTCAAAGGCATATATAAGAACTTTGTAACGCGAACTGGCGCGAAATTTATTATACTTATTCACGTGACAGTCTTCGACCAACCAAATTACTTTTCCATATAAAACAGAAGTAACATTCGAACATCAACCAGATGCGAGAAAAAACCACAAATCCTCTATCTCAATTCTACTTTTGAAAAGCACAAGCACGGCGAAACCGGTAAAGGAACCAAATAAATATTTTTTAAAAGACTCCGGTTGCATTTTCGATTTTATCTTTTTTCCTTATACTTTCACTCATGTAGGACATCTGTTTTTTTTTCATTTTCTAATATTCATATATATATATATATATATACGTGTGTGTATATAGGTTTATATGTATATATATGTATATATATGTATATATATATGTATATGATATGTGTGCGTGTGTGTGTGTTTGCTTATAAATGTACATTTATATATAAATGTATATTTATATAGAAACAATTCGTTTTTGTATTTATTTTGCAAGATTTCTCATCTGAAAACGTGTGTTGAAATAGATATTGTTATAATTTGTGAGGGTACTGCTGCCAATAAAAACGCACGTACCTTTTGGGGTTCACTTCAATCTATTATAAACTCTGTTGCTTAGTTTAATAACCGGATCGTTGTTTGTTTATTGTCTTTCGACACACATTCTGTGACGTCCTCGGAGACTACAGTTGTAGTTATTTTGTTCCTCTCTTTTGTTTTGTCATACACCATCTTGTTTTTGTGAGCTGTGAGCTGTGTACTTGGGCTGCGCAAGAGTATATCCGTGTGTGTGTGAGTGTTTTTTTTTATTTAGGTAATACGTTTATTTACTTGTCACTAGTTTGTTCTTTGTTCAATCTGACCGTGTATGTTTTTTGGGTTTTTTTTTTATTAGCTTGGTTCTTGCGTGTCTCTGTATGCTTTTATCTTGTCCTTAGTTACTAGTAGTGTTTTTGTTGCAATTCCATTCATGTTTTCTGTTTAGTTTTGGTAGGAGCTAGTTTGTCTATCGCTTCTGTAATCTGTCGGGGCATTGCATCTTTTCTGTGTTTGGATATGATTTTTATCTCCATGTTCCCTAGTGTGCCTCCATCTTTCATTCTTGTATGTTGGTGGGGTACCGATGTTGTCCGTAATTTAGTGGATAGCCCGGAAGCTGAGGACAGAAGTGTAGAGGGAAACTACGTTTTAACTAAATGGGTATTTATTCTGTCTAAGAGTGGTTGCCTCAAGTTCTTTTAATCTGTTGACTACTTCATGTAAACTATCTACGCGATACTATCTACGTGATACTATCTACGTAAGCTATCACGGAATGTGTGGAGTAAAGCCAGAAAGTTTTATAGAAAGGACCATTTATGCTAGAACGATGGGTCTATTTTTCACGTTTGGTTCCCATTGTTTTTATATATGTTTTTATATATGTTTTTATATATGTGTATATATATATATATTTATACATAGTTTGCAAGTCACTACTCTCATTCACGTTTTTATATACTTTTGTGCGTGCATCCTGTGAATTTATAATTTTCACCGCATCCTTCTCGACAATAAATAGCATCAACATTCGTTTAAAATCCCACCCTACAATCGTACAAATGGAAGAGCACATTAATAAGCGTATATTTAGGTTATAAAGAATGATTGGATGGGATAGGCACGACTAGAAAATATTGTTTTATTCTATTACTGATTTCAGTGATCAGACTGCGGTTATTTGGGTAGTTAATTTGTAATATTGCCGATAGTTTTTTCCAAACCGTAAACTTACAAGACAAGCAAATATTAAGGCAAACTCCTGGCATAGACATATATTTCCATTCTCCTGAGGTCATTGATCAGGGAAGAAACAACAACAACAACATATATAAAAATATAAAAATCCCCCATAATTGTTTTTACTTTTGGTACAAGGCCAGCAATTATCCCAGTGTATTACTGGTACTTTATTTTATCGACCCCGTAAGGATGAAAGGCAAAGGTAACCTCAGTGGGATTTGAACCATAAAATTAATAATCCCCAACATCACTCCAATGAATCTAAGAATGTATATAAGAACAGAAGGTCGCTAGAAGTCAACAACAGGCTATCAACATTACGTTGAAGGAACTGATATTCTCACTATTGCTATGACTAGCAAAAGATTTATATTTTCGTATATTTTTATATATCTAAGTACACAAAAATCACAAACACACTTATATACATGCACTCCTATATATATATATATATATATATAGGAGTGCACATATATAAGTGTGTTTGTGATTTTTGTGTACTTAGATATATATATATATATATATATATATATATATATATAGGAGTGCATGTATATAAGTGTGTTTGTGATTTTTGTGTACTTAGATATATAAAAAAATAGGAAAATGTAAATCTTTTATATATATATACATATATATATATATATATACGATATTAAATAAATGGAAACTATATTTATAAAACCATATTTATTTCATTATATATATTTCAGGGATATCATATTAACAATATGCTATGCCTTCCTCAGACAAAATACAATATAGACAGTTTTATAGATAAATAGATTTCACATACCGTTCAACATCGACTTGTATTTGAAAAGTTGATTTGGCAGTGAAAAAATTGTAAACAGAAAGAAAGAAAGAGAGAAAGAAGGAAAGAAAGAAAAGAAAGAAAGAAAACGAAGAAAAAGAAGAAAAAGAAGAAAAAGAAGAAATGCATGTAACAAAATAGAGAGATGGAAAGATAGATAAAGAGAAGAACTTCATGTAAAGAAACAGAGAGAGATATATATAGAGAGAGGAAATAGATAGAGATAGATATATATAGAGAAAAGTAGGTAGTTGGACATCCGTTGAATAAACGTATCAATGATACATTTATTTATTTATTTATTTATTTAGCTCTAGTATTAATGTAAGGGAGATATATGTGGTTAGGAGAGAAACCAGCTGTTATATAGAGAGAAAAATGAAAAGTAACCAGACATAGGCGAGGCATAAAAACCCTATGTTTTAATGTAGAAGTATTAGTATGTATAAAAACCAGGCACTATAATGTAAATATCAGTATTCCTGAATGAGACACGTATCCATAATGTGTGAAAAGTAATGATCTTATGTTTAGTTTTAAAAATTCATATGTTTATATGATAACTACAAACATCGATGTGAATTTACGTGATCAACTCTGCAAACCCCAATTTCACACGGAGAACATTCTCATTGTGCTATAAAAATTTAAGTATACATATATCTGTATATATATACACATATATATAGAGTCTATATTAATTTTAACAATACTATTCTTGTCTTTACTCTACATGATTATCTATCAAGCAGAAAAAGAGAACAGATTTCAATATATTAATAAAAAATATCAGAAACAAAAACAAAAAAATAAAAAAATAATAATAATAATAATAATAATAATAAATAATAATAAAATAGAAAACTAAAAAATATTACGAAAAAATATTACATATTAAAAATTAAAATATTAGAAAATACTACAACAATAAAAATAAACCACAAAGATCAACCCTTCAAAATTAATTGACAATATATTGCCAAGTTCATTATAAGCATCAGAGTCGAAAACAGATAAAGCTAAAAATTATTTATCAAATCGCGTCTAGCAAAAATCATTTCAAAAAGTTTAGGATGTCCATTTGGTCTACATGTGTTCTTATATTTAATATAGAAGTTTATCTATTGTAACGTTTATTCGAAATATTTGGAGCATCAACTTTTAGGGTAGTTTAATTTTTCATGAAGAATGTTTAAATAAAAATAAAAAATAAAAAGAAGAATAAAAAGAAGAAATCGAAAGATTTATCGGCTAGTTTCCCAAATAATTATAAATCAAACTAAATATACTACATTTTAAATTTAAATTTATATTTAAAAGTTGAATTTAATCTATGTTTGCAGCAACTGAATAAATTTGTCCGTAGATTAAGGGAATCTTTAGATTTTAGTATAAAGAATATCTCCTCTGCGCAGAGGTCACATGTCTCAGAGGATGAATTAAAAGGAATCCCTCTTGAGACTATATTCCAAGCCGTCGAATATCTAACGTTATCTAGCTTAAGTTGCCAGAGTACGCCTGATAGTGCTGTTGAAGATTTTTTGCTTGGATCTGTGAAAGAATTCTTGTGGTTATTATAGCGAAGTTTAAATTCCGTCGATGTGGAACCGACGTAGTTAAATTAGAGTCAGTTTTAACATTACAATTGTATATTATATTTTTAACTAAGCAGTTGTTATTTAACGGACATTTAGATCTATCTCTACAGTTACATTTGTTAACTTGTATATTATTTATGCTATTACCACTAGGTTTTAAGTTCCTATTATTTATTCTATTAATATTTTGTGGTAAATTTTTGGTGGATGAGTAGGTTAATTTTATAGTATGTCTATTGAAAATTGAGTCATACTATAAAATTAAACTACTCATCCACCAAAAATTTACCACAAAATATTAATAGAATAAATAATAGGAACTTAAAACCTAGTGGTAATAGCATAAATAATATACAAGTTAACAAATGTAACTGTAGAGATAGATCTAAATGTCCGTTAAATAACAACTGCTTAGTTAAAAATATAATATACAATTGTAATGTTAAAACTGACTCTAATTTAACTACGTCGGTTCCACATCGACGGAATTTAAACTTCGCTATAATAACCACAAGAATTCTTTCACAGATCCAAGCAAAAAATCTTCAACAGCACTATCAGGCGTACTCTGGCAACTTAAGCTAGATAACGTTAGATATTCGACGGCTTGGAATATAGTCTCAAGAGGGATTCCTTTTAATTCATCCTCTGAGACATGTGACCTCTGCGCAGAGGAGATATTCTTTATACTAAAATCTAAAAATTCCCTTAATCTACGGACAAATTTATTCAGTTGCTGCAAACATAGATTAAATTCAACTTTTAAATATAAATTTAAATTTAAAATGTAGTATATTTAGTTTGATTTATAATTATTTGGGAAACTAGCCGATAAATCTTTCGATTTCTTCTTTTTATTCTTCTTTTTATTTTTTATTTTTATTTAAACATTCTTCATGAAAAATTAAACTACCCTAAAAGTTGATGCTCCAAATATTTCGAATAAACGTTACACTAGATAAACTTCTATATTAAATATAAGAACACATGTAGACCAAATGGGCATCCTAAACTTTTTGAAATGATTTTTGCTAGACGCGATTTGATAAATAATTTTTAGCTTTATCTGTTTTCGACTCTGATGCTTATAATGAACTTGGCAATATATTGTCAATTAATTTTGAAGGGTTGATCTTTATGGTTTATTTTTATTGTTGTAGTATTTTCTAATATTTTAATTTTTAATATGTAATATTTTTTCGTAATATTTTTTAGTTTTCTATTTTATTATTATTTATTATTATTATTATTATTATTATTTTTTTATTTTTTTGTTTTTGTTTCTGATATTTTTTATTAATATATTGAAATCTGTTCTCTATTTCTGCTTGATAGATAATCATGTAGAGTAAAGACAAGAATAGTATTGTTAAAATTAATATAGACTCTATATATATGTGTATATATATACAGATATATGTATACTTAAATTTTTATAGCACAATGAGAATGTTCTCCGTGTGAAATTGGGGTTTGCAGAATTGATCACGTAAATTCACATCGATGTTTGTAGTTATCATATAAACATATGAATTTTTAAAACTAAACATAAGATCATTACTTTTCACACATTATGGATACGTGTCTTATTCAGGAATACTGATATTTACATTATAGTGCCTGGTTTTTATACATACTAATACTTCTACATTAAAACATAGGGTTTTTATGCCTCGCCTATGTCTGGTTACTTTTCATTTTTCTCTCTATATAACAGCTGGTTTCTCTCCTAACCACATATATCTCCCTTACATTAATACTAGAGCTAAATAAATAAATAAATAAATAAATGTATCATTGATACGTTTATTCAACGGATGTCCAACTACCTACTTTTCTCTATATATATCTATCTCTATCTATTTCCTCTCTCTATATATATCTCTCTCTGTTTCTTTACATGAAGTTCTTCTCTTTATCTATCTTTCCATCTCTCTATTTTGTTACATGCATTTCTTCTTTTTCTTCTTTTTCTTCGTTTTCTTTCTTTCTTTTCTTTCTTTCCTTCTTTCTCTCTTTCTTTCTTTCTGTTTACAATTTTTTCACTGCCAAATCAACTTTTCAAATACAAGTCGATGTTGAACGGTATGTCAAATCTATTTATCTATAAAACTGTCTATATTGTATTTTGTCTGAGGAAGGCATAGCATATTGTTAATATGATATCCCTGAAATATATATAATGAAATAAATATGGTTTTATAAATATAGTTTCCATTTATTTAATATCGTAAATATACTCCAAATACTTGTTGAGTGCTTTTATATCAGTTATAAATATTTACTAGTTGTAACCCAACAATTTAAATATAACTTTCCATATATATATATATATATATATATATATTATTTGGGTTTGTTGGTTCACCACTGGATATAACTGGGCATTCTGTGTAATGTTATGGAAAGCACTCAACGTAATGCAACCACCCGTCTTCGTTTGTGTAGTTGGTGGTGCGAGTACGGAGTTGATTATTACAAATTAACGGGAGGCATGGTCTTGTCTCTGATTTAAACACCAAAGATTTTTATCTAATATATTCCTTCGTTATATTTTGAATTACCTGATGATGTCACCGTATTCATACTGAACACGGTCATTGAAATGATCATAGTAACATAAACCTTTTAAGGATTTACACCAGAACATGCTCCTGTTATTTTGTAATAATCAACTCCGTACTAGCATATACACATATATATATATATATACTTATATATATATATATATATATATATATATATATATATATATATATATATATATATATATATATATATATATATATATATATATATATATATATATATATATATAGATATATATATATATATATATATATATAACAGTTCATGCGGTCTCTTCCAGGAAATCTTCACACTTTCATGTCTGTCGACACAATCCCGGATTACGATGAATTGGTGAACCATCCTCCAGTGTTTTTCAATTCATTGAAGCCCCCGGACTACCTCCCCACATATTAGGACTTAAAGTTGGAACTCCTGTAATGTTGCTTAGGAATCTAGATCCGCCAAGACTGTGCAATGGGGCACGACATATGGTAAAGAAAATGATGTCATCGAGGCAACGATTTTTCTGAATATGGAAAAGTTGTTGACGTCTTCATTCCAAGAATCCGTCTAATTCCATCAGGAGCAGAAATTCCCTTTTCATTCAGACATTTGCAATTTCCAATTCGTATCAACTTTGCAATGTCCATTAACAAATCCTAAGGTCAGAGCCTGTCTGTGGCCGGACTTCTCTGGAAAGAGACATGTTTCTCATACGGACACTTGTACGTTCGTTGTTCTCGAGTGGGAAGCAGAGGAAACCTTCTCGCATTTGCACGACGCGGAAAAACAAAGAAAATCGTTTAAAATGAGGTGTTATAATCAAAAATACGAGGAGAAACACACACATACATATAACGTTAGTAAGTTAAATACACATTATCTTCACACACAGACAATTAAATACACACACACACAAATATAAACATATGTCTGTGTGTGTCTGTCTTAGTATATATATGCGAGAGTGTAGCTGTGCGTGAATGTATGTCAGTCTTAGTATATGTATGTGAGAGTGTATGTGTGTGTGATAATGAGTGTATGTGTGTGTGATAATTTTTATTTTCATTTGCATGAAAACAATAGAAAACGACGCGCCTTTGGTTCGTGATTAAATACACTCACACATCTACACACATGTAGCAACTGACCAAAAATGAGGCGAAAATTTATGCATGTGTCTGCGTGAATGTATGTCTATGTGTGTCTGTCTTAGTATATGTATGTGACAGTGTATGTATGTGAGTGTGTAGCAACACTTTATTCATTTGGACAGCAACAAAAAATTACACAATGAATATTGTTTACCCTAAGGTGCTTCAAAATTGACAGATTTTCATTTCTAAATTCTGTTATCATTACAATTTTAATATTTAAAAAATAAAATATAGATATTGTGAGATAATTATGAGAAAAAAAATCATCTTCATATTTATTGTTTACTCATCTGAATAAGAACGGAAGGAACACGGGCAACGGTGGGTAATTCAGCTAGTAAAATGTATATATATATATACACAGAAATATCCACGGTTAGTTGAGGGGTCTAGTCTGCATGAAGAACTCAATGTAATCCATATGTTGAAGATGTTGTAGGTTAAAATAATCCCGGGAAATAATAAAACATCAAATAGGTCATAGAACTCAATTTACTATTGATTTTGAATAAAATTTCCATTGCTTTTGACTACGACTGATGATATACACGTAGGTAAATATTCCTTATTTGATATTTTGTAACTAACCCTACATAGATCGATAACGAAATATGCGTACGATGTATTATTACCACCTAGAAACGATCGTAAAGCAGTGAAGTATATTTCTAATGACTTGAATTTTTATTTCATTGTTTTAACTTATATATATATATATAAGTTAAAACAATGAAATAAACATTCAAGTCATTAGAAATATATATATATATATATATATATATATATATATATATATATATATATATATATATATATATATATATAAAAGACGTAAAATAAGAAAATCTTTTTAAAAAAATTTTTTGCTTTTAATTTTTTACTTACTTACTTAAATTTTCACTCCAACTAATTAGTTTCTGCAATGGGATAAAGACAGTTACGTAATCTAACTGTCGAGAATTCATTGCGTCATCAGGGAGTCTATTCTCAGCTAAGTCTCCAGGCAATGCGCGGACACTGGCGGCTCATATAAAAATAATAATAATTCGGTAGATGGAACAGCTAGCGAGGACTGAATTCCATGCACTGAAATCCTTACTGCTTCTAGTCAAATGGCCGATTCTAAAGAATCAATCACGTGACACAGAGGCTAGTCAGAAGGAATGGGATGGTAAGATGACTGACGCCTACTAACACCCCCAAAAAAATTTTTTTTGAAGTGGTTTTGGCAGGTTTGCTCGACAAATCAGTGATTTGGAGATATACAAAGCATATTGCATTAATTACAATGGGTTACATGTTCTCTACCCTACTACAGACAAATGATCTTCGAACACTTTCTAAAATATATGATATATAGGAATTATTATTCTGTAGAATATCCGATATTGCATTTTGGATAAACATATTAAAAGGTGATATTAAACATAAATGTTTTAGGGGGTGAATTATTTCCATGGAGTTGTTGGAAATAGCTACAGTGAAAGACTTAAATGTACATAACAAAAGATGAGTGAAGTATGAGTACGGAATGTTAATCAATTGAAAGTATATGGTATCACAAAGTTAATTGTAAATTATACTGTGGGGTGGAAAATGAGAAAAGCGTGATTCGGATTATGTAAAATATTATAGATCCATACTTTTACATAAAATGAGAATAGAAAGATAAAGTTTTGAAAATATCAAACGTTTTATTGTTATAATTTATAGTGAGATAAGAATGATTATTAGTGGGTCGACGATTAACTGAGAAAAAGAGAATGTGTGGTTGTTCCTCGAAAATAGTTAAGTATTGATTCATTCAATGAGGTTGCGGTCTGATCTTCTGGTGTTTTATGAGATACTTCTCGAAGTGTCGACATTTAGTAAAAGTATCTTATTTGACATTTAGAATGCGTATTCATTAAATTTTTAAGTATGTCTAACAGCAACGTATATATCATGTGTGCATTGTATTCATCTTTCGAGGATCTTCAAGTCTTTTTTGAAATCAGTAACATTTTTATACAAAGTCCAAATAGAATAGGCTAGTTACTTGTGATATCTCCTTTCTATAATCTAAAGTATACCTGAAGTATCGTTGTATAAATTTACCTTCCACTAAACCTAAATATTTTTTAATGATTGTAAAGTGCTATATCTGTATTATAAAACGCGCGCGCGAACACACACACAAACACACACACATGTGGACATAAACATACATATATATATAATATTTAGTGCCATCCGTTTGTTGAAGGTTACCCAAATCTACGTGTACTTCTGAAATGTTTGTAATAATAAATAAAGAATCTAGAAACATTGTACACATACAGGCTTGCTAAAGAAGATACGAAGACGAATACATATGGAACTTACAAACACGTGTAATATTGTACTTATTTAAAAGCTGATGCAGTCTTATTGTTAAACAGTCGAACTCTTTAAATTTATTTTTATACTATACAGCATTACTAAACACTATTATGTTTACTTTGGATACATTTGTACACGGATGTACGTAGATTTAAAATTCTAGATGTCTTACTAGAGCATTCATATTTACTTGTCGCGTTTTAACATTTCTTCAAGGAGGACGGTTACGATGCCAGTCGAAGTTATTATAGAAACACAGCGATTATCACTGAAGATGTCACAGATATGTGTGACGAAAGATCTTTGAGAAATTATATTTGTATTTATATATTTAACTGTTGGTCAAAAAATGATAAACATTGATTTCCAGTTAAATTATTTATAAAAATGTACAAATATACTGAAGTGAAAACCAAACCAAGCTGAGTGTGTTTTACTAATTTTGGCAATATTAGAACAACATGACCCTCCCCACATATAACAATATTAATACATATTCCTCTCTTTCTTTTTCTCTTAGCAAGGGGTGTATATTATACTTTTTTCATTGTAAATGAAACTAAGGCGTGTTAAATAATGGGATCAATTCAACATTAAATTTGTTAATAGACTTTGCTGATGTGTATTTAACCAAATATATATAGATGATGCTTTGTACATTAAAATACTCACACGCAAATACATCAATACACAGACACAAGGAAACCTTGACATTCTAGCAAAGTCTTGCACTATCATGTTAATATACATATATACGCACGCGCACAGACACACACACACACACACACACGCACTCACAGACACAGACACAGACACAGACACACACACACATACACACACATATATATATATGCATACATACATAATCACACAGACGAAGATGTATGTGTGTATGTATGCATGTATGTATGTATGTGTGTATATATATGTATGTATGTATGTATGTATGTATGTATGTATGTATGTATGTATGTATGTATGTATGCAGGCAAGTACCTATGTATGTATGCATGTACATATGTATAACACAAATGTGAAATCATAAGCAGTTTATGTTGGCAACTTACCAGGTTGGCCATTATGCATCTCATTTTATGCAGTTTTAAATTATTTTACATATTCCTTTTTTTCCAAATCAATTTCATATTTATATATTTTTGTGGAAAAAGGTAGAGTCGGTGGTGTCTGATTGTATATGTGGGTTTGTGTGTGTATGTGTTTATTACTCCATGTTTATGTGAATGTGCATCTTTGTATATTCGTACATACCTGTGTATGTACATATCTTTGTCTGTGTGCGTGAGAGTACGTGTGTGTTTCGGCATGTGTGTATGTGTATATTATTAACAGTTAAAGATATTCAATACTTTATTGATTATGAAATATTACACAACAGTTATTTTCATTTAATAACATCAAATACGCAGAAGTATAGTTATATGTAAACACAAACGCACACACATACACACCTCTATTCATCTTGCTAGTTGATACCCGTTTATGATGCACAAATATTTGTCGCAGAACAAAAATGTGAATGTCAGCATTATTATATAATAATGGTTTCTGATTTAGACACAAGGCCAACAATTTTGGGGAGGGGATAGGTGATTAAATCGACCCTAGTGTGTTACTGATACTTTATTTTATCGCCTCCGTAAGGATGAAAGGCAAAACTAGCCTCGGTGGGATTCAAAATCAGAACATAAAGGGACGTAACTATATACCATAACGCATATTGTCCGACGCTCTATTGATACTATCAATCCACTGCCCGTACTATATAATCATGAAAAAACACAGTCAAAAGTTTATGTGGTAAAGACGATTATACCAACACTATGATACATAATTTCATCGAACTCAGAAGGTTGAAATCAAAGTTGTCATTGTGGGAGTTGGACGTATTTTGCAGAGAGGCTGAACAAATAAATACTGAATCTCATTCGGCCCACTAACAATTTCGCTAAGCCACCTGAGAACACAAAGTGTGTACCGAAATGCCGCAAGTGTTTTTACCTGTAGATCTATCTATTCTATAATGTAATGCTCCGTTATTTTTACTAACATGAATACATGGCTAGAAATCTGTTGTGCTTTGTTGATTAAATGACCTCCAGTACTTGACTGGAAGATTATTTTAACAACCGTAAAAGGATGAAATACTACGTTGACCTTGACGGGATTTGATGGTTAAAAGCCGGAATATCTGACGATACTACCAATCCCTCGTTCTACTCAGTGTTCTAATAATGGTTTCTGATTTAGTACAAGGTCATCAATTTTGGGGGAGGAGAAAGTTGATTAAATCGACCCCAGTGCGTGACTGGTGCTTTATTTTATCGACCCTGTATGGATGAAAGGAAAAACTAACCTCAGCGTGATTTGAAATCAGAACGTCAAGGCCCGTAACTCAATGTCAACAAGCATATTGTCCGACGCTCTATCGATAATGACAATCCACCCCCTTACCTAGTATTCTAATGAAAAATAGATTCTGAATTTGATATTAGGCCATACATTTTGGAGAAGAGAAAAGATCATGAAATCCACTTCAGTACGTCACTTGTATCGTATTTTATCGAAGCCGAAAGAAAGAAAAGCAAACGTTACCGCGACGAAATCTTATGAAATGTTGTCTTTTATCCTTCCGGGACCAATACGATAACGTACCTGTGAAGTACGGGTGTAATTTCAGCGTCTGGTACTTTATAGATTCTAACACGCACAAAGCCAGAACATTCTGATGATGGGTTATCTGATAAAATAAATATTTCTTTTAGATTCCCGTAATCTTTTGAAGTTTTTATTCTTGATGTTGGTAGAATTGTGATTATCCGCCCCGCGGATAAAGTGGTAAATGTATTGTCGCGGAGAATGGCCAGCAACGCCCCCTGCAACAATCACCTCACCTCATGGGGCTCCTTCCTCAAGTGGGCTGTTGTCATTCCGATATTACGAAGGAAATCACCAGTGTGGGGACCGAGGACTTCAGAGGTTTTAACGTTGGTCAGTACGAAAAGAAAGCGGTTGATCAATACGCCGTATTTATTGATCCTCCGGTAATCAGCGTTGAGAGTGGCGGTGCTTTGGCTTGCAGTCGAAGCGACAAGGCTGGAGGCGGATTATGAGTTGCAACACGTCGCCTCTCAGATTAGGGATTTACCTCCTACGAAAGAGAAGAGGTTTATTTCGTGGGGGCGCTGGTTTCATTTGTGATGGAATGCTGGTTGCGACAAAGATCCTTCTGACGACGTCGTTCAGGGCGATGTATCTGAGGAACCAACATGCACTATTGCGGCATGATAACGGGGGCAGACCTAGCTCGTTTACAACAGCTATAGGACGACATTTGTCGGAGGCCGAAGTGTTCTGTTATTCCAATACAAGTGCACTCATCATCAAGAAGAGTTGATAAGGTGTGCACCAAAACGTGCCACACACCGCTTTTTGTTTGCTAAGCGGAACGAATGCATATATACAACGGTGTTGTTCCAAGGAAGACACAATCTGCTCGAAGGCAGACCTGCATTTGATGTCGTCCCAGTTACATTGGACATCTGTATACTGGGGGACGATGAGGCTCTTGTAGGTCCAGTCGCCCTGAGCAAACTCCAGTTCCTGGGACACAACATTTTCTATCGTCATGCAGTCGACTTCGCTGAGGAGAGTGTCGCTGGGGGAGGTTGAGGAGGGATAAACCTGCAGTGCCAGGTCAGAGGTGGATCAGATTTATTATAGACATCGTCTGAATGTTAATTCAAGCGTCAAATTATATAACAAGGGAGAGCGAGATTTGACTGTTATTCCTAGCAGCCCGTAAGACTATTTAAAGCTCCAATGTTTCCTGTGACATAGCTGCTGTTCCTTTTGCTTCTGTCGTGCAGGTTGTTATTGTTGTTGGATAGCTCCACGTCTGTCCTCATCAAGTAGTCGTAGGACCCGCTAGTAGCAGCCACAGCCCAGGTGAATAAGATGAATTCAAATTGTGGGAGATGCTGTTCTCACAGAAGTATTTTCGGCTAGTGAGGCTAGTGATGTTGTATGTATTCATGCATATGTGTATTTGATGTTTGGCTGTGCAGAGTGGGATAGATGGTGCTTTTAGTATACTGTTTATTGAGTTTTGTTGATGCTGCTGTAAAGACATGACCTAGTGGTTAGATTTTTATACTCACGATCATAACGTCGTGGATTTGATTCCACCACCGAAAGGATCCTTGTGTTCTTGAGCAAAACCATGCTGCTCTTTTTGCCAGGTGTCGTGACGGATACTACTATCAATGGAAATACCAGTAGAAATATTATTTTCGTGGTTCGTGTCTTTGTTTGTTGGACATGTAGGAAAACTCTCTCGGTGTAGGTTGAAAAGAGTGAGCCATGCAGCAAATCGGGATTTCTAGAAGTCATATTTCTGGATTCTACTTAAGGCATCGCGGTAATTGTTTTAGGTGGTCTCTTATGTTTTTGTATTATTGGTTATTTGGGAATGGTCTCAAAACTTTTGCTGATGGCGATGATAGTTAAACTTTTACACAAGGGAGATTTTCTGTTGTAGAAGACATCATGTATTATTTGTGAAATATGGTGATGGAGTGCAGAGGTGTGAACATGGGGATCAGCAATGTAAGTTTTAGTATTTCTAGAATGTTGAGAGTGTGTTGAATGGCATTACTTCTCTTCTGTATTTGTTGGGCTTCATTATTGTAATGATTTTGCTCAGATCCAGTTTTTGGTTATTTGGAAATGCTACGAATAGTTGTAGATTTTTATGGGCACAGTAGATCCTTCATGCACATATTGTTTATATATGATTTTATCAGGTCATATGTCGTTTGAGTTTTTATTTTGTCCTATTGTTTTGGGGGCGTCTGATGGAAGGAATAAAGATAATGATCTATTTGGAAGGTGCATATTTTTCATTTAATTGTTCCGTTTTTTTACATTAATTTTGGTGGCTGATTTTTGTGAAGTGTCTGACAAAGGAGTTTACTTGGTGGTGTTTTAGCGTGCGTATTATATTGGAGTTCGTAATTGACATAAGGTTTGGCGTGACGGTTGTTGGTGTTGCTACGTATTACCCAACACATGTTTTACTGTTAGTTTTGTGGTTTATGTTCGATACAAATGTTTGCCAAATTCCTCTGTTTATATTTTTTCTTATTTATTTGTTTTCTTATTTCCCCGTTTCGTTGATTTCCTCCACGATTTATTTCGGCTCTGTTGTGTGTTATTTAGTATTATGTTTGAAGTAGTTAACTTTATGGGTTTGACTATTTCTGGTGTGTAATGAGGATATTGATTATTTTATGTTGCCTTGTACGAATTATTTTATGGATGCGTATATATATATTTATTGTGTTGAATGTATGTACTACAGTGTCTAGTTTGCTGATTGTGGTATTGTTAAATTCTAAAAACATTTGGTTCTCTGAAAAAAGTTTAAAGTTTCTAATAGTGATGTTTTTATCTTCATTGCGTTGATGATTCTTAGAGGTTATGAAGAAATGTTGGTGCTGTGCTAGCTAGTTAGGCTTGGTGATTTAAGAGTGAGTGCCGATTGTTTAGGATACAGTGTGCTGCTGTATTGATCTATTAAATTATCTGAACTATTTGAAAACTAGAACTTGCTGGGTGTATTGAATTCCCACAAAACATGCAGTTTGAGAGAGTTAAAATAGTGTTGCTACAGTGTGTAAACTGGAGGGGTGGTTGGTGCGAACGCTATTTATATATATATATATATATATATGTATGTGTGTGTGTTTAGATGTGTGCGTGAGCTCGCGTGTGCGTATGCTTTATACCTTTAAGTTTGGTTCGGGATTTTATTTTGAAACTCTGCATATTTAATCAGGTACTATATGAGTAAAAAGAAAAACCAAAGACAAAATGATATTGGAATATCTACGTAGATCTACAAAGACAACAGACAAGAGAGGAAATGACTGGAACTCTCCTGCACTCTCAAGTACCTCACAACTTAAAATATTTATAGTCTAGTAAATTCGATACTAAATTTAACTTGTAGCGTAACTAAATTGACTGTATTTTAGTAATGTGTAGAATAATTAATTAGCAGGAGGGTTATGGACTATTTTTAGTGCATTGTGTAATAGTATCTTCCTTTTATGTAATTCTACAGTTTAATATATAGAGGTAATATGATGTAATGAAATGTCACAGAACTATTCAGTTCCACCGAGCAGAAGTTACTCTAGTTGTGTTGTTTAATGTAAATTAATATTATATGATATAATATTGTGATATTGTATAGAATAACGAAATGTTGCGTATTATTGTGAAGTAGTATTATGATATTAATGATACCAATATTAATATAATCTATATAGATATTTGATTCTACCTCAAAGGTGTATCTAATTTTAATATTCAAATATTGCAAAGTTCAATTATAATATTATCTCTATAATGATGGCCCAAAGTGTGATATATCGTAGGAATCAAGTAACTATAACTTGGATCTCACGGATATATGAACACTGCTACACTGCTGGTGATAATAATGATGTTACTACAGTTGCTATTTCCATTGAGCATGGTGTGACATTATATTTCATTTAATTAAACTTATTGAGCAGTTATCACGGAAATGATGCGTATTATTAGTAATTATAATGTAATGTTAGTTCAATTGTTGTTGCTAAAGGTATTGAACCAATATTTCGCTAGTGGTGTATTTGACTCATACATGATAGGATCATTCGTTGGTTCCGGTGATTTGCATTCAGATGTTCGATCAACCGAGCATCGAGTAATAAGAATTACGTTTAAGTAGTTGAGTATTTCACAGACCGCTAATGAAATTGCCAAGCCAGATCAGCGTGACACAATATAATATGGCACAATCCCTTTGACGGTCAAGACATTTGAATTCCGGGTTCAATCCAACCGACTGGCCTTCAAACAAATTTCCGTCTACCCAATTTTACTCAACATGTTCTGGTTGAGTCGAGGCTAAGATAATGGGATTTGTCCAAGATGCCACTGAACATTGGCAGGTTAAGATACATTATTTTATGGTGACCAAATCCCGCCGAGGTTGACTTTGCCTTTCATCCTTACGGGGTCGATAAAATAAAGTACCAGTAATGCACTGGGTATTTGCTGGCCTTGTGCCTAAAGTAGAAACAATTATTTCGGCGGTGGATTGGCAGTATCGGTAGAGAGTAGGACGCCATGCTTTCCAGCATAGTTACGTCCCTTTACGGTCTGAGTTCAAATCCCGCCGAGGTTCACTTTGCCTTTCATCCTTACGGGATCGATAAAATAAGGTACCAGTAATGTACTGGGTGATTGCTGGCCTTGTGCCAAAAAAGTAGAAACAATTATTTTATGGTGACCTACATAATTAGTACATCTGGGAAAGCGGTATATTGGCAAAGTTGTTAGGGTGGCGGATTAAAAATAGCTCGGCATATATTCCGATTTACTCTGAGTTCAAATCCTGCCGAGGACAGATCTGACTTTCATAATTTCCAGGTCGATAATTATCCGTTTCGATAATTCTTTCTCGCTTTATCATTTAATCTCTCTCTTTCTCCGGAAGAAATCGGATGTGTTCAGACCTGCAGCGGTCGGCCATTGTATAGATGTACGAATGTATAAAATATAATGTCAAGACCTATATGCCTTTCTCAAAAATATTATCGCCATAAATAATTGTTTCTATTTTAGGCACAAGGCCAGCAATTACCCAGTACATTATTGGTACTTTATTTTATCGACCCCGTAAGGATGAAAGGCAAAGTTAACCTCGGCGGGATTTGAACTCAGATCATAAAGGGACGTAACTCTATGCTTCAAAGCATGGTGTCACAGAACTATTCAGTTCCACCGAGCAGAAGTTACTCTAGTTGTACGAATGTATAAAATATAATGTCAAGACCTATATGCCTTTCTCAAAAATATTATCGCCATAAATAATTGTTTCTATTTTAGGCACAAGGCCAGCAATTACCCAGTACATTATTGGTACTTTATTTTATCGACCCCGTAAGGATGAAAGGCAAAGTTAACCTCGGCGGGATTTGAACTCAGATCATAAAGGGACGTAACTCTATGCTTCAAAGCATGGTGTCCGACTCTCTACCGATACTGCCAATCCACCATGGCGATAGTTAGTTGCGAATTTTCTCACTCTCAAAGTGTATACTGATTACACACACACACAAACACACACACACACACACACACACACACACATATATATATGTATAGTAAGTTCTTTTTAAATGACCCACACGGGGAAAAATATATGTTTGTGTGTGTATGTGTGGGAATAGTTGTTGGAAAACAAAAATATTGTGTTTGTGTGTGTTTGTATATGTGTGTGAGTGTGCACCCGCGTGTGTGTAACAATGGCGGTTTATCACCTTGATAATAACAACTGTAATAAAATTGATTCCATTGGTAAAATGTAGAAGGGAGTTATGAGTGTGTGCGGGGATGTGGATGCTTAGCATTTGAAGATATTAAATTATTAAAGTATAATAAAGTATATTTAGCTGTGGTCTATATTTTCGAATAAACAGATTTTCTATATTTATTCATGTTTGGACTGTGGTATTTTCTGGGCAAAGATAAAGCTGGAAGACTTGGAATTCGGAGACTTCAAAATGTCAATTGATTGATATCTATATTGCGCTGGGTTCTTATAATTATTGGTGATTCTGTTATTGAGGTTGAGTTTAATTTGCCCTATATAATCTTCGTTACATCCTTTACATTAAATGGCATAAAGTCAATTTTTTATGAACAGGTGAAATGATATTTTACAATAAAATGTTGGCCTGATTAATTGATACGTTGTAACTTCACTGAGGTGAATGCAAGCCGCGCAATTAGAGTGACCATATTTTTCGACAGTTGGTAGCGGGCTTTTAGTGGCTAATTTGGTACTGGTGAGTAATGTGTTTAGTGATTTAGGTTGTCTTTTGCTTTTGTTATTTTATGTGTTTCAAGTACTTTTTTCTTCTTGGGTCTTGTTTCAATAGTGGGATGTTCTTGTGGATGTTTCTGTGTTTCTTGGGTTGTGTTTTGAGATATATGATAGAATGTTGGACTTATCTTGAGTTTATTTCGGTTTTCGTAATTCTTGGATGTCTATTATTTGGCCCTTTCTATTCAATTATCTGTTAATAAAGATGGTTATTATATTTCCTTTAATTCTTCTCGCTAGATTGAATAGAATATTCGTTTTCGTGTGATTTGGATGGCTGGAGTTGAATAGTAGTTATGGTTTAGAATGTTTTAGTTTGTAGAGGATGTCAGTTTCAATGTTATTATATTTTATATGATTAAATATCCAGAAATGGGAGTTGGTCTAGACTGTATTCCATTGTGAATTGAATATAATTAAATTTCTGAATTCATTGAATTAGACGAGTATTTGCGACCATAGAACAAGGCAGTATCCAAGTAGCATTACTAACTCTGTAACACATATTTGTGAAAGTCAGGCTGTATTTTAATTTGGATTGTTCATATATCTGGACTACCAAGTATGCTATGACTAAATTTGCATAAGCTGGAGCAAATTTTGTACTCATGGCAGTCCCCTATACTTGCTTGTAAATGTTGCCATTGAAATAAAAGGAAAAAGTTTGTTTTGGAAAAAGAATTTGAGTCTCTCGATTATGAAGTCTTTTTCTATTCTTTCCGGGATCTCTTTGGGGTATTTTTCTTGCAAGAATCCTATTGCTTCTACCCCGAATGAAAAAAGCAGCAATCAAAACTCATAAAATAACCAAAGCAAAAGACAACCTAAATCACTAAAAAAATTACTCATCAGTGCCAAATTACCCACAACAAACCCAACACCAACTGTCAAAAAATGTGGTCACTCTAATTGCGATATAAATCTTTCTCTCTCTCTCTCTCTCTCTCTCTCTCTCTCTCTCTCTCTCTCTCTCTCTCTCTCTCTCTCTCTCTCTCTCTCTCTCTCTCTCTCTCTCTCTCTCTCTCTCTCTCTCTGTATATATATATATATATATATTTATATATATATATGATATAAGATCGAAAGATGGTTAAAAGCGTTCCATGTATTTTATTATGCGCATTTCAAAAACAAATATCATCATGGGATGATATTTGCGTTCTCATCAGATAAAATAAGGAGACATGATATGAAGCTTAAAAAACACTTGCGAGCAGTGAAGTGTTAAATCAACATATGAAAAATAAAGTAAGATGGATATATAAGATTGGGAAAAAAAGGAGGAGGGGGGGGGGAAGAAAAGGTAAGGAAGAGGAATAAAGAAAATAAAGGATGACGGGGGAGGAGTATAACAAGGAAGGATGAGAGAGGAGGAGAAATGAGTGTGAGAAAGAGAGAGAGATAGCCTTTAATACTGAGAAACACTGTCTCACAGAGAAAATAAAAAAAAAACGTTGTAAGATAATACATAATTAAACAAAATATATTTTGAAATTAAAAGTTAATGAGGTTTATGAATGGTGATGTTTATGATTAAAGAAAAAGGAATTAAGAATAGTATTTATTTAAGGTTTATATATTGAAGGGTTTAATAATACTTTATGGAAAGTTCTATGGGATGTATGCAAGCAGAGTGAAAATAAATCTGTACGTCTATTTATTATAGAATTAAAATTAGAGATAATGGTAAATTTCTCGGCTAGGCAGAGATTACATGTTCTGGAAAGGGAAGAATTTCGGTAAGGAGAGGCGCTGCAAACCTTCCTCCAAGAGATGTTGTAGTTAATATTTTTGTCTTTTAAGGACCATATGAGTTCTGAGAGTGCCTGGTTAGTTCTTTTAAGTTGGTATTTAATACCAACTTAAAAGAACTAACACGGCACTCTCAGAACTCATATGGTCCTTAAAAGGCAAAAATATTAACTACACCATCTCTTGGAGGAAGGTTTGCATTGCCTCTCCTTATTATCACTAGCAAAGATAGTAGGAGCGTACACAATGACCAGAATCACAAAGCGGTTTTGACTCAGAGGGACTCTCATGGACATTATCCGATCATTGAATCCACAAGAAAGATTTTCCAGCTTTGAGACGATTCCATTCCTGACTGCTAATGCGACCCCTGCCTCTCTCCTACAACCCTCTGCTCCACCACTCCAATAGAAAGTATATCCTCCCTTCTGTTCTGTGAATTGACCCTCACCTGCCAATCTCGTTTCTGAAAGAGCAACGATGTCCATGCTATAGCGATCGAGTTCCCTCGACCCCAAAGCAGATCTTCTTTCAGGGCGACTTTTACTGGACTGGGAATCCAGTAAAGTTCTTACATTCCAACATCCAATATTGAGAGGTTTGAACCTTCTTGCAGTTGTAGGATGACGACCGGGCCCACGCGGTGGTTCCATGGGACACCTGACGGGCCAGAACCCTTCACAATAAGTTCCAGAGCCCTTACTGCCATTGACTTCAAGGTTATCATCTGTCATCACAGAATTTGGTGCACTTTTAGGCTACGGCCAGCCACACGAATCTGTAGGAGATCCTTAACAAGCGATGGCTGCGCTTTGAAGGTTTTTTTAAGTGGGGAAAGGCTTTGCACGCGACGACTCCGACTCTCTGAGCATCGAAAACACTACCCGAAAAGGAGAACTGGTCAACATTATCGGATGCTTCCAAAGCCGCAGGTTTTTTTCAGAGTTTCCCTCTCCTAGAAAGGTGTTGTGACAACAACGAGGGACCCTTCACTCGCAGGTAAAAAAAAAAGGAATATTTGGATGGCCGTTGACTCTGAGTTCCCCCGCCCTTTGCCAGGTCATGTATTTCATCCCGCAGGGTGTCCAAATATCACCCTACTCACCAAGTTTATTACGACCATGAAACAGGTAGTACAGGGTTACATGTTACCAGTAGCACTCGAGAGCAACCTGACACATATGTATATATACATACATACAAACACACACATACACGTACACACACATACACACACACACACACACACACACACACACACACACACATACATACATACACACACATACACACACACACACACGAACATATATATATATATATTTGTATGTATGTATATGTATGTACATGGACGTGTATATATGTATGCATTCATATAAACATATATACATATATAATGTGTATGTGTGTCCATGTGCATGCGTGTCTGTGCATAAACGTGTGTATGTTTCTATTTGCAAATTTTGTGTGTGTGGTCATATATATATACGTATATGGGCATGAAAACAAGACATATTGTTGAATCATTAAATTTCCTGTATTTTTTTCTTTTCGGCTTGCAGGCTACAATTTTGTTTACGGTACCATCGATACGATGTAAATAATGCAGAATATTTTCTCTATTTATTCGATGGAAAATAATTTTTTTTAAAAATAAATGAATGTAAATATCTACCGCCGAATGCAACTATTTTTTTCTAGAAAAGTAAAGGTTTTATTAAAACTACAAAATAGACATATTTTCAACACCTCAAGCAAAAACAGAAAAAAGCTGCATCTTATATATATGCTTCCGTGTTTACATTCTCCCCCCTCTCTCTCTCACTCTTTCTCACTCTCTATCTATCTATCTATATATATTTATATGTATATGTATATATATATATATATATATATATATACATATGTATATATACGAATGTATGCAAATATACACACATATGTGTATTTATAGGCATTTATATACCTGTTCTGGACAAAGCGGGCTTAATGAATGGAACAATTGACAATTGTCGATTTTAGTTAAGATGAATAGAGCTAATTGGCAAGATGCTATAACTCTACCTTTGTTCTTGCCTCTTCAGTATCACCAATAGCCTCGAGAAAAACGATTTTAATTGAAGAACAGCGGTTAACCAATGATTTTTAACTATCACTAGTTTCTAAAACAACAACCACCTTGAGAAACTGTGCAAGAAATATATCTCCAGTGCACTCCTGAGAACAATATATATGATAAATCATGACGTGTTGGTACCTGTGTAGTTAACTTTATCAGCAGTTTTCTTTTGTTTCATTCTGCTTAGGGGCAAGAAAATTGGTTAAGATATGAATCTGTCAAATTGAATGCATTATAGCAGCCAAATGTTGCGAATCGTATGGAAATCAATTATCACGATTCTTCCCTCTCAGATGAGATGAAGAGTTGGCAGTTCGTATCATTCATGTAACATCAATGGCGAGGAGTAGGCACCAAATTGTTATATTCTACTTCAATAACCGAATTAATTTTACAGCAAATATATTTCATTTCTTATATAGATTCAATTCTCTAGGATTGATATGGATTATGAACAATGAGTCGACCGCAGTTTCATACCTGCCTCAAAGATATAAGTGAAATAAATTCATGGCAAATATTAGAAACTTAATCAGATCAATTTTAATAAAATTTTCAAAATGTAGCGAACTGTGCTAAAAAGTAGTAGAAATTTAAAATGATATATGTATGTGCATGTATGTCCATGTCTTTTGGTGTTTTTCTTTAATTCCTCACCAACAGAGAGGGAGAGAGAGAGAGATATAGAGAAAGAGAAAGAGGGAGAGAGAGAAAGAAAGAGAGAGAGAAAGAGAGAGAGAGAGAGAGAGAGAGAAAGGGGAGAGGGAGAGAGAGAGAGAGAGAGAGAGAGAGAGAGAGAGAGAGAGAGAGAGAGAGACGGTTTTTAACATAGGAACAAACCTCTTACCTTGGAATTTAGATAAGAACAACTAGATAATTATGTATGTCCGTCTGTATGCATGTATGAATGTCATTGTATGTGTGGATCATTATGTTTGGAGTTATATACTTATGTTTCTATATTTACATGACTATGTGCTAAATCCCAGGAATGTTTTACATATTTTTACAGTTCTATGAATGGACTTTTCCTATAATTACTTCATTCGTCTTGGCTAACTTTTTAATTAGCTCAACTACTCAAAATATCCCAATAATCACAGTTACAAGTCTAAACGTATATACAGTGTTGAGTATCTGAGGATTTCGCATTAGTTCGGCATAAATGTTTATATTTTCGTTATTCTTTAACACTATATTGACACCTGATGGGTATGTATGTATGCATGTATGTGTGCGTATGCATGAATGTATATATATATACATATATTATGTCGGGTCACTCTTAAGTGCTACTGGTAACATGTAACCCAATACAACCTGTCGCATGGTCGGGTCGTCGGCGACTAAACCGGCAACCCTACTAAGTTTACTTGGTGAGGAGGGTGATTTTGGACACCCTACAGGAGAAAAAAAAAACCTGAGAAAGGGCGGAAGAACTCATAAGAGTCAACGGCCATCCGAAAGTGTGTAAGTAAGTATGTATATACAAATGTACCGCGCAGTTAAACCACTGGGACTGAAGGATCCCTAGCCATTGTCAGGGCATTCTTCTAGGAGAAGGCAACTCAGGAAACTGGGATAACTCCGATATAAAACCTGCGGCTCAGTAGATACGGATGAATGTGATCTTTTCTTGTTTTCGGGTTATAGCTACTGTCGCCCAGAAAATAGGTTTGGCTCAGTGCACAGTCTTTCCTCACTTTAAAAAATATCTTCATGCCCAAGCATTGCACGATAGAATTAATTAATAATTATTAATAACGGTATATCGTACAATGGGCATAATCAATAACGAGGGGGAAGCCATCATATATATATATATATATATAGAAAGGATGAATATAAAATGAAAGTGCTTTTGTTAAAAAAGGAATTTATTAGGTATTGACATATGTTTCTGTAACAGACCGAATACCTATGTATCGCTGCTTGCGTAATCATATAATGTTAGCAAGTATTCGATAGCAAATGTATAATCAGTTGTCACTTCTTCAGAGATTTTGGATAAACTGGATAAAATCAGAAAAATTGAAGTATTTATATTAGTAAAAGAGGAAGGAACAGAGGGGATAGAATATGACAGATGGTAAAATAATTTACTGCTAAACAAGTATATAATGGGTTTTTAATGAGAATACCATGAGTAAATCTAAATAAGAATTTTGGGAGTGCCAATTTTAATCTCTACTTGACCAACTGGACAGTGGACAGGGCTGGTCATTTGGTGCAGTAGTATTAATTATAAAGTGTCAATTGGGGAAGGGGGAGATTTCGATTGCTACTAAATAACATCAATGCTAGTAGCCAGCTGGTATATGCATTAGGGAATTGAATCAAGAAATCAGAAATCTCATTTTATCTATAGCAGTTTGTATTAAAAGGTAAATAATAGAAGAGTTGATAGAATTAAGACTAATAAAGAATGTTCATATCTATTTTGACAATCAAACGGGGATAGAGACAGGCGTTCAATCCTGGTAGTATTTATAATATGAAAATGTAGATTTTAAGCGATGGTTACAGTATAACGATCGCTCTATTCTGTTATTTAATAAAATGTTTTTGGATTTCATAATACAAAATAATTCTACATTACATAATTTACAAAATTCCTGTCCATTGGATATGGGGGGACAGCCGCTATTATATCCCATTTTAGGTGAAATTGTTGGTTATTTTCACGCAGCTGCCAAGCCTTGTCTGCGAGTGTTGTTACATAACGCTGGTTTTCATGTTTTATCGAATAACGATGTCTATAAAGGCGTGATTTGAAGGAGGTGGCTGTAGATCCCACATAGTACCACTTCTGTCTATCCGATTCGATAGTACATTTGTATACGATGTTGCGTTCAAGACACTGATTGTTCAACGGACACATTCCTGGTTGGACACAGTTGCAATTATAGTTTTGCGTTGTTGTATTGCCATGGATGGGTTGATGAGGTTGCTTATGTAGGACAGGATGTTGTTTGTTGTTTTGTGATGTTATAGCTAATGTTTTACGTGTATTGTTATGTGTTGGAAGGCGTTTATACAACCGTTTTGCGTTAAGCTTTTTTATATGTTGTTCAATATTAGGGGCGGTTGAATATGAAAGTCGAATAGTGTTAGGGTTTAAGATTTTATTATATTTATGTGATGTTGGAAAGTGTTTTCTAACTAATCGAAAGAATTTTGAGGGTATATTGGTTTTAATAGATTTGTTATAGACCGGGTTGTACCAGATATACTCCCTACATCGCCTTCTGTTTGGTGGTGTGCGACTATTATTGTGTCTATTGCGGTAGTGTATGTATGGTGGTGATTCTGTGCTATTTCTACTCCTATGTGATTTATTTTGGGTGTTTTGGTGATCTTTGACTATATACTCTATATTATCTAGGTGACCGGCTTTCCTAAGTGTATCATCATAATACTCGGCATGTTCTTTGAAGGTTTGTTGGTTGGACGATAGGCGGGAGATTCTAAGAGAAACGTTTCTAGGGATGGATTTAATTATAGAGAGTGGATGGTTAGAACTCGTATCTACATATTTAAGGTTCTCATTTAGTTTATGGAACGGTTTAATCGTATCTGTATTGAGATTGAAAGTAACATCAAGGAAATTGACCTCTTTGAGGTTATATTCAAATGTAATATTTAATCCTAGTTCCTTAAAAAGTTTTCTGATATTTTTACGCATCCTTTCTAAATTCTGGTTATTCATATGCTTAACTAATAGGAGCGCATCGTCACGGTAAATTCCACCGTGGAGATCCTTGAATTTTCCTTGTAATCTGTGGGTGATATAAATTCCCACAAGATCTGTTACTTCCGCCGAATCATTAGAACCCATAGTGATATCAAAATTAGAAGGTCTATCTTTGCGAACCCAGTAGCTATCATCGAATTTAACTATAGTTTTTCTCGCTTCCATAATAATTTTAATTTCAGCATCCGTAAGGTCGGAATTATCCTTAGCGAACGAAAGAGCTTCATGTAGAGTATCAGGTGAAATTGAGGAATAATATTCATCAATATCAAACTGAATAAATTTTGATTTTTTCTTATCAGTAATGTTATTAAACCAAATTATTGCTTCATGAGTGTTACCCCATAGTTTAATCTCTACTTTAACCTTAACTTGGGGGATAATTCTGTCTAGTATATATTTGCTAATTTTACCTATATCAGATTTAGAGGGGCATATAAGTCTAATATTAGGGTTAGTATCGAAGTTTACCTTGTGGTCCTTCAGGTTGAAGGATGGTATAGCTGGTGTTAAGGGTTGCGTTCTATCGTCAATACAAAGTTTTTTAACAATATCACATGCCGAGTTGTTGATGTTTTTAAGTGTGGCTTCATTAGTTTTCCTGTATTTTTTATGCAATTCCTTACGGATGAAGTTATTGTAAGTGTCCACATCCATGGTATAAACGTTTGATGTTTTGTCTGCTCTAACAATAATTCCATTGGCGTTTTTTAGATTATTGAGCAGTGCCGTGATGTCATTCTGTAGTTTATTGTTCTTACGTTTTGTAAATTTGATCTCCATGATCATATCCATTAGGTCTTGTTCAAATGCATCCAAAAGTGGGTTTGAGGGTGGGTTCCTGTAAGATTTAAATTCAAATTTATCCTTGTTAAGATCCGATGTTTGGTTTATACGGCTTTTGTCAAAATGGAATGTTTTCCATCTGATTCGTCGAATAAAATCATTGGTCCTTCGTATCATACCTAGAATATATTCCCTTTTTGCCTGAATAGGTATGTTTTTTAACGACATATCCAATTGGTGCCTTTCCATTATAGAAGCGTATGCTGAATTAGTTGCTCAACTGTATAGGAGATTAACAAAGTTTTAGGTTATCAATAATGTAGTGATAATATATCGTTACGTTAGAGATGAACAGCGTACGTGCAGGTTTGCTCAACGAGTATAAATTATATTCCGGAGAAATGTAGAAAGGATGAATATAAAATGAAAGTGCTTTTGTTAAAAAAGGAATTTATTAGGTATTGACATATGTTTCTGTAACAGACCGAATACCTATGTATCGCTGCTTGCGTAATCATATAATGTTAGCAAGTATTCGATAGCAAATGTATAATCAGTTGTCACTTCTTCAGAGATTTTGGATAAACTGGATAAAATCAGAAAAATTGAAGTATTTATATTAGTAAAAGAGGAAGGAACAGAGGGGATAGAATATGACAGATGGTAAAATAATTTACTGCTAAACAAGTATATAATGGGTTTTTAATGAGAATACCATGAGTAAATCTAAATAAGAATTTTGGGAGTGCCAATTTTAATCTCTACTTGACCAACTGGACAGTGGACAGGGCTGGTCATTTGGTGCAGTAGTATTAATTATAAAGTGTCAATTGGGGAAGGGGGAGATTTCGATTGCTACTAAATAACATCAATGCTAGTAGCCAGCTGGTATATGCATTAGGGAATTGAATCAAGAAATCAGAAATCTCATTTTATCTATAGCAGTTTGTATTAAAAGGTAAATAATAGAAGAGTTGATAGAATTAAGACTAATAAAGAATGTTCATATCTATTTTGACAATCAAACGGGGATAGAGACAGGCGTTCAATCCTGGTAGTATTTATAATATGAAAATGTAGATTTTAAGCGATGGTTACAGTATAACGATCGCTCTATTCTGTTATTTAATAAAATGTTTTTGGATTTCATAATACAAAATAATTCTACATTACATAATTTACAAAATTCCTGTCCATTGGAATATTATTGATAACCTAAAACTTTATATATATATATATATGCTCTTTCCTTCATTCCTCTACACGTCTTATACACGCCACGCATCTCAACGTACACCCACTTACATCTCTCTCTCCACCACCGGATCTTGTTACCCGGAGATTTACCTATTTGCATTGTCGAGGCTTCCAAACGTCTTAAAGAAATTGACCTTATTATTCCACAATGCTTCAAGCAAACTTCAATACTCTCTTATCCTTACACCTGAGCCAGGAATTATTTGCATCCGTAAGGGAACTGTTTAGACTGTCGGAGAAATGGGCCAATGCTGGCTGTCAAATTATTTTCCTGAAACGCTGCCTAAAAAACGAGGTCATCCACAACACCATCAGGAACATCCGCTTACCAGTAAGCCTACGTACACCAGTTTTCCAAAACACCACTAACCGCATACATCGCACGTGTATTAAACAGATCCTGCAACATCTCAACCGCCAATTACACGTCCATAAGCGGACTGTCTCAGAGCGGACACATCGACTGTCAATAGCACCCGGCGACTTGCTCCTGAAAATCACTAAAGCAATCGACCAGTGCTACCACTCCAGAGTCCAATACGAGAAAGAACAGCTCAAGCGAAAATATGAGTGGATCTTGTCGAAACGCCACAACGAGAACATCGACACTAACGAACAGACGGACCAGCACCACGTGGAAAACAACAACTTAACAACCGCCACAGCCGCATCCACCAACACCGAGCCACACCTCAACGATGCGACGCACCTGGTCACCGACCTAACCGGCACTCTCACGAGCGACGAGCTGAAACTTCTACACCTCGGACCCAAGTTCCTCGTCTCACAACGACTCGACGACAGACTCAAACTCAACATCGAGGCCTACTTTTGTCGAACCGCTTACCAACTTAAATGGGTGACCGCCATCAACAGCGCCACAGAAAATAACAGCGCCCACGCAACCCACCCCAACTTCCCCATTTACCACCTCGACAACCCACTCCACCCCCACCCACCAACAACGAACTCGACACTAAACTCATCAGGCTAAAACACTCCATCTCGGATATACTTCACAAACACACACACACACGCACAACTCATAACGTCACCAAATCTTAACTCACCACTCTCTCCAACCTAAAATCGAAGAACCTCATCTATCTCCCCTCCGACAAGGGAAAAAAATTCTGCGTCATCAGCAGAGAGGCCTACAAGACCCTGGCCCTCCAACACCTTGACGATGACAACCTCTATTCCAAAGTCACGGGAATCACTCCCGCGCAGATAGAAGAGCACATCAACGGCGCCTGGACCAACATCTGCGACTGGACCAACATCTGCGAAGAAGCTGAGATACAACCTCCTCACGAGGAACAGCAGACTATCCGCCTTCTACCACCTCGTGAAAACACACAAACAGAGACCCGACTTGAAGATCAGGCCCATTGTATCGAGCGTGGAAGGACCACTCAACAAAATTTCATGGCTCCTAGCCAGAATACTCAA
Organism: Eledone cirrhosa; assembly: GCA_964016885.1. Classification (NCBI taxonomy): domain Eukaryota; kingdom Metazoa; phylum Mollusca; class Cephalopoda; order Octopoda; family Eledonidae; genus Eledone; species Eledone cirrhosa. Next base: position 294,195,456 of record OZ024743.1, read on the forward strand.
AACCATCTTAGACACCTTGCTGGGACACGTTAACAGCTCCGAGGGGTTTTTAAAGCGCCTACATCAAATGGATTCCGACACCAGAAAGAATAACAGATATGCCTTCAGCCTTGATGTAGTCGCTCTCTACACCTCGGTCCCGGCACTCCCGGCCGTCGTCAATATACTGATGGAACGCGTCCAATCCACCGACCTAAACTGCTTCGGGCTCACCACCACTGACATCCACCAACTCCTATCCATCGTCGTCGACAACACCTACTTCGGATTCCTTGACCAAACATACCAACAAACCTCGGGACTGCCCATGCGATCAAGCCTGTCGGGTGTGCTAGCGATCTCTTACATGGACAACCTCGAGCGCAAGGCACTCAACGCCTGCCACCCCAACGCCGTCGCCTTTTTCTCAAGGTACGTGGACGATATCCTCATCCTCACATCTTCCCAAGACACGGCGAACAGAATCTATGAGACGTTCAACAACACGGACGAGAACATTGACTTCAGTGTTGAACACCCCAACGAAGACGGGTCACTTGCCCTTCTCGACTTCCGAATCAACATCACGGAACAGGGAAAGATCCACTGCAACTTCTACCGAAAAGCAGCCTGCAGGGACCTGTTCTTCCACTACAAGTCTGCCCTCCCTAACAGTGCCAAGGGAGGATACATCACAAACGAGATCGCGCGAATCAAAAACAGATGCAGCGATCCCGCGAGTGGTGTCACTCATACCAAGCGATTCCTCGAGGTGCTGGAGACGAACGGGTACCCTACCTCGCTCACAGACAGAGTAGGAGACACCAGACACAAGAGACAGAGAGGCACCCAAGGCAAGTGCTTCCTTAAAATGCCACACCTGGGCGAGAATACAACCAACGCTATCCGCAAGGCTATACGGAGGGTGGGCCTCGACATCCACATGGCCCACTCGGGCCCCTCCCTGCGAAGATGCCTCTCCAGGAAACCCGAGAAATCAACTGACGCGTGCTTCCTCAGAGACTGCCCGATGCGCCATGCGAACTGATGCCTACGCACATACGTCGTGTATAAGATAGAATGTAACAAGTGCAACCAATACTATATAGGTAGCACAATCCGACCTTTGCACATCCGGATCAAGGAACACACTAAAACCAGGGCCTCGTCTTTCCGGAAACACATAGACGAATGCGGAAACAAAGACGGAAGGCCCATTGTCACAATTCTAGCGACTGAAAGAAACGTCGGCACGTTACGTATCAAGGAAGCACTTTGGATCAAACGCCTAGAGCCACAAATAAACAATCGATCCGAGAGAAGCAAAATGAGGTGGTTGGTTTAAGTTAACAAACAATGCAGAAACACACGCACACATACAAGCGAGACAGCAACACACGCACACACACACACACAGTAGCATTCCACCATACGAACATACTACACTGCCAACACAGAGGAACAAGGCAACAACACACGCACACATACACACTCAAGCGAGACAACAACACACGCACACACACACACAGTAACATTCAACAAACAGGCAGAGAATGGACTGACAGCTAGCGCCACTCCACTCCCACAATTGAAAGAACTACTTCGGCCGCTGACCTCTGCCCGACCGACCCCATTTCACTCGCACGCGCGCTCTGCTGAATACCTCAGATATTCAAAACAACGAACAGCGGAGATCGCGTTTCGCACCTTTCCGACAGACAACCTTTCCACCCCGGAAAAAAACCCCAGTTGGTGGATGTGAATCCGAAATATATAGTGACAATTAAATCTCTCCCAAGGTAACTCTCTCTCGTGTTGTTATTTTTATTTTATCCTTTAAGCTCTTTCCTTCATGCCTCTACACGTCTTATACACGCCACGCATTTCAACGTACACCCACTTACATCTCTCTCTCCACCACCGGATCTTGTTACCCGGAGATTTACCCATTTGCATTGTCGAGGCTTCCAAAGAACTTAAAGAAATTTAACATATATATATATATCTATATATAAATATATATATATATATATATTGGTTAGAAACAACAGTCCAACACACACGGCTTAATAACTATATATATATATATAGTTAAGTCGTGTGTGTTGGACTGTTGTTTCTAACCAATACACTCTTACCACTTTTGACTTGCGGCGCACGAGGTGATAAATTCATATTTCTGTGTGAACGTTGGTACTAGGTGTTTGTCGCATTTAATCAGATTATCTCGCTGATGGTGTCCAGGATTATCTGTTACAAACACACTCAGGGCGAAACAGATTATCCCTAATCTGTCCGAGAGATGTAATTGTTATTGAGGCAGTTTGTATAATATAACTTAATTTTATTTTATCATTCTGTCTGCTTCATGGTTAAATACTTTAAACAAATGTGGTTTTTCAACCCTCGTATTATTAGACACACGGTTTACTGTGTTTCTTACTACATATATATTATTATTATAATGTTCAGTATTTGTACTTGGAGCTTATTGATTACAGGGTTTCAGTAAGAGTTATTAACTCTAACTTTCATTTATATATATATATATATATTTTTTTTTTTAAATGAAAAAAAAAAAAGAAATATGGCTTTAAAAATGAGGATTGTTTGCATAATTGCAAACGAATCGAATATTATTATTAATATTCGAAAAAACTCAGATTACATTTATTATAAGAAAATGAGATTATTTTAAATAAAAAAAAACGGGATGTCCTACACGACTGAAAGTATACGGAAAAGAAATCAAAAATGCAGCTTTATGCTTTTCAACAGTAGAACTGAGATGGTGGGTTTGTGGCTGTTCTCGTATATATATATATATATATATATATATATATATATACTTGGGGAGGGTCATATTTTTGTAATAATATTGCCAGAATTAATAACAGATCATATTCACTGTTTGGTTGCTTTTTGCTTGTGTATCTTTTATATCAGTTAATTCATTCGGTCCTCAATGTTTACCATTGACTGACCAACGGTAAAAAATACAGATATAATATAGATATAAACACATATATATAGTCTAACAAAGTTCTTTCGTTGCACATCTGCAACATCGTCACTGGTGCTATTATATTCCTCCTGTTGTATTGTATATCTACGCCATCTTTATTTTATATGTTTATTTATTTAATTTTGTCTTCTCTGTGCATGCGTGTGTGTGTGTGTTCGCGCTTGGGTGACTGTGTTTTGGTTATTCTATCTTAGTTTACTAGTGTATGCTTATATGTGTTTGTTGTTATTGTGCTTGTGTATATATTTATTTATTTATTTATTTATATTTCTCTTAACTCCTTATTGTTTGTTTGGGTGTTGTTGTTATTCCATTCATTTTTTCTGTTTAGCTTTGGCCTTCTAAGCTCTATTTCACTGGCCTCTCTGATTTGCCTATCTGCTGGGTCATTTCTACGTCTAGATATTATTTTAATTTCTATGTTGTCTATGTTACCGCTGAACGAAGCCCAGTTGGACAATCCTTGTCATGATATGGAATCAGCCTCGTATGAAAGATGTTACTGTGGCGCGTAATAATTGTTTTGCTTTGTTTTGCTTTTATATAATCTTATCCTTTCATTGAGCGGAAGAGGGAAATTTGTCTTGTTTATGTACTTGGACTGGAGGTGCACAGTCTAATGGTTAATGTATTTGGCCTACAATCATAAGGTCGCGGGTACGATTCTCAGACTGGCTTAAGCTTTTAATCCTCGAGTATGGCATTTTATTTCACCTTGCCTTAGTTCTCTCAGCAGAAAATGAGCACCAGTGTCAGTTGGTATTTAGCCTTAAGCCGTACAGGGTGGGGATTTTATAAACGCAGTTTCTTAATGTCTAATGAACTTGGTTCGTTTCTGATCTTCACCCAACGTGTTTCGCCATGGAAACATCTGAGTTAAAATGATAACTAATTCTAATTCTATGACATTGGAAATAGTATCTAAAAAATAGGTAACAGTCATACATCAAGAAGAAAATGAAAGGTTTCAAATAAATATATGTAAACATATTTAATGCAGAATATCAATAGTAGAAATATAAATACTAATGAGACGATCAGCGGAAGACATTAGCTTATTGGCTAATGGTTGGGTTGGCAGAATCAGTAGAGCATCGGGCAATATGCTTTACGGCATATAGTTACAGCCCTTTATGTTCTGAGTTCAAATTCCGCCTAGGTTACCTTTGCCTTACATCTGTATGGGATCGTTAAAATAAAGTATCAGTAACGCACTGGGGTCGATTTAATCGACTTTCCCTTCCCCAGACCATGTGCCTAAATCAGAAACCATTATTTTAGTATTAGGCATTCCTCAGATACATGCGTCCTTAATGTACATTCCAACATACTTGAAGTAACACAAATTAGCCCGTGCTATTGTTAGATTTGACTGCAAGATTTCAGCAGGAATTTAGCAATAATAACTTGAACATCCATACTAATTAGGAAATACGAAGTTCAGGAGGTACTTCCAAACAATAATTTCTTATCACTTATCATATGCCCTATGCTCTATTTCTTTCAGTTCTCTCTCTCCATCCTTAAACTTTCTTTCTCATCTGCTTATCTGGCTTATCTGACCACTCTTCCGTTCATTAAGAGGTTTCGTTTAATCCGACTATTTGATATGATCATCATAGCAGCCTCCTGTTTTACAGCTCTTTCCATGTGTCAAGTCCCTACAATTTTACGAAATTACAATGATGATTATGGACACTCGCACCGAGAATAACATAAGAGTTTCTAGTTGTTCCATCAGTTTAAATACTTACCTATTGAATTAACATGCACAGTGACTGTGTACTCCCCAAAGTAGCGAACCGGTAACGTAAATCATAAATTAAAGCAGTCTGACCCGCCGACAAAGCTGCATTTTTGAATTAGAGCTAAAGTCAATGCGATGCCCCCAGCCCACCACCACCACCACCACCACCACCACCACATAGTTTACATCTACCTAATTTAATTCACAAGGCCTGAGTCGACCCGAGGCATTGTATAGTAAAAGAAACTTACCCAAGATATCACGAAGTGGTATGGAAACCGGTATGTTAACTACAAAGCAAACTTCCTGAACTTTTATCAAGTAAGCATTTCTATATTCCATGTATTTCGTTTACTCCTGAAAGAGCAATGCACAAATGAAATGTAAGAAGTAAAGGAAACGAAAGAGAAAGGAACAAACACGTAATTATTCACACACAAAACACCACGAATCTATCTTGAAATAAAATAAAACAAAAATAGACTCGGTGTCAGTTAACTTCTGCTACCTGTCAAACAAAGTTCAAACATTACTTACTTATTAAAAATGGTGTTATGATAAATTTGCATTTCTTTGAACTACTAATATTGGAAGAAAAATATGTCACCAGATTTTGTGGAAAGTGGAAAAAATACAATACTTTCACTTTCTAGTAATCAACATTTATATACGAAATTATATGGTGGTAAAATGGTGGAGTTAAATGGTCTAGGACGAGATGACGTTCAGTTTGGTCCCAGCTTTCTGCACTCTGACTTTAAATCCTACGGAGATCAACTTTGCCTTTTTTGGATCAATAAGATAAAGTACCGATCCAGGGCGATGGATTTTGCAGAATTCTTGTAACATAACACAATATGTGTTTTGGTATTTGTTCCACATGGATAAGATTAGCGGAGTCCTGTTGCGAGTATTTGAGTCAGGTCTCCGTTTTCAATATTACTTCACTTCTTCCTCTGTTCCACCAGTCTCGAAAGCCTCGACAGGGATCATAGCCACTGCCCTTCTTTCCCCAACTAAAGAGTAAAATATATAATAATTTATAACTTAAGCACAAGGCCACATATTTTGAAAGAGACAGCAGTCGATTAAATGGATTTCAGTAGAATATTGTTTAACGGAAGAAGGTTAAAAAGCAAAGTAGAACTCAGTACATAAAATGAGTTAAAAGATAATGTCCACCCAATGCACCAGGCACATCAGACTAATGCATATACTTGGTTTCATTTTATATTAGCATTAAGCAATTGGAGAGAACGTTAGACTATCGCAGGGCAAACCGCCAACTATTACTGTTACTCATTTTCAGCTGTGTGTACTGGAGCAATATGAAATGAAGTGATTTCCTCAAAAAATAGCAAATCCACGGCATTATGATCATTAGTAGAGGGCGGTGGATTGGTAGTATCGGTAGGAGGTCGGCCTTTTATGGTCTGAGTTCAAATCCCGCCGAGGTTAACTTTGCCTTTCATCCTTACGGGGTCGATAAAACAAAGTACCAGTAATACACTGGGGTAATTGATGGTCTTGTGCCAAACAATTATGATCATTAGTCCAAAACCTTAACTACTAGAACTCTAAATACTGCGTAGCATTTTGACAGACGCCTTAAGTATTTGTACTAATTTTTCACAGAGACGTAAGACGAAACATTTTGAAAGAGTGGACAGTTGGGTATATCCACTACATTATTTATAGTCGCAAGAATTATTCGTATTTGCTCTCATATATGTCTTTTATGGCTTAAGGGCGGTGAATTGGCAGTATCGGTAGAGGGTCAGACATGCTTTCCAGCATAGTTACATCCCTTTACGATCTGAGTTCAAATCCCGCCGAGGTTAACTTTGCTTTTCATCTTTACGGGGTCGATAAAATAAAGTACCAGTAATGCTCTGGGTAATTGCTGGCTTTGTGCCCAAAGTAAAAACAATTATATGTCTTTTAGACTTGAAATAAATAGCAAGATCTGTCGAACATAACGCCCTACTCTTTTTTCTAGGCATGTATTCAATCATCTGCACACATACAAGCAAACACACACACACACACACACATCAAAACATCAAATGTGTTGAAACAAGTTCTAATATCATACGCGCCATCTGTAACGTAGCATGTTCCTACTAGTGTGTGTGTGTGTGTGTATATATATATATATATATATATATATATATATATATATATATATATATATATACAAGTGTGTGTGTATGTGTTTATGTGTGTGTGTGTGTGTGTGTGTGTGTGTGTGTGTGTGTGTGTGTATGTTTCTGTGAGTGTGTGTAAGTGTGTGTGTGGGCGTGCGTGTGTGCCTGATTTCTGACATCATGTCTATATGTGTTTGTTTCGTTATGCATTTAGAATATGTCAATGTCGCTTCACATATGTGTACAAATTATCACCCACATATAAAGACTTGTAAGTAAACAGGAATGTGTGATAGTGTATGTTCGTATATATTCATACGCTCCTATTTATGTAACCTTCTCTTCGTAGGTTATAATGTATATGCAAATATCTGTGTATGTTTTTCTGTCTGTCTGAAGAGAAATGATGTATTTGTCGTATTATTGGCTTTATATCTCGCTACAAACTAAGCAGCCTCGTTTCTTACAACACTATGGTGCATTACTGTATCCTTATCATACCTCCATCATCTCCGCCACCGGTAACAATCAAAATAGCTAGACAAGTAAACCATTATCATCAGCACAACATCAATAGATTGAACGGCATATACGCATCAATATAAAAGAAAAAAATCAAATTTAGCCATCACAAAATATACACACTGTCACCTCCTTCTCCATACAAGCACAACTGCAGCCAATTAACTCAATAACCTTTAACATTTCTACCATCAACTCTACCAACAACCATAATAATAACAATAATAATAAAAATAATAAAATAATAATAATAATAATAATATTTCTGATATACAATAACATAAACAACAACAACTTCAACATAAAAATAAGTCACTAGAAATTGTAAACTCAATAAAATAAACAGAGAGAGAGAGAGAAAGAGAGAGGGGGGATGAAGGAAGAGAGAGACGAAGGGAGAGAGAGAGAGAGGAAGGGAGAGAGATGAACGAAGGAAGAGAGAGAGGTGTGGAGAGAGAGAGAGCGGATGGGAAAGAGGATGGGAGAAAGAGAGAGAAACGTCTTCTCAAATTTCTCTCACATGGTCAACAAAAACTGCAAACACTAGCTTCTGCTATTATTCTTTAGCTCTATGCTGCACCACGCTCTTAGCACCACTAGCAACATTTCCATCTCCATCATTTTCGACAAGAACAACAACAACCGTACCAAACAAAGAAACAAATAAAAAAACAAGCGCAACAACCACATTAACAATGAAATCAAAAATAAATAATAAAAAACACAAGTACAACGACAACTTCTACAACAGCTATTGCGCCATAAAAATTACAGCCATTAAAATACAACATATATATATCGTCATTTTTTTCAACTTTGACCTTTATCATCATTCATCTCCGCCATATTCACCACAACACCAGCACTATCACCACCACATCACTGCTATCATTATGAATCAACCTCTACCACTACTTCACTACCACTATCACTACCACACCACAACTAAAACTACCACACTAGCAATATAGCTCCAACACCGCCACTACAACTACTAAGCCACCACTATAACTACTACCCCATCACTATAACTACTACATCACCACTATCATCACTATAACAGCACTATTAATATTACAATACCACTACCACTTCTACACAACCACTCTTAATCAGTATCATCATCATCTCTAGCCTCACAAACAGGTAAGCCAGCTGCCATTAGAGCGTAGCTCAAAATGCGTTGCTGTAGTTGATCTAGGCCTTTTAAATCTGAGATCAAATCCAGCGATGGTTTTGTTGGGTGGTTACGACTTCTTTAACACAATCCGTTTTCTGAAAACGGATTGTGTTATATATATATATATGAATGTATATACAGTGTATTTTGCAATACACTGTATGCTTAATTAAAAGCATTTCGAAGACCTTATGCTATTGTTTTAGAGTAGTGAAAGACTCACTTACTCTAATTTCAGCAAACAGGAGGAGATAAAGCTAACAAGGCCTTGTTTCGCATTTATTGATGCTTATCAAAGCCAACTACTCCTCCTGTCTTCTGAAATCATGGATGTTTGGTTCTCATAGAATTTTAGTAAATAATCAGGAACTGATTATACAGAGCGGTTGCCGGTCAAGCAGAAATTGAAAATTGGAATTGGTGCTCTGAAATAGGTATATATATATGAATGTATATATAGTGTATTTTGCAATAAACTGTATACTTAATTAAAAGCATTTCGAAGACCCTATGCTATTGTTTTAAAGTAGTAACAGACTCACTTACTTTAATTTCAGCAAACAGAGGGAGATAAAGCTGACAAGGCCTTGTTTCGCATTTATTGATGCTTATCAAAGCCAACTACTCCTCCTGTCTGCTGATTATACAGAGCTGATTATTATACAGAACTGATGTGTGTGTGTGTGAATGTATGTATGTATATATATATATATATATATATATATATATATATATATATATATGTATATGTATATATATATATATATATATATATATATATATATATATATATATATATATATATATATATATATATACATATACATATATATACATATATATATATATATATATATATATATATATATATATATATATATATACACACATATATATATATACATATATATATATATATATATATATATATACATACATTCACACACACACACACACACACATATATATATATATATATATATATATATATATATATATATATATATATATATATATATATATGTGTGTGTGTGTGTGTGTGTGTGTGTGTGTGTGTGTGTGTGTGTGTGTGTGTGAATGTATGTATATATATATACAAAGTGTTAAAACGATCAAATTTTTGTTTAGAACCTTTATTAGCTGACAATTGTTTCTTCCAGATGGAAGTCTGGAATCATCGGAGCATAAGGAATGTCGAAAACGTGTAACTAGAATCCTAGTCATTTAGAACATTTAGGGTACATAGTTATTATTAGTGTCAAAGGCATCATGTGGAGTGAACATTCAGGAGTTAAAAATTTGCTCCGCTTGAAATAACATAATTACAAGCAGCACTGGTTGGAATTTTAATAGGTATAAGTAAAAGTAAAAAGAACAAGCAAAAAAAATCACAAGCAAAGAAAAAACACAAGCAAAAAAAACACTGGGAAAGAAGTTATAAGCAAGGACAATTGGTGTACAATGCAGGAGTCAATACAGTCAATAAGGCATGTATGAGGAAAGAGTTATAATACAGTTGAAATAAACATATTTTCTGTGGGGTGTTAAAGAATGTTATATTTGTTATAAACATTTAAGATGGTGTGCAATTTGTTAGAGAGGCGTGTGGTGATAATGTAGGTATTTTTTATGTAGGGCCTAGATAGAGTTCGTTATGTGATTTTCATTTAAGTGTTTTTGTGTTGTAGTTCGTATTTATGTGCATGTGTTGTTTGTTACTCACAGCTATTAACCATGGGATTATTTTGAGTCGTTTATAGTCAATAGGTGTTTATTTGCTAAATGTAAATTCCTCCGAATTACTGGCCATGTTGTTATTGTAGGTATATTAACTTATGCATTTTTGTATCTGTAAATTATCTTTTCTAAGGTTTGTATTAACCGATATCAAGATGTTGGTAAACCGTTAGGTTACTTAATTTTATAAGTTTACACAGGAAGTTGAAAAGGGAGTTAATAACAAAGGGAGGTAATTAATGTTGTTGATAAATTAAGGATTGTTATAATATTGTGGTAGTGTTATAAATTAATCTATACAGAGTATATAAAATATAAAAATATTCTTGGTTATATACTCGCTATGTTGCTAACTTTTAAACTTGTGTGTGTGTGGGGGAGGGGGAGGGGTGTTAGATACGCTTTTTCTTTTAGTCTACCAACTCTTCTAAAGTTTCCAAATTTTTTCCTTCGGTAAAATTACATAATTTACTTCACCAAGTGCAGTATTGCACACAATGCTATCAAGTTTTCATGCAGCGGGAATCCCCGTGTAATTTCTCTACCACTACTACTACTACTACTACTACTACTACTACTACTACTACTACTACTACTACTATGCAGGTCTTTGCTAAGCACCAAACCTTGGTCAGATATCTTACGTCAGCAAATTATCAAGAGATGTTCTAGTGAAATTAATTAAGTCGTGCATTTATAATCATTCAATGCAGTGCCACTATTCCCAAGACTATTACCACCATGACTATTACCACTGCTAGCACAGAAAGCATCACTAGGGCTAGCAATCATTTACTGCTCCCATCGACTTAATCTACTCCCACCAACAAACATCAGTTCGAAGAAAATTGGAGATGGTAAAGCCTTCAGGCAAAATATTCTGCTGATTAAAGACACGTTTCATAAGTTTTACTTAGACGTGGGTGTGAGTGTTGATGTCTTGGAAATTAGTAGTGATTGACAGAATCAACTAAAATATATAATAAGGTCATTGAAGCAAATAAAATTGACACCCGAATAAGAAAGAAAAATTACACAAAATAAAAATAAAAAAACACACGCATCAACTTCCTCCCAGCTTTCACCTCTGTAGCCAATTTGAGAAAAGCAATCTAATGTGAAAAAAGAAGGAAAACGTCTGTGTAGATAACTTGATCTTCGTGTACAAGAAAGAATAAATAAATAAAATGACCAAAAAAGCGCTTGATTAAAGAATAGCGTCTCTACGCAATCGTTAGACATGCTAAAATAAAGTTACAGGACAATTGACTTCAAATCACGTATTTCTCTTAAAAAGAAAAAAAGAAATTTTTACATGGAATCTTTCAAACACATTATGTACATAAAACTATGTCAACTGTTTTATACATAAAATTGAATATTGTTGGACAAGAATGATTCTACATCTTAATGAAGATATATCTGTCTTTCATTGAACCAATTTGATTTAATTCAAAGACATGTTGGATAACGTAGTCCTAGATAGTTTATGTCTGAAATAAAGATGATAAAGTGTCTGAAATCATAGATCGTCTTCATCATGACTGGATTAAGCAGCTGCAACAGTAAAAAGAAATTATTGACAGAGAATTGAGTAGTTAGAATGTCGGACAAAATGTACTGCGGTATTTGTTCCGGTTGTATGCATTATGTTTTCAAATCCTGCCGATATCAACTTTGTCGTTTATTTATTTTTTTTTTTTTGTGTCGATGAAATAAAATGTCGGACGAGATGACTCGCAGTATTTTCTCGGTTTCGTTAAGTTCTGAGTTCCAATACCACCGTAGCTTACTTGGATGGTAGACTTCATCAGCCACCTTGTCCTTGGATTGCCACTCTGTTGCAAGTATTCAGGCCATATCTTTGATGATACATTCCTTATTTCACCTCACCAGATTCAAAGACAATGAAAATATTCCTGAGAATTGCCTTTTCTTCATTGACCAAGTAGTAAAAAATAAAATAAAATAGCTGAAATTATAAAGTTCAAAGCCTATATCTGTATCACTCGAAGCACAGGTTGCTGCTGCTGTTGCTTAGCCGCAGATCAACTCTGATTGAACAATCCTATCATACGACATTCCAACCGGTACGTGGAATTATAATATCCAATGAGGCCTTTCCTAAATTAGGTAGCGCATTATTTATAGGAGATTTCGCCGCTATGTCTAACACGTTTTGCGACCATATAGAGCAACCTTCATTAGCTCATTATTCTATTTACATCTGTGTCTGAAAAATAGCGACGCCGATCTAAGCAGTGGAGCAACAAGAGCACTCAGTGTGAGGTAGTAAAGAAACATTTGGTTTTACATCATAATAGACACGATTGCTCAGATGAAATTTTATATCTGTGTCTGGGGGTCACTGCCAATCCTCATACTCCACATAACTATGCCTCAGTTTAAAGCTGTCCATTGTTCGATTACTGGTTCAATGTATATCTGACAATGATTTCTAAGCTGAAAGTAAATGCCGATACATATTAGCACTAGGGACGTTGTAGAAGTAGTCAGAATGCAATGGGCTGAAAAAGATACTACAAGTCTTTAAAAAATCACCAATTCACCGTCCTAGGCAGGTATTGTGTTTATAAACATCGAAAGAATGAAATGCAAAATTGAAATCGGCATTATTTAAAAAGAGCGGTGGATTGGCAGTATCGGTAGAGGGTCGGACGCCATGCTTTCCAGCATAGTTACGTCCCTTTACGATCTAAGTTCAAATCCCGCCGAGGTTGACTTTGCCTTTCATCCTTACGGGGTCGATAAAATAAAGTACCAGTAATGCACTGGGTAATTGCTGTCCTTGTGCCTAAAGTAGAAACAATTATTTAAAAAGAGAAGGGTAGTGGGATGGATATATCTGTAGAGCGCCGGACACCATGTTTCGCGGTATAGATTTAAGGCTCTTTACCTTCTGAGTTCAAATCCCGCCGAGGTTAGCTTTGCCTTTCTTTCTTACGGGGTCGATAAATAAAACACCAGTAATGCACTGGGGGAGATTTAATCGATTTTCCCCCCTCCTCTTCAAATTGCTGGCCTTGTGCCTAAAGTAGAAAAAAAATATTTAAACAGAGCGCAGAAATGCGTTTATAAATGTTGCAAGGAATCTTTTAGATGCTCTAAAGTCGTCGCCAATTTGCCGTCTTGATAAGTATATGTAACAGATTAACAGTTGAGTAAATTCTACTAAATACATCTACTCGGCCTTTCAAGATTTGTAGCCATGTACCTTTGCTAAAAATCGTTATTGCTAGTAGTAATCGCAAATCTTTGAACAAAACTGTATTTACAAGGAATACGCAAATTGAAAAATTCATAAATATGTTAAACATATGCAAATATATGAAAAATCGAAACAGCAATTTGAATATACATTTTGTTTAGTTATAAATAATATATATATATATATATATATATATATATATATATATATATATATATATATATATATATATATATATATGTATATGTATATATGTGTATGTATATGTAAGTGTGTGTGCGTGTGTGTGTGCGCGCGTGTGTGTGTGTGCGTGTGTGTGCGTGTTTGTGTGCGTGTTTGTGTATGTATGTACAGGACAGAACGAGTTGTAAGAATATCAAGAATAACAAAAAATATGCGAATAGAATATATTTATTATTGGTAATTTTTAAGAAATTTAACGTAATATGGAATACACCTTCTGTTTTTGACATGTAGTGCTTACATTTTCATTAATTCATAATATATTTTATGAAATATTAAAAGAAAAGAAAACATGTTATTGTTGATCTGCTCGCAGCGGTTCATGTCCATATATACACACCACATATACATACATACACACCATATATACACATACATACACACCATATATATATATATATATATATATATATAAAGATCGGAATTAAGAGTATTCATATATATATATATATATACATATATTTGCAGAGAGTAAATGATTCAGTCGGTTTGGGCGAGTTCTAGTTGTTCGACCAACTAATCTGCTTCGTCATTTAATTTATACAAGTGACTCAATATTCCATAGATTCCTGCGTATTTAAGTTATTCCCCAGGCAGAGTAAGCGTGAGAATGTGTATTACAAGGCTTACCCTTTGAATATGCACACCACCTCTTACGGACTACCGACGAGATTCCGTTAATGCAATTTCTCCCAAAAGGCCTGGGACGACAAGCATTTATAGTAACAGGCACTTGCTTCAGATGGAAAGCAGTAGTATTGAACTCGAAACCTCATTGTTGCGAAGCAAACTTCCTAACTACTCAACATTCCTGCATACACACAATAAAACTCAGTGAAATTTTAAACTATTACAGTTTCTTGATACAATCCAAATTTTCTGGCCTTGTGCCTATACCAGAAATAATTATTAATTGATTTAATGATACTAGAACTCAAACTGGGATACGGTCTGAGTTCAAATCCCGATGAGGTTAAATTTACCTTTCATCCTTACGGGGTCGATAACATAAAGTACAAGTAATGCAGTGGAATATTTACTGGCCTTGTGCCAAAGAGAAGAAAGAATTAATAATTGATTTAATGATGGTGGTAAATTACGTACCAACACATATTAATTCTAGTTTTGATTATAATTCTGTTATCAAAGATTGCACCAATTTAGAGTGGATCAAATTGATTTCAAGGACCACAAAGGTGACAATTTCAGCGAATGGGCATATCATTCGTTTTGACGTAGTATAATTGGAGTACTCCTCAATATATCCTCTTTCAAAGAAAACCCTTAAATGTTCTGCTCTCTGCAACAAACCAGATTTCTAACAAAGTTTCTATCTGGAAAATATCATATATTAATCCTCGATTTTTAGCTATCTAAAATTCCAATGCTATTTGCAATCAATTGGAAATAACATTGGAACTTAAGGTAATGTTAAAATCAAAGATTAAAAAGTGTTTATGACATTTTCCAGATTGGAAATAAATATAGTCAAATACCTATGGTCAGAGCATCGATTTCCAAAGAAGAAGCAAAGATTTCACTTTGAAGAGAGAGAAGGGCGAGCAAATTCGGAGAATGGTGGGAAGTTAGTAAGAGAAGAAATTAGTTGGAGATATGACTGAACCTAGAAAAAAAGACCCACAACAAGACGCCATTCGCAAATGTGCTCATATCCCTGAATATTAGGGTGATCCGAAAAAAAATAGTGTGTCATGCGTTCCTCGATTTACAAGAGTGGCTGCAAGATAAAACAACTTATTTTGTTTCTTTCAAAATCATTAGAGCATCGACAAAACACTTTACATGATTTTCTCCTGCTCTTTATAATTCCAATCCCACCGAAGTAAATGTTGCCTTTTATCCTTCCGGAGCAGATACAATAAAGTACCTGTCATGTACTGAAGTCGATTCCCTTGATTTCTTTCTGCCTCCAAATTGGTGGCTTTGTGTCTGAATTGAAACCAATATTTCTATCCAATTTATATTTTACCATCATTTATATCAATTTTATATTTAATTAGATTTTCTAGTTTACACTTTGGTGCTAATACTTCATTCTTGGTAGAAGGGACCATCATTCATATTTACATATTAGGTCATTGATAAAGTATTCGACCTTGGGCTGAAAACATTACATACTTCGTTTGGTTCACATGCTAAAACATTACTTACTTCATTGGGTTCACAGATCGAAATAGACTTCTGGTGCCTTCATACACAGTTGAACGATCCTTTCACTGTTTGATGCACGTCTAGAATAGCTCTGTCCTTCGCTGTGGAATTCTGCCTGATGTCCTCCCGTCTCTTAAAGAAATAAGAAGGAGCCATGTCTGGAGAGAACAGAACCTGGTGGTTGAGCGAAATGCCTTTCTTTGTCAATAAACCTTAGTATTCCTGTTATGCAACCCCATTGTGTATGAAACGCTTAGTATTATACGAATTGGCTCTCCAGGACGGTAAAGGATTATAGTTTCAGTTAGACGGCATTGATGTGAGCGGTATAAGTATGCTTCCTATTGAATCACAACATGTGGTTTGGAGGTGTAGCATTTTTGCCTTTACTCCTATTAAGTTATAGATTTCCAGGTATTACTTTCAATTTCTTTATCGAAACAAATTTTTATCATCAATAAGTAATAATAATAATTGTTTCTACATTTGGCACCAGATAATAATAATAATTTCTTTATTTGTCATAAAGAACAATGCAAAAACAAGGACAGTGAGGATATATATAAAACGTGTAAAAATGATAACAGGAAACAATGAATTAATAACTATAATTCCCCAATAGGGGCAATAACACCCAGGCGTTGCTTAGAAACCCCACAGATTCTAAACCATCTTAATCTGCTGGAGCACCATCGGAAGATGCACATCTCTTCTCTAATCTAACCGCTACAGACAACAAACCTATGGTCAGAGTGGGCCTAGTCACTCAGGTCATTCTCACAACATTCGTACACCTTTTGATTAATGTATTGGGGGAAGCACTTCCCTCTCCACTCACATCTTTGCTCTTATCCTATCAGACAGTTGACGATAAGCACTAGCATTGTTGATAGCATCTGATGCCAGTAGCAGCAAACAGCTTCGAGGAAATCGGAGGACACGTCTGGCATGTTTATGTAAAACTTGTATTGGTAAACCATCCAAACCGATTGCTTTGCACCTCGTACACCCTTTCAGGACTTCCCGTGTCTCGGCTGATGTTATGGTCTTTTCTCAGCACCTAGCATCTTTCGGCAAGAGCCGCGGCAGGTCGTCGAGTTATGAAAGCAAGTCCACCACCATCTCCCTACTCCTGCTAGCCCCGACCAGTTATACAAAGTTGCGCAGGAAAACCAAACACCTGCTTTGAATTGAGTAATAACACGCACTCATTTTTCAGTCCGAGAAAGATAGAATTGTCACATTACTGCCATGTTGCGCCTCTGCTACTCGGACCAATCGAGCAGTTTTCGTTCGTTTGAGTTTGGGAGCACGTGTCGTAGCTCAGATTATTCAACCTTCGTGTTTCCCATTGAATAAATAGTCTAGTGCCAGTCGGTTGCGATGATACTTATATTAGTCTCTTCTTATTTAGCAACTAACTTCCCTTATGTTCTATATTTCCTGTTGTTGTTTATTCACTATAGGCTACTGCAAGCACGCAATCTCTTGTTGATGTTTTCCCTGTCACTGTCAATTGTCTCTTAACTAACGACGCGTTAAGCTTCCAGCAATCGGGGCCCTGTCTACGTCATCTATTTAGGTCTAACATGCAGATCACAAATTTCTGGTCTAAATAGGTGACCTAATGCAAAACCTATCTAAATACGATTTCGATGACCATTGCGATTGGTTCAGGTTCAGAGAGGGGCATTCGGGAAATCTAGTCGGTATCTCTCTGAGAGCAGAAATAGTCTGACGAGGTTTTTGAGGTTACTCCATCACTCTCCCAATCTGCATCTATAATGCCCGTGCAGTCCCTCACTAATTGTAAAGGATATAACGATGCCAAGGCATCTAGACGGCTGAAGAAATCCGGCAGTCCAGCGCCAGTCGAGGCATAATTGGCCTCCTGTCTAAAGCACAACCTTCGATAAGGCTCACATCCAGGACGACTAACTTACCATCGGGGTTCATGAATATCGTCCGTACAACAAGATCGCGGCCTTTCCTAACCAGCATTGCCACCCTGCATCACATTCCATGCCGATTAAGAAAAATATGGATCTCAAATTCATCTAAAATTTGGGCTACTGCGTGACCTCCGAAATTCTGGTCTCGCAAACGACTGTCACTTATATAGCTAACGACCTGAAGTTGTTGAGCAAGTGATCTTGCTACTAGCACGACATAGGCCCATGTACAACGTACTCTTAAAATCTGTATGTTGGTTGGAATGAGTTAGAAGAAAAAAAAAATGAATGCGTTTACTTATTCTTCTAGTACTGTTGGAGATCGCGTGGTTCAAACTCCATATCTGATTGGAGTCCATTTAAAGTCTACGTGCTGCATATATATCAGGGATTCTCACGTCGTGAGAGGTTCCCCTAATTTTGCAATTTTCTAGTGATGTATGCCTCCACATTTGTAACATTTTGAAGTTACCGATACATAAACTTTCCCCCTCTCCCACCGGGCTATGATGTCTATAAATTCTTCGTTAGCCCTTCACACTAGCACGTGTCTGTGTAGTTGGTTGTTGATGTGTGTGTTATTTTGGGTCGTTTTCGATGTTGTAGGGTTATTGGTGCTGGTAGTGGTAAAAGTGTTTGCGCTGACGGTTGTGGTGTTTTAGAAGATGTGCCTGTATTTGTTGTGGGTGTGTTTTCATGAGTGCGTTGGTGCGAGGTTATATGACTCTGTGGGTGTTTTCGTTATTGTTTCGAGGGATTTTAGTGTTGCCAATAATATTCACGTCGCGATGAACAAGTACCAGTGGCTGTAGAATCTGTCTTGCTATGGGTGTGAGTGTGTTTGTGTGAGTGTCTATGTGCGTGTTTGTATTTAGAAGAGATTGAGAGAGAGAAGGGAAGAAGCTGAGGGAAGGTTTGTTTGGCAGTTACTCAGTGTGTTCTTCGCGTTGTCTGTTATTGGTTGTGGTTGTAATGGTATTGCTGGTGTTTCTGGAGTTGTTGCTGCTGCTGATGTTGGTGTTTCTTTTGACTATGCTTTTACTCCCGAGGTTTGTGCCACTGTTGTTGTGGTTTTTCAGAACGGTCAGGCGTTGGCAGCAAAGGACTTCTGCGATTCCCGTCTTCTGTTGAGGGCTGAAAACTCATAATTGACAACATAATAATAATAATAATAATAATAATAATAATAGTAATAATAATAATAATAATAATTATAATAATAATAATGCTTTCTTTATTAACCACAAAGGTTTACATAAAGTAGACATTAAGGACAGTGCAGGACAATACAGGACGGTACAAATGGGCATTTCTGCGTGTAAAAACAAACAGATGATGTAACAAAAAAATAACAATGAACAATTCCCCAATACGAGGGAGACTTCCGAGGGACATTTGTGGAGAAAGCCCATTAAAAGGCCACAGTGACCCTGACCACCAGGGCAAGTGCCCTCTCCCAGTTTTCCACCTTTAATTTACAGACACATACTCATTCAATCGGGCCATATTTGCTTCTCTCACCCATCTTTCAACAAAATGCTGGGAAGATAGTACTTCCCTCTCTACCCTGATTTTCCTTTTCAAATGAAATTTGAAAAAGTTAATCAGGGAATCACCGAAGATGTCAGTGCTCGTCTTCTGCCCTTTCAAACGTGTCCACCATACTATCTCTTTCGCCATGGCCACCAGACAGATAAAAACTGCCTGCCCTTCCCGGCTAAAGGAAGAGGGCGGGGAAATCCTCAGGATGGACTCAGCTGATAGCTGGATCCGTCCTACACGTGACAGCAGGTGTTCGACATAAACCCACAAGTCAGCAATGCTCGGACACTGGACGAGTGCGTGCAGGACGGTTTCGTCGCCCTGCGCGCATCTCGGACATGCCCGGCTGACGGCACCTCCATGCCTGTAGAATTTATACCGAACAGGCAAAGCTCCTCGGTAGCACTGCCAAGCCAGGGATTTCTGGAAGTTGTCCATAGGCCCCGGCCCGAGAGTCCTCCCAAAGAGATTGGCTAGTTTATTTTCTTCGACGCCTAGAATTTCTCCAAGTACGTCGTCGCTCTTCCCCTCCACTAATCCTCTATAGAACGCCAAGGTCCACCTTGGCGTTCTATTTCCACCGATCACATTGCCCGATTGGTTGAGGGCTGTGAGCGCCTGAAGACATTCTAGTCTCCAAGCGCTCCCTCTCGGTCTTCGCTTGACCCAGGACTGCAGCTCCGTCAAGGAGACGAGCTGGGGAAAGACGCGTCTAGCAAACGGCCACCACACCTCATCACCGTCGAGGAAGAGGTGGAGATGTCGTAGCCTGAGCGCGTGTCTGCGCATCATCAGCCACGGCATGCCCAGCCCACCACGTAGTGGGTGTTGACAGCAGATGGAACGCCTGACCATCGGAGCGCGTCCCTTCCACAAAAAGCGAAAGAGCATACGCTCCAGCGCAGTCAGGCGGGGCTGAGGACAGGGTACGACGGTCAGACGGTACTAGATGACGGACGCAATGTACGCGTTAGCCACCTCCGATTGACCTTACAGGGATAGTTTCCTCTTCGCCCATTTCTGGGTGAGAGAAGCCACCCTGCTCGACACCTCGTCCCAGTTTTTGTCCGTGTGGAGGTCCGGACCGAACCAGAACCCTAGCAATTTAACCGGTCCGTCCGTCCAGCGACTGACGACGCTGTTGGACGGCATGGATCTGCCTCTCCAGGTGCCGAGCAGCTAGCCCACTGACTTTTCCTGGTTGATCATTGCTCTTGTCACCGCTTCGTATTCTCTTAGTGTAGTGCCGATCGCCTCGATGTGTTTGGCGTTCGACACCACTACGGTGACATCGTCCGCATATGCTGACACGGATCTTCCGCATCCTAGTTCGCGCGAGACCCCCCTCAACGTCTCCAGTTTGTGCAATAATGGCTCGAGAGTCAATACGTACAAGAGGGACGAGAGGGGAGATCCTTGGCGGACCGACCGCATGATGGTGAACGGTTCCGAAAGGTGACCGTTCACTCTCACCACAGAGCAGATGTCGCTGTGCATGGCAGCGATCCAGCCTCTGAAGACTGGCCCAAAGCCAGCCGCCCTCAGGACTGCTGCTATGTAACGATGGTCGACCCTATCGAAAGCTTTTGACTGATCTAAATTGATCAAGGACTTACCCGTGCCAGGTTCCCTAGCTTCCCTCTCTACGATATATCGCATGAGGTGGAGGTAGTGGTGGATGGATCTGTCGCGAATGGCGCACGTCTGCGCCTCTCCAACCAGACCACCAACGTCAAGCGCCAACCTCTTTGCTAGCACCTTGGCCTAACTCTGTGTTTAGCAGAGTTATGGGCCTGAAATTATCTATGTTATCCCCCTTGTTCGGATCCTTTCTCAGCAGCGCCACAGCTCCTCGGCTCACTGAGCTGGGAATTTTCCGTTCTGTTGCCAGTTGCAGTAGACGTCCGCCAAGAGGCCTCCGAACAAGTCTGCCGTCTGTACGTAAAGTTCATAGGGCAGACCATCCAAACCAGGCGATTTACCCCATATGCAGCCAGTCATTGCCTCCCTTACTTCAGCGGCTGTTATCGGCTTTTCGCAACACTCCGACTCAGTGGCCGACAGCTGCGGCAGTCCGTCGAGGTAGACACTAAAGTCCATCCCTCGATCTGGCCCGACGCTGCCCCCGAAAAGCTGTGCGAAGTGTCGCTGAAAAGCTGCACACTTTTGCCTGGCATCGAGTAGCGTGCGCCCGTCGTGGTCCACCAAAGACGGGATCGTGGCTTTGTGGCCACGATGCACCTCCGCTACTCGGGCCCATTGAAGGGCTTTCGTCCCCTCGTGTCTGAGAGCACGTACCCAAGCGTTGACAACGCAGCCTTCGTGCTTTGCATTGAAGAATTGGTTAAGGGCCAATTTCGCCGAAAGTACGTCGGTCGCAATGCCTTTGCTAAGCGCCTCGTCTAATTTTCTAACTAATTCTCCCTCTGCTCTATATTTCTCTATTGCTAAAGCCTTACTAAACCTAATGGACTCTATTCTAATCGCTCTTTTCAGAGCAAAGCACCACTTGTTGTTGTCGATGGCACCCGTCAACGCCCGCTTAACTAGTTCGCTAATCCGGTCTCTGTACGCCTTGCGCGCTGGTAAGGACGCGTTTAGCTTCCAGTAGCCGGGTCCTCGTCTATGAAGCCTATCTAAGTCAAGCACACAGATCACGAATTTGTGGTCCGTGTAGCTGACTATCTTGAATTGTGGACAGCCTATGCTAGACCTATCTATTTCTCTACAAAATACTCTATGCAGATATGATCTGGATGACCCTATGCGATTTGTCCAAGTCCACATTGCCACATTCGAGAAATCCAATCGGTACCTGTCAGACAGTTCAAAACGCCTGAGCGGGTTGGTGAGGCTCTTGCACCCTCTTCCCCTATCCGCTAATCCCACACAGCCCCAGCGTGCATCTAAGATCCCGTTCCAGTCGCCCACTAACACTAAAGAGCGGGTGTTACAAGAAAGGTCTCCAGACGCCGGAAGAAATCAGGCCGCCCTGCTCCTGCCGGAGCATAGACGGTAACTGGCCTGAAAGCTTGCCCGTCTCCGCTGGTCACGTCCATCACCACCAACTTACATTCTGGGTCCAGGAAGATGTCCCGTATGGCGAGATCCAAACCTCTCCGAAAAAGCACAGAAACTCCTCCCCCCGATCCAGGACGGTTGGGAGATGCGTACACATCCTAGCCACCGAAGATAGGTGCGAAGGCCCGTGCTTCGGAGATTCTGGTCTTGCTGATGGCCACTACATCTATGTTTAGTGACCTGAGGTCGTTGAGCAGGTGGCCCTGCTTCCATGACGACCACAAGCCACGCGCATTTATGCTGCCTATTCTGAGTGAGGTCATGTTGAAATGGAGTGGAAAAGATGGGAAAGACCACTTACCTTACTTCTCGTAGAGGAAGGATGGTTTGTCCATCCTTTTCACTGTTTGTGACCTCCTCCGGAAGGATGTCCATATAAATCCTCCTGGAGAGTGTTTGTCGGAAATCTCCGATGTCTTTGGGGAATTTTTGTTTTAGTGTCGTGTACGTTTTCTGTGTGATGCGAGTGATATGTATGTGTGGAGGTAGTGTGAATTGTTGGGGTGTTGTGTAGTCTTTTTCTGTGATGCTGGTGTTGTGTTGGATGTAGTGTAATAATTAGTTGTTCAAATTTAACGCTGTGTAGTGTGTATCCTTTTGGTCCTTTTGTTTTGTTTGCGTTTGTTGTGGGTTTGTTTGTTTCGCTGTTTGGTGATTGTTGTGGTGTTGGTGATGGTGGTGTTGGGGTTAATGATGGTGATGGTGTTGGTGTTTGTGGTGATGCTGGTGTGAGTGGTGGGATAGCTGTCTTAACTCTTGTTTGTTTGCTTATTTCTTTGCCCCTGCATTTTGCTTTTGGAAGGCGAAGGAAGATTATTTCTTTCTTTTTGGGGTTCTTTTTTTTCTTTTTCTTTTTTGCTGATACCATTTCCCACTCCTCCTCATCGTCACAATCTGTCTCCAGTTGTGATAGGTCGGGGAGTGGAAAATCCTCCACAGGCGTTGGTTTTGGTTGTGGCGTGGTGGATGGTGGAGGCGCTGGTGCTAATTCTGGCGCGTTGGGTGGTGGTGGTTTTGGTTTTGCTACTGTTGCTGAGGTTGTTGCTGATACAGTTGCCCTTGTTGTTGCTGCTCCCATTTCTGCTGATGGTGGTTTTGATGGTTGAGTCACTGGGGTGGGTAGGAAAGGTGGCCTCAACTTTTTATCCTGAGGGCAGAAAGCCTTTAGGTGGGTTCTTTCGCCACAAACGACACAACTAGGCCTTCTACCCTCAACGATTACGGTGAGGTGGCTGCCGTCATTGAGGTCTATCACCTCTGGAATTTCCTCAATGTTTTTTTGGTCCGCTTGGATCAGGAGCTCCATCTCAGATCCTGACCAGTTCTTCTGCTTTTCTTTTGTTACCTCAATTATATTCGTGTTGGCCGCGATGCCGGTGAAGACGGCAGCCATTAGCAAGGGAATGTAGATGGCCGGCGGAACGTGAGTCATCGTGATTTTTACGAGACTCTGACCACAATAGCTTGGGACGAGTGTGAACTCGTCACTTCTTAATGGGGCCATGGAGTGCTCTCTGGCTTCCTGTGGGGTTCCAAAGAACACGTCCACGGTTCCATATTTCTGCCCACGTCTGATGTGGAGTTTTTTTGCCCACACGTCCCAAAGCTTTTTGTATCTGCGACTCGGATGCACGTTCCACTCGGTGTGCTTTTGTGTTTATCGTCCGATATGACATGGTGAACAGGCACCGATGCTCCATTTTATTAGATGGGGGGGGGGAGAGGCTGACTCTGTACCTATCTTTTTTACCATTTGCTTGGCATCATTTAATTTATCCTGGCTTAACTCGATTGCTTTTCTTGGCTGCTTTGGCAAATGACACATTTTGTTTTGCGCTGGTGTTCATGTTGTTGTTGTTATTCTCATTGTTGTTGCTGTTGTTGTTATTGTTATTTTTGTTATTGTTATTTTTAGTTTCAGTTGTGGTGGAGGTGCTGGTGGAGTCAGTGGTGTTCGGCATGGAAGAGTCGATTCTGGGTGAATCCATTTCGATGTCACGAGATAATAATTTTTTTTTTGTTTCTGTTGTCGCTGTGGTGCTGGTGGGGGTGGCGGCTTTAACACCTGCAGTTATTGGTAATGGCGGGAAATGAATGTCTGCATGTGACAAATATAAATTATTGCCACTGCTTATATTTTTAGTGTTGGCAACCGTAGTAATGTTTACAATAGTGGTGTTGGTGTGAGAGGTTAGTTTGTTAGGAAGGTTGTCAGCTTTGTGTGGCTGAGAGCCGTCTATATTTTTTTCAAAAAAAGGTTTTATTTGATAATTATAAAAGTTTAAATGTTGGGCTCAAGGCCACACATTTTTTAGTGTCCTTTTCAGAAAGCAATATATGTGAACTTATAAACACTTAACAACAAAATGTTTCCATAACTGGCAATTTGAAACAACTGAAAACAACAAACATTTGCGGAACTCAGAATAATACGATTTACTACGTAGGTCGCCAATAATAATAACTGTTTCTACTTTAGGCTCAAGGCCAGCAATTATCCAGTGCATTACTGGTACTTTATTTTATCTACCCCGTAAGGATGAAAGGCAAAGTCAACCTCGGCGGGATTTGAACTCAGTCGCCAATAATAATAACGGTTTATGATTTGGTCGCAAAGCAAACTATTTTGGGAGAGAGGGAAGTCATTTAAATCGAACCCGTAATGATAAACTGGAAAGCTCATCTCCGCGGGATTTGAACTAGGAATGTAAATATATCATCATCATTGTCGTCATTAGAATGATCATCATCATCATCATCATCATCATTATCATCATCTTCATCATCATCATCATCATCATCATCATCATCATCACCATTATTATTAATATTATTATTATTATTATTGATCTTTGAGTCTCACTCATTGAAGTTATTTAACTGGAAAGTTTGTTGAAATGAATATCAAGCCACTACATGCAGCCTCAGATATTCAGGACGTATCGGGGGTTCTTGCTGTTCCCAGCAAGCATGCCTTTTGAAGTGTTCCAAAAAGCGGGGCGGGACCAATTTTCTTTAACCATCCTTGGAAACCTTTTGAGATAGTACCTAGTGTGCCTATGAAAATCGGGACCACTTTGACTTCATGGCTGTTCCAAATCCTTTTTACCTCCCACTTTAAGTCCTGGTATCGGTTAATTTTCTTTCTCTCCTTCTCTTTCACTCTCGTGTCGAATGGGCAGGCTACATCCACAATCAGGCACGATCTTTTTCCTTTGTCCAAAACCACCAGGTCAGGTCTGTTGTGTTCCAGTTTCTTGTACGTCTGTATCGTAAAATCCCACAGCATCTTCACCTGATCGTTTTCCATCACTGACTCTGGCTCATGCTCATACCACTTCTCAGAATGTGGTAAATTGTTTACTTTGCATAGGTGCCAGTGGATCACCCTGCCCATCACATCATGTCTCCAGCCTTTATAGTGAGTCTGGGCTATGTGTTTACACTCGGATACAATGTGAGCCACAGTCGCCTCTCTCTCTCCACAGATCCTACACAGTGGGCTAGCCTCCTCCTTGTAAATATGGTGTTTCAGCCACTTCGTTTTGAGGGCCTGCTCTGGCGCAGCCATTAGCATTCCTTCTGTAGCCATTTTACGGTCTCCTCTTTTCAACCAGTCCTATGTCTGTGGATTTCTAAATTCAGTTTACTCAAAGAAGCCACTATGAAGGGATTTTTCATGAAGGTTTCTCTTTCTCCTTGTTGTTATTTCCTCCTTGGACATCCCCTGGCCTATTGTCCCATCCTTCAGTACAGTTCTGAGCATTGGCTCCTTACTATCAGTCACGTATTAGTGTAGGTTGTTTTTCTCCACCTGAACACAGTCCTCTATGCTGATAAGACCTTTTCCACCTTCAGATCTCCTTAAGTAGAGTCTATCGACATCACTCCTCTTGTGGTACATGTTGTAGATAGTCAATATTATTATTTTTTATTATTATTATTATTATTATTTGCATTTATCTTGCTTTATGTTCATACGAGTTATCACCAAGTCACAACCAGTGACCTCAAGAGACAACAAGGTCCGCCATGTTCAAGGAAGAACATACATACTCACACATATTTTGAAAATCTCTAAACATTTATCAATCCAACTGTGTGGCAAACTATCGAATGCTTTTTTATAATCTATCCAAGCAATCGATAGATTTTTGTGTCTATTATGACAATCTTCCAGTATCATTTTGTTAACCAGAAGATGATCCTTACAGCCATATGAGCCTCGTTTACACCCTTTCTGCTCAATGGGAAATAGGTCATTTGTTATCATTTGTTATCAGGTGGTCATATGTGTATTCAGTTAGGACTGATGTTAAAATATTATACATGGTGGTCAAGCAGGTTATCGGTCTGTAATTTTTGGGATTGTTTGTCTCATCATTCTTCGGAAGCAGGAATGTAATACCGTTAACTAGCCATGATGGTATCTTTTCTGCCTCCTTAACTATTTCATTGTAAAGTTGGGCTAACAGCTCATGAGACTCTGTGAAGGCATTTATCCAAAAGTTTTGTATTTTGTCTTTTCCTGGGGATTTCCATTTGCTGGTTTTTCTTAGAGCCAAGCGCAACTGTTCAACTGTTATATTTTCCCATGTTTGTTCTACAAGGTGAGCTGTTTCTTTCATTTGTCTGTCTATCCATGGGGCATGTATGTTATGAACTTTTCCTTCGGCCCAGATCTTTTCCCAGAATTCTTGCACTTCCTCCTTGGGTGGTATTGATTTAGCAGTTATTGTTGACTTACCAATTTTTCTGTAGAAGTTTCTTTGGTTGTTTTTGAACATATTATTGTCCTTATAGAATCTAGATCGTTTTACAAAGCGCCTTATACGAGCAGCTTTGGCCGACACTTTTTGCTTGATTGTTTCTATCAGCATGTCTATGTCACATGTTGATCTTATACTGTACTTTTTGTTCAATTTTCTAAGTTTAGTTTGTTTAACATGTTCACCTTCTTTATAGTTTGTTAAAATTTCTATGTCAGATCGGAGAAGGTTTATTTGGCGATTGATGTTATCTTGCCAAGTAGATTTCTTGTGGGAATTCCTTTGTTTTTTCATCTTCACTCCACATAAGTGAGTAGTGACTTTAGCCGATGCATAATAGAGATGATTTAAGTCAGTAATGTTTAGTTTGTTTGTGATGATAATGTTTTTGAGAATTATGTTAGTCTTGTGTATTATCTTTTGGTTCTGTTTGGAGTTCTGGATCTTAGGGAGGGTGTCTCGTTGCCCCATGTCAGATTCTTTCATTTTCATCCATTCGATCATAATTTCATCCTTCAAGTTGGCAAGTTCATTCTCATTCATTTCTTTATCATTTACGATCTCATTATTTTCATTTGGAGTTTCATCCTGAGCATGCACTCCTTCCACTTTTTCGCTCCTTTCTTTAATTTGTTCTGTTGCCAGTGATTCCGCCCCAACCCTGGGTTTCGAAGTGTTACAGTTTACCTCGTTTTCACTGACACATGTTTCATTTTCCCTTCGCTGACTTTGTGCTAATAGCTTGATCTGATCAATTTCTATATCAGTTAGTAACTTTTTTCTTACAATATTTCTTCGTATATTGGCTAGTTTGTTACTGTCAATATAGCCTCTGTTTTCGGGATGTTTCTTTTTCCAGTTGATATATGTTTGTTCTGTATTCGATGTATTTGATGGGTAGTACATGGCAGTGTAGAAAGCCTCAAGCACTTCTTTATTATCTTCCCTTGACCATTTTTCTCTCTTTTTCTTTGGATTTCTTGGTGGTGAGCATGGAGGGCCAACAGTAGGAGTATTCCGGTTATGGGAGGTCTCCAGCTCCGAAGTGATGGGAAGGTTTGAACCATTAGCTGATTTTTCGACCCCAGTCTGGTTCCTCTCTGAGGGACGCGGCCCTTTTTTACCCGGGTGACGGCCGATCCGGTATGAGATTTTATCATTAGACATTTACTTTATTTTGTCGCGTTTTATCCTTATCCGCCAAGGGGTAATCATTTCGTGTTACCACTTCTAGAACGAGTGTCAACCAAGACTAGAGGGGTCGTTCTCCCCTAGAGACATGGCTATTCCCCGCCGGTCGCCATCCCGGTATTTCTTGGTCACGGGGTTTTCTTTTTGTTGTTTTTTTAAATTGTTATTATCATGAGTGGTTCCTTAATGTGAGCATTGCGTGGCTTAAGAATGAAATTATTAATAATTGTCTCCACTCCAGGCACAAGGCCAGCAATCACCCAGTGCATTACAATAATATAATATACTTTTTGTTGTAGTTGGCTGTTATTGTTGTTGGCTATGTCGGTGTTGGTGCCGGGGCTTTTTATATTGTTATTATTTTTTAATATTATTATTAGTATTATTATTATTATTGTTGTTATTGTTATTCCTTGAATCTCAGTCATTGATGTTGGTTAACTGGAAAGTCCGTTGGATTGAATATCAAGCCACTACCTGCAGCCTCAGATATTCAGGACGTATCGGAGGGTTCTTGCTGTTCCAAGCAAGCATGCCTTTTGAAGCGTTCCAAAAAGCGTGAAGGGGCCGATTTTCTTTAACCATCCCTGGAAACTTTTGGAGATAGTCCCCAGTGCGCCTATGACAATCGGGATCACTTTGACTTCATGGCAGTTCCAAATCCTTTTCACCTCCCACTTTAGGTCCTGGTATCGGTTAATTTTCTCCCTCTCCTTCTCTTGCACTCTCGTGTCGAACGGGCAGGCCACAGCCACAATCAGGCACGATCTTTTTTCTTTGTCCACAACCACCAGGTCAGGTCTATTGTGTTCCAGTTTTTTGTCCGTCTGTATCCTAAAATCCCACAGCACCTTCACCTGATTGTTCTCCATCACCGCCTCTGGCCTATGCTCATACCATTTCTCAGAATGTGGTAGATTGTTTACTTTGCACAGGTGCCAGTGGATCACCCTGCCCATCACATCGTGTCTCCAGCCCTTATAGTGGGTCTGGGCTAGGTGTTTACACTCGGACACAATGTGAGCCACAGTCTCCTCTCTCTCTCCACAGATCCTGCACAGTGGGCTGGCCTCCTCCTTGTAGATATGGTGCTTCAACCACTTCGTTTTGAGGGCCTGCTCCTGCGCAGCCATTAGCATTCCTTCTGTAGCCTTTTTGAGGTCTCCTCTTCTCAACCAGTTCCATGTCTGTGGATCTCTAAATTCAGTTTTCTCAAAGAAGGTACTATGAAGGGGTTTTCCCTTAAGGCTGCTCTTCCTCCTTGATGTTATTTCCTTCCTGGACATCCCCTGGCCTACTGTCCCCTCCTTCAGTACAGCTCTGAGCATTGGCTCCTTACTATAGGTCACGTATTTGTATAGGTTGTTTTTCTCCATCTGAACACAGTCCTCTATGCTGATAAGACCTCTTCCACCCTCAGATCTCCTTAGGTAGAGTCTATCGACATCACTCCTCTTGTGGAACATGTTGTAGATAGTCAATAGCTTCCTAGTCTTCCTATCTATTTCTTTCTGTTCAGCAACATTCCATCTCAGAATTCCCGCACTGTACCTAATAATAGACACAGCTCGGGAATTTACTGCGCTTATGGCATTTCTGCTGTTCAGATGTGACTTCAATACGCTCCTTACTCTCCGAATGTATTCAGTTCTTAACAATTCCTTCATTTTTTTGTTCTTTATGCCATCAGCCTCCAGAACGCCCAAATACTTGTATCCTTCCTCAGAGTCAATTTCCTTTATCATCTCACCTGTTGGTATCTGGATCCCGTTACTTCTGCTCAACCTACCCCTCTTCATCACAATGACTCCACATTTACCAATACCAAACTGCATACATATATCACTGCTGAAAATACGGACAGTGTCAACAAGCACATCCAACTCCTTCTCACTTTTCCCGAAGAGCTTAAGATCGTCCATGAAGAGGAGGTGATTGATGGTAAGCTCTCCCCTTCCCAACTTGTATCCTGCTCTCACTTTTCGCAGCATAATGGTCAAGGGCATCAGGGCAAGGACAAACAACAGAGGGGACAGGCTATCTCCCTGGAAGATACCTCTCTTGATCTTCACGCTTCCCAAGGATACTCCAGTTGATGTCAACTCTGTCTCCCAGGACCCCATACTCCTGCCCAGCAACTGTCTGATGTTATCCGCCACCCTGAAGATCTCCAGGCTTTTGGTGATCCAGGAATGAGGCACCATGTCAAATGCCTTTCTGTAGTCTATCCATCCCATGGCAAGATCAGTGTGTCTCCTCCTGCAATTCCCCATTACCATCTTATCAATAAGCAACTGGTCCTTTGTACCACGTGACTTCTTTCGGCATCCTTTCTGTTCGTCCGGTAACAAGTTGTTTGTGTGGAGGTGATGGTAGATTTCCTCAGACACAATGCTCGTCAACAGTTTCCACATTACGGGCAGACATGTGATAGGTCTATAGTTGGTAGCATCATTACCCTTGATTCGGTCTTTCATTATCAGAACTGTGGTACCTTTTGTCAACCACTCTGGCACCTCACCCGACACCAAGCAGTCATTGAACATGGCCGTCAGCTTCGGGTGGAGGGATGTTAGATGTTTAATCCAATACCCCTGCACACCATCTGGGCCTGGCGATTTCCAGTTGGTTAGTTTTTTGGCTTGTCCCTTAAGAGTTTCAACTGTGATACTCAAATCAGTCTGTTGCTGTGCCTGCTCACCGATCTCCCTCTGTACTGTCTCAATCCACCCTGCCTGGGCATTGTGTCTAACATCCTGCTCCCATATTCCTCTCCAGAATGTTTTAGTTTGCTCCGCCCCAGGGATCAAGTCGTTGCCTCTTTCTTTGCCCTCAAGCTGTCCAAACAGCATCTTCTGGTTGTTGTCGGACATGCGGTTCTGTTTATACTGACTGACTCTGTTCTCGTATCGCCTGATTTTTGCACTCTTTGCTACAATGCGTTGCTTCAATTCCTCTATGATAATATTTAGCTTTTTACTCCTAGTTTTGTATTTTATTTCCACTCCAGGCACAAGGCCAGCAATCACCCAGTGCATTACAATAATATAATATACTTTTTGTTGTAGTTGGCTGTTATTGTTGTTGGCTATGTCGGTGGTGGTGCCGGGGCTTTTTATATTGTTATTATTTTTTAATATTATTATTAGTATTATTATTATTATTATTATTATTATTATTATTATTGTTATTGTTATTCCTTGAATCTCAGTCATTGATGTTGGTTAACTGGAAAGTCCGTTGGATTGAATATCAAGCCACTACCTGCAGCCTCAGATATTCAGGACGTATCGGAGGGTTCTTGCCGTTCCAAGCAAGCATGCCTTTTGAAGCGTTCCAAAAAGCGTGAAGGGGCCGATTTTCTTTAACCATCCCTGGAAACCTTTGGAGATAGTCCCCAGTGCGCCTATGACAATCGGGATCACTTTGACTTCATGGCAGTTCCAAATCCTTTTCACCTCCCACTTTAGGTCCTGGTATCGGTTAATTTTCTCCCTCTCCTTCTCTTGCACTCTCGTGTCGAACGGGCAGGCCACATCCACAATCAGGCACGATCTTTTTTCTTTGTCCACAACCACCAGGTCAGGTCTATTGTGTTCCAGTTTTTTGTCCGTCTGTATCCTAAAATCCCACAGCACCTTCACCTGACTGTTCTCCATCACCGCCTCTGGCCTATGCTCATACCATTTCTCAGAATGTGGTAGATTGTTTACTTTGCACAGGTGCCAGTGGATCACCCTGCCCATCACATCGTGTCTCCAGCCCTTATAGTGGGTCTGGGCTAGGTGTTTACACTCGGACACAATGTGAGCCACAGTCTCCTCTCTCTCTCCACAGATCCTGCACAGTGGGCTAGCCTCCTCCTTGTAGATATGGTGCTTCAACCACTTCGTTTTGAGGGCCTGCTCCTGCGCAGCCATTAGCATTCCTTCTGTAGCCTTTTTGAGGTCTCCTCTTCTCAACCAGTTCCATGTCTGTGGATCTCTAAATTCAGTTTTCTCAAAGAAGGTACTATGAAGGGATTTTCCCTTAAGGCTGCTCTTCCTCCTTGATGTTATTTCCTCCTTGGGTATCCCCTGGCCTACTGTCTCCTCCTTCAGTACAGCTCTGAGCATTGGCTCCTTACTATAGGTCACGTATTTGTATAGGTTGTTTTTCTCCATCCGAACACAGTCCTCTATGCTGATAAGACCTCTTCCACCCTCAGATCTCCTTAGGTAGAGTCTATCGACATCACTCCTCTTGTGGAACATGTTGTAGATAGTCAATAGCTTCCTAGTCTTCCTATCCATTTCTTTTTGTTCAGCAACATTCCATCTCAGGATTCCCGCACTGTACCTAATAATAGACACAGCTCGGGAATTTACTGCGCTTATGGCATTTCTGCTGTTCAGATGTGACTTCAATACGCTCCTTACTCTCCGAATGTATTCAGTTCTTAACAATTCCTTCATTTTTTTGTTCTTTATGCCATCAGCCTTCAGAACGCCCAAATACTTGTATCCTTCCTCAGAGTCAATTTCCTTTATCATCTCACCTGTTGGTATCTGGATCCCGTTACTTCTGCTCAACCTACCCCTCCTCATCACAATGACTCCACATTTACCAATACCAAACTGCATACATATATCACTGCTGAAAATACGGACAGTGTCAACAAGCACATCCAACTCCTTCTCACTTTTCCCGAAGAGCTTAAGATCGTCCATGAAGAGGAGGTGATTGATGGTAAGCTCTCCCCTTCCCAACTTGTATCCTGCTCTCACTTTTCGCAGCATAATGGTCAAGGGCATCAGGGCAAGGACAAACAACAGAGGGGACAGGCTATCTCCCTGGAAGATACCTCTCTTGATCTTCACGCTTCCCAAGGATACTCCAGTTGATGTCAACTCTGTCTCCCAGGACCCCATACTCCTGCCCAGCAACTGTCTGATGTTATCTGCCACCCTGAAGATCTCCAGGCTTTTGGTGATCCAGGAATGAGGCACCATGTCAAATGCCTTTCTGTAGTCTATCCATCCCATGGCAAGATCAGTGTGTCTCCTCCTGCAATTCCCCATTACCATCTTATCAATAAGCAACTGGTCCTTTGTACCACGTGACTTCTTTCGGCATCCTTTCTGTTCGTCCGGCAACAAGTTGTTTGTGTGGAGGTGATGGTAGATTTCCTCAGACACAATGCTCGTCAACAGTTTCCACATTACGGGCAGACATGTGATAGGTCTATAGTTGGTAACATCATTACCCTTGATTCGGTCTTTCATTATCAGAACTGTGGTACCTTTTGTCAACCACTCTGGCACCTCACCCGACACCAAGCAGTCATTGAGCATGGCCGTCAGCTTCGGGTGGAGGGATGTTAAATGTTTAATCCAATACCCCTGCACACCATCTGGGCCTGGTGATTTCCAGTTGGTTAGTTTTTTGGCTTGCCCCTTAAGAGTTTCAACTGTGATACTCAAATCAGTCTGTTGCTGTGCCTGCTCACCGATCTCCCTCTGTACTGTCTCAATCCACCCTGCCTGGGCATTGTGTCTAACATCCTGCTCCCATATTCCTCTCCAGAATGTTTTAGCCTGTTCCGCCCCAGGGATCAAGTCGTTGCCTCTTTCTTTCCCCTCAAGCTGTCCAAACAGCATCTTCTGGTTGTTGTCGAAAATGCGGTTCTGTTTATACTGACTGACTCTGTTCTCGTATCGCCTGATTTTGGCACTCTTTGCTACAATGCGTTGCTTCAATTCCTCTATGATAATATTTAGCTTTTTACTCCTAGTTTTGTATTTTATTTCCAGTTTATTTTTAGTGCCTATGTTTTTTAGTGTCCCATTCAGTAGTGACTCAAGCTTTCCTATGTCATTTCTCATTTCCCCGATTTGCCCACTCAGTCGCTTCTTCCACCACGGCTCTGCTCTTTCTTGTCTGTTGTTTCCTCTCGCTTTTATACCAAGTAGTTTCCTCACCGTATTTGCTGTTGCTTTGAGGATATTGTTGCACTGGTGAAGACTCCTCGCCTCAAGGTATGGGATGACTTTGTTTACCTTAGCTGTTGTTTCTTTTAACTTTTTCCTGTCTACAAATCTTAGGTTCATAGGTCTCCCACTATCATTGTTCAACTCATCTACCACTAAATTTAGGATGTCAACCGAATCTTGTCCTAGCCCGTCAGCATTCATCTCCTCAGTGGCCGTATCTCTGTTCCAGGTATTATTTATCTCAGTATTCAGATCATTGTCTGCTTCGGGTGGTTCCTCCGTTCTCAGGACCTCCTCACCTTCATTATTATTATTATTATTATTATTATTATTGAATGCCATGGTTGACGGAGGCTCGGCTCTGTAAGGTATAGTAATTTTTAACCGTTAAAACAATTGTAAATTGTTTAAAACTTGAACCAAATTGTTGATAAAGACACCCTCCTCCTCGTGAGAGGGGTCTTTCTGTCCGTTATTTGGCCCTTCGGGGTTAAATAACCAGTTATTGGGGTTTTGTACCCAATATTCATTTTAAACAAAAAACAACATGGCTACGAAAAAGAAATTTCATACGTCACTCCCACTCATTCCGTCTTCTTCTTCCTCAATCATCACTACAGCAGAGAGAAGATTGTCTCTCTCCCTCCCTTCTTTAAATGTGTCTCTCTCCCTCCCTTCTCTTTCGCAAGCGACGAAAGAAAAGAAAAGTCTCGTGCAAAGCGTGCAAGGTTTCTCCACGACGACGACGACAGCGACGAAACAGGTGTGCGGGAAATACGAAAACCCAGTTCATTCGTCTGACGTCAGGAATAATAGCAGTAGCAGCCGTAATAACAACAGCAACAGTGACAATGAAAACAACAGTAGCAGCCGCAACAGCATCACCAGCAGCATAAACAACAACAGCATTAGCAGCAGCAACACCAACAACAACCACAGCAACAGCGGCGGAGGCAGTAGTCGTAGTACCTGCAGCAACAACAAAAGTACCAGCAGCTCTGACGACAACAACAACAGCAGAGAAAAACCAATCTCATTTGCAGGTATTGCGAAAAACTTGGAAACAATCCTCATAACAAATGAGGAATTAGAGGAAGCGAAGAAGATGGTGACAAAGAACGGACACCGAGCAATCTGCAAGGCAGCGGAAAAATTTGTCAAAACCCAAGAGCACTGTACGGTCACGTACCGTACAGTAAGTACAAAATCCCGTAGGGTGGAAAGAGCCACAGAGGCCCAAATACAAAAAGCCTTGGGGTCTGTGTGGCAGAGGAAAACGCACATCACCCGAGGCAAAAAATACGCCACCGTAGACGTACTTTTTGCCACACCCCAGGAGGCAAAGGCCCAATCAGTAGTGACCCTAAGGAGCGAGGAAATGGTGTTGGTGCCCTCCTACTGCGGGCAAAAAATTGTGAGGGTCAAACTGACCCACGTCCCCCCCGGAATGACCCCTTCTTGGCTGGCCGCGTCTGTCCTCGTCGGAATCGAGGACAAAACAACTGTACTGCAAGTACAGAAAAAAGTAAGAGAAGATTGGGTCGGCTCCTCCATTGAGATGCTAATCCAAACCAACCAGGAGTGCATCGAAGCTATCCCGGATGTGATAGACTTCGATAACGGCACTCAACTGCCCATAAGTGTTGAGGGCAAACGCCCGAAATGCTTTCGCTGTGGATCGAAGACTCACCTCAGGGCCTTCTGCAACGAGAAGACCCTGAGAAAGGAGAAAACCCCCCTCCTCCCGAATCCGGTTCCACGGCTACCAGCAACAGGACAAGCGGCAACCAGGAACGATAGGTCCGTGGCACCCATACCCACTCCACGGAAATCAAAG
This sequence comes from Eledone cirrhosa, assembly GCA_964016885.1. Lineage (NCBI taxonomy): Eukaryota > Metazoa > Mollusca > Cephalopoda > Octopoda > Eledonidae > Eledone > Eledone cirrhosa. Next base: position 294,231,781 of record OZ024743.1, read on the forward strand.
ACAGCAGCAGCAGTGGAAATATTAACAACAACAACAGCAATACCAAATGCAGCTGCAACAGAGACTCCAGTGCAAACATCACCAACAACAACAAGTGAAAGAGTGGAGCTGGTACCCCTCCCCGACCTTACAGAATCAGACATGGAGTGTGAGGTGGGAGAGGGATGGCAAAAGGTCTCAAGAAGGCACAAACGCAGAAGCAGCGCATCGTCGCCTTTGAAAAGGGAGGAAAGAAATGAGAAAAGGGTAAAGTCTACTGCAAAGAGACCCACAGCAGCAACACCACCAACACCATCACCACCCACACCAGCACCACCATCACCACCGGCGACAACCCCACCGCCAACAACACCTTCAACACCACCACCACAAGCACCAACATCGCAAACACAACAACAAAACACACACACCCAGCAACAACGACAAGAAAATAGCAGAACCACACCCCACCCCCAGAAAAACAAATGCACGGCAATAAACACACACAACAAGAAACTAATGACTTACATAATTGAACACACAGACATTTCACAACAGGACTACATAATACCAGCACCAATCAAAACGCCAACTAACATAAGACTGCTAAAAATAGCACAGAAACAATACACAAACATTAAAACGAAATTCCCCAACGCAGTTGGTGATTTCAGGGACCTAGGAGGAACCATTAATCGAAGAGTATATTCAGACATTCTCTTAGAAGAGCCGACGACCAGCCGAAGGGACGATTCAACGGTCCCTTCACCAGACGATCAAGTGAAAAGGGATGTAAAAACCATCCCTCCTCTACCAAAAATACGGTAAGTGGTCTTTCCCATCTTTTCCACTCTATTTTAAACATGACCTCACTCAGAATAGGCAGCATAAATGCGCGTGGCTTGGGGTCGTCATGGAAGCAGGGTCACCTGCTCAACGACCTCAGGTCACTAAACATAGATGTAGTGGCCATCAGCGAGACCAGAATCTCCGAAGCACGGGCCTTCGCACCGATCTTCGGCGGCTACGATGTGTACGCATCTCCCAGCCGTCCTGGATCGGGTGGAGGAGTTGCTGTGCTTTTTCGGAGAGGTTTGGATCTCGCCATACGGGCCATCTTCCTGGACCCAGAGGGTAAGCTGGTGGTGCTGGACGTGACCAGCGGAGACGGGCAAGCTTTCAGGCTAGTGGCCGTCTATGCCCCGACAGGAGCAGGGCGGCCTGATTTCTTCCGGCGTCTGGAGACCTTTCTTGGAACGTCGCGCTCTTTAGTGTTAGTGGGCGACTGGAACGGGATCTTAGATGCACGCTGGGACTGTGTGGGATTAGCGGATAGGGGTGGAGGGTGCAAGAGCCTCACCAACCTGCTCAGGCGTTTTGAACTGTCTGACAGGTACCGATTGGATTTCCCGAATGTGCCAATGTGGACTTGGACAAACCGCATAGGGTCATCCAGATCATATCTAGATAGAGTATTTTGTAGGGAAATAGATAGGTCTAGCATAGGCTGTCCACAATTCAAGATAGTCAGCTACACGGACCACAAATTCGTGATCTGTGTGCTTGACTTAGATAGGCTTCATAGACGAGGACCCGGCTACTGGAAGCTAAACGCGTCCTTACCAGCGCGCAAGGCCTACAGAGACCGGATTAGCGAACTAGTTAAGCGGGCGTTGACGGGGGCCATCGTCAACAACAAGTGGTGGTTTGCTCTGAAAAGAGCGATTAGAATAGAATCGATTAGGTTTAGTAAGGCTTTAGCAATAGAGAAAAATAGAGCAGAGGGAGAACTAGTTAGAAAATTAGACGAGGCGCTTAGCAAAGGCATTGCGACCGACGTGCTTGCGGCGAAATTGGCCCTTGACCAATTCTTCAATGCAAAGCACGAAGGCTGCGTTGTCAGAGCTAGGGTGCGTGCTCTCAGACACGAGGGGACGAAAGCCGTTCAATGGGCCCGAGTGGCGGAGGCGCGTCGTGGCAACAAAGCCACGATCCGGTCTTTGGTGGACCACGACGGGCGCATGCTACTCGATCCCGGGCAAATGTGTGAAGCTTTTCAGCGACACTTCGCTCAGCTGTTCGGGGGCAGCGGGGGGCCGGGTAGAGGGATGGACTTTAGTGTCTACCTCGACGGACTGCCGCGGCTCTCGGCCACTGAGGCGAAGTGTTGCGAAAAGCCGATAACAGCCGCTGAAGTAAGGGAGGCAATAACTGGCTGCACAAGGGGTAAATCGCCTGGTTTGGATGGTCTGCCCTATGAACTTTACGTACAGATGCCAGACTTGTTCGGAGGCCTCTTGGCGGACGTCTACTGCAACTGGCAACAGAACGGGAGAATTCCCAGTTCTGTGAGCCGAGGAGCGGTGGCACTGCTGAGAAAGGATCCGAACAAGGGGGATAACATAGACAATTTCCGGCCCATAACTCTGCTAAACACAGAGTTTAAGATTTTGGCCAAGGTGCTAGCAAAGAGGTTGGCGCTTGTCGTTGGTGGTCTGGTGGGAGAGGCGCAGACATGCGCCATTCCCGACAGATCCATCCACGACAACCTCCACCTCATGCGATACATCGTAGAGAGGGTAGCTAGGGAACCTGGCACGGGTGGGTCCTTGATCAATTTAGATCAGTCGAAAGCTTTCGATAGGGTCGACCATCGTTACCTAGCGGCAGTCCTGAGGGCGGCTGGCTTTGGGCCCGTCTTCAGAGGCTGGATCGCTGCCATGCACAGCGACATCTGCTCTGTGGTGAGAGTGAACGGTCACCTGTCGGAACCGTTCAACATCATGCGCTCGGTCCGCCAAGGATGTCCCCTCTCGTCCCTCTTGTACGTATTGACTCTCGAGCCATTACTGCACAAACTGGAGACGTTGAGGGGAGTCCCGCGCGAACTAGGATGCGGAAGATCCGTGTCAGCATATGCGGACGATGTCACCGTAGTGGTGTCGAACGCCAAACACATCGAGGCGATCGGCACTACACTAAGAGAATACGAAGCGGTGACAGGAGCAATGATCAACCAGGAAAAGTCAGTGGGCCTGCAGCTCGGCACCTGGAGAGGCAGGTCCATGCCGTCCAACAGCGTCGTCGGGCGCTGGACGGACGGACCGGTTAAATTGCTAGGGGTCTGGTTCGGTCCGGACCTCCAGACGGACAAAAACTGGGACGAGGTGACGAGCAGGGTGGCTTCTCTCACCCAGAAATGGGCGGAGAGGAAGCTATCCCTGAAAGGTCGAGCGGAGGTGGCTAACGCGTACATCGCGTCTGTCATCTGCTACCGCCTAACCGTCGTACCTTGTCCTAAGCCTCGCCTGACTGCGCTGGAGCGTTTGCTCTTTCGCTTTTTGTGGAAGGGACGTGCTCCGATGGTCAGGCGGTCCATCTGTTGTCAACACCCGCTACGTGGAGGGCTGGGCATGCCGTGGCTGATGATGCGCAGGCACGCGCTCAGGCTACGACATCTCCACCTCTTCCTCGACGGTGATCAGGTGTGGTCGCCGTTTGCTAGACGCGTTTTTCCCCAGCTCGTTTCCTTGACGGAGCTGCAGTCCTGGGTCAAGCGAAGACCGAGAGGGAGCGCCTGGAGACTGGAATGTCTTCAGGCGCTCACAGCCCTCGACCAATCGGGCAATGTGATCGGTGGAAACTCCACCTCGGCGTTCTATAGAGGATTAGTGGAGGGGAAGAGCGACGACGTACTTGGGGAAACTCTAGGCGTCGACGAAAATCAACTAGCCAATCTCTTCGGAAGAACTTTCGGGCCAGGGCCTATGGACAACTTCCAGAAATCTCTGGCCTGGCAGTGCTACCGAGGAGCCTTGCCAGTTCGGGATAAACTCTACAGGCATGGAGGTGCCGTCAGCCGGGCATGTCCGAGATGCGCGCAGGGCGACGAAACCGTCCTGCACGCACTCGTCCAGTGTCCGAAAATTGCTGACTTGTGGGTTTATGTCGAACACCTGCTGTCGCGTTTAGGACGGATCCAGCTATCATCTGAGTCCATCGTGAGGATTGCCCCGCCCTCCTCCTTTAGCCGGGAAGGGCAGGCAGTTTTTATCTGTCTGGTGGCCATGGCGAAAGAGATAGTATGGTGGACACGTTTGAAAGGGCTGAAGACGAGCACTTACCTCTTCGGTGATGCTCTGATTGACTTTTTCAAATTTCATTTGAAAAGGAAAATCAGAGTAGAGAGGGAAGTGCTCTCTTCCCAGCATTTTGTTGAAAGATGGGTGAGAGAAGCAAGAATGGCCCGAGTGAATGGGCCGACTCTGAGTATATATCTGTAAACTAAAGGTGGAAAACTGGGAGAGGGCACTTGCCTTGGTGGTCAGGGTCATTGTGGCTTTTTACTGGGCTTTCTCCACAAATGTCCCTCCGAAGTCTCCCCCCTATTGGGGAATTTTTCATTGTTATTTTCATTGTTATTTTTGTTACATCCTCTGTTTTTGTTTTTTTACACGCAGAAATGCCCATTTGTACCGTCCTGCATTGTCCTGCACTGTCCTTAATGTCTACTTTATGTAAACCCTTGTGGTTAATAAAGAAATCATTATTATTATTATTATTATTATTATTATTATTATTATTATTATTATTGAATGCCATGGTTGACGGAGGCTCGGCTCTGTAAGGTATAGTAATTTTTAACCGTTAAAACAATTGTAAATTGTTTAAAACTTGAACCAAATTGTTGATAAAGACACCCTCCTCCTCGTGAGAGGGGTCTTTCTGTCCGTTATTTGGCCCTTCGGGGTTAAATAACCAGTTATTGGGGTTTTGTACCCAAAATTTCATTTTAAACAAAAAAACAACATGGCTACGAAAAAGAAATTTCATACGTCACTCCCACTCATTCCGTCTTCTTCTTCCTCAATCATCACTACAGCAGAGAGAAGATTGTCTCTCTCCCTCCCTTCTTTAAATGTGTCTCTCTCCCTCCCTTCTCTTTCGCAAGTGACGAAAGAAAAGAAAAGTCTCGTGCAAAGCGTGCAAAGTTTCTCCACGACGACGACGACAGCGACGAAACAGGTGTGCGGGAAATACGAAAACCCAGTTCATTCGTCTGACGTCAGGAATAATAGCAGTAGCAGCCGTAATAACAACAGCAACAGTGACAATGAAAACAACAGTAGCAGCCGCAACAGCATCACCAGCAGCATAAACAACAACAGCATTAGCAGCAGCAACACCAACAACAACCACAGCAACAGCGGCGGAGGCAGTAGTCGTAGTACCTGCAGCAACAACAAAAGTACCAGCAGCTCTGACGACAACAACAACAGCAGAGAAAAACCAATCTCATTTGCAGGTATTGCGAAAAACTTGGAAACAATCCTCATAACAAATGAGGAATTAGAGGAAGCGAAGAAGATGGTTACAAAGAACGGACACCGAGCAATCTGCAAGGCAGCGGAAAAGTTTTTGGAAACCCAAGAGCACTGTACGGTCACGTACCGTACAGTAAGTACAAAATCCCGTAGGGTGGAAAGAGCCACAGAGGCCCAAATACAAAAAGCCTTGGGGTCTGTGTGGCAGCGGAAAACGCACATCACCCGAGGCAAAAAATATGCCACCGTAGACGTACTTTTTGCCACACCCCAGGAGGCAAAGGCCCAATCAGTAGTGACCCTAAGGAGCGAGGAAATGGTGTTGGTGCCCTCCTACTGTGGGCAAAAAATTGTGAGGGTCAAACTAACCCACGTCCCCCCCGGAATGACCCCTTCTTGGCTGGCCGCGTCTGTCCTCGTCGGAATCGAGGACAAAACAACTGTACTGCAAGTACAGAAAAAAGTAAGAGAAGATTGGGTCGGCTCCTCCATTGAGATGCTAATCCAAACCAACCAGGAGTGCATCGAAGCTATCCCGGATGTGATAGACTTCGATAACGGCACTCAACTGCCCATAAGTGTTGAGGGCAAACGCCCGAAATGCTTTCGCTGTGGATCGAAGACTCACCTCAGGGCCTTCTGCAACGAGAAGACCCTGAGAAAGGAGAAAACCCCCCTCCTTCCTAATCCGGCTCCACGGCTACCAGCAACAGGACAAGCGGCAACCAGGAACGATAGGTCCGTGGCACCCATACCCACTCCACGGAAATCAAAAACAGCAGCAGCAGTGGAAATATTAACAACAACAACAGCAATACCAAATGCAGCTGCAACAGAGACTCCAGTGCAAACATCACCAACAACAAGTGAAAGAGTGGAGCTGGTACCCCTCCCCGACCTCACAGAATCAGACATGGAGTGTGAGGTGGGAGAGGGATGGCAAAAGGTCGCAAGAAGGCACAAACGCAGAAGCAGCGCATCGTCGCTTTTGAAAAGGGAGGAAAGAAATGAGAAAAGGGTAAAGTCTACTGCAAAGAGACCCACAGCAGCAACACCACCAACACCATCACCAACCACACCAGCACCACCATCACCACCGGCGACAACCCCACCGCCAACAACACCTTCAACACCACCACCACAAGCACCAACATCGCAAACACAACAACAAAACACACACACCCAGCAACAACGACAAGAAAATAGCAGAACCACACCCCACCCCCAGAAAAACAAATGCACGGCAATAAACACACACAACAAGAAACTAATGACTTACATAATTGAACACACAGACATTTCACAACAGGACTACATAATACCAGCACCAATCAAAACGCCAACTAACATAAGACTGCTAAAAATAGCACAGAAACAATACACAAACATTAAAACGAAATTCCCCAACGCAGTTGGTGATTTCAGGGACCTAGGAGGAACCATCAATCGAAGAGTATATTCAGACATTCTCTTAGAAGAGCCGACGACTAGCCGAAGGGACGATTCAACGGTCCCTTCACCAGACGATCAAGTGAAAAGGGATGTAAAAACCATCCCTCCTCTACCAAAAGTACGGTAAGTGGTCTTTCCCATCTTTTCCACTCTATTTTAAACATGACCTCACTCAGAATAGGCAGCATAAATGCGCGTGGCTTGGGGTCGTCATGGAAGCAGGGTCACCTGCTCAACGACCTCAGGTCACTAAACATAGATGTAGTGGCCATCAGCGAGACCAGAATCTCCGAAGCACGGGCCTTCGCACCGATCTTCGGCGGCTACGATGTGTACGCATCTCCCAGCCGTCCTGGATCGGGTGGAGGAGTTGCTGTGCTTTTTCGGAGAGGTTTGGATCTCGCCATACGTGCCATCTTCCTGGACCCAGAGGGTAAGCTGGTGGTGCTGGACGTGACCAGCGGAGACGGGCAAGCTTTCAGGCTAGTGGCCGTCTATGCCCCGACAGGAGCAGGGCGGCCTGATTTCTTCCGGCGTCTGGAGACCTTTCTTGGAACGTCCCGCTCTTTAGTGTTAGTGGGCGACTGGAACGGGATCTTAGATGCACGCTGGGACTGTGTGGGATTAGCGGATAGGGGTGGAGGGTGCAAGAGCCTCACCAACCTGCTCAGGCGTTTTGAACTGTCTGACAGGTACCGATTGGATTTCCCGAATGTGCCAATGTGGACTTGGACAAACCGCATAGGGTCATCCAGATCATATCTAGATAGAGTATTTTGTAGGGAAATAGATAGGTCTAGCATAGGCTGTCCACAATTCAAGATAGTCAGCTACACGGACCACAAATTCGTGACCTGTGTGCTTGACTTAGATAGGCTTCATAGACGAGGACCCGGCTACTGGAAGCTAAACGCGTCCTTACCAGCGCGCAAGGCCTACAGAGACCGGATTAGCGAACTAGTTAAGCGGGCGTTGACGGGGGCCATCGTCAACAACAAGTGGTGGTTTGCTCTGAAAAGAGCGATTAGAATAGAATCGATTAGGTTTAGTAAGGCTTTAGCAATAGAGAAAAATAGAGCAGAGGGAGAACTAGTTAGAAAATTAGACGAGGCGCTTAGCAAAGGCATTGCGACCGACGTGCTTGCGGCGAAATTGGCCCTTGACCAATTCTTCAATGCAAAGCACGAAGGCTGCGTTGTCAGAGCTAGGGTGCGTGCTCTCAGCATTGGCTCCTTACTATCAGTCACGTATTAGTGTAGGTTGTTTTTCTCCACCTGAACACAGTCCTCTATGCTGATAAGACCTTTTCCACCTTCAGATCTCCTTAAGTAGAGTCTATCGACATCACTCCTCTTGTGGTACATGTTGTAGATAGTCAATATTATTATTTTTTATTATTATTATTATTATTATTTGCATTTATCTTGCTTTATGTTCATACGAGTTATCACCAAGTCACAACCAGTGACCTCAAGAGACAACAAGGTCCGCCATGTTCAAGGAAGAACATACATACTCACACATATTTTGAAAATCTCTAAACATTTATCAATCCAACTGTGTGGCAAACTATCGAATGCTTTTTTATAATCTATCCAAGCAATCGATAGATTTTTGTGTCTATTATGACAATCTTCCAGTATCATTTTGTTAACCAGAAGCTGATCCTTACAGCCATATGAGCCTCGTTTACACCCTTTCTGCTCAATGGGAAATAGGTCATTTGTTATCAGGTGGTCATATGTATATTCAGTTAGGACTGATGTTAAAATTTTATACATTGTGGTCAAGCAGGTTATCGGTCTGTAATTTTGGGAATTGTTTGTCTCATCATTCTTCGGAAGCAGGAATGTAATGCCGTTAACTAGCCATGATGGTATCTTTTCTGCCTCCTTAACTATTTCATTGTAAAGTTGGGCTAACAGCTCATGAGACTCTGTGAAGGCATTTATCCAAAAGGTTTGTATTTTGTCTTTTCCTGGAGATTTCCATTTGCTGGTTTTTCTTAGAGCCAAGCGCAACTGTTCAACTGTTATATTTTCCCATATTTGTTCCTCAAGGTGAGCTGTATCTTTCATTTGTCTGTCTATCCATGGGGCATGTATGTTATGAACTTTTTCTTCGGCCCAGATCTTTTCCCAGAATTCTTGCACTTCCTCCTTGGGTGGTATTGATTTAGCAGTTATTGTTGACTTACCAATTTTTCTGTAGAAGTTTCTTTGGTAATTTTTGAACATATTATTGTCCTTATAGAATCTAGATCGTTTTTCAAAGCGCCTTATACGAGCAGCTTTGGCCGACACTTTTTGCTTGATTATTTCTATCAGCATGTCTATGTCACATGTTGACTTTATACTGTACTTTTTGTTCAATTTTCTAAGTTTAGTTTGTTTAACATGTTCACCTACTTTATAGTTTGTTAAAATTTCTATGTCAGATCGGAGAAGGTTTATTTGGCGATTGATGTTATCTTGCCAAGTAGATTTCTTGTGGGAATTCCTTTGTTTTTTCATCTTCACTCCACATAAGTGAGTGGTGACTTTAGCCGATGAATAATAGAGATGATTTAAATCAGTAATGTTTAGTTTGTTTGTGATGATAATGTTTTTGAGAATTATGTTAGTCTTGTGTATTATCCTTTGGTTCTGTTTGGAGTTCTGGATCTTAGGGAGGGTGTCTCGTTGCCCCATGTCAGATTCTTTCATTTTCATCCATTCGATCATAATTTCATCCTTCAAGTTGGCAAGTTCATTCTCATTCATTTCTTTATCATTTACGATCTCATTATTTTCATTTGGAGTTTCATCCTGAGCATGCACTCCCTCCACTTTTTCGATCCTTTCTTTAATTTGTTCTGTTGCCAGTGATTCCGCCCTTATTAGCAGCAGCAGCAGCAGCAGCAGTAGTAGTAGTAGTAGTAGTAGTAGTAGTAGTAGTAGTAGTAGTAGTAGTAGTAGTAGTAGTAGTAGTAGTAGTATGTTTTAGATATAGACTAGATTTTGATATAAATGACAGTGGAAAAGATTCACAAAACAAATGTAAATATAGTAAAGACCAAGAAAATATTCGAATTTCCAGTCAGTTTAGTTGCAAATAAAATATATCTGTGGATAAATCTATACAAGACATCTAAGTGAAGTAAGAAGACAAAAACAAGAAACATTATGACTATAATACGGTTTTTATTGGTAATTTAAAGAAAAAACTGAAATACTGAATATAGAAACTGTCTGATTTTGACATCCAGTTATTCTATTTGGATTATATTTATTATCTTCTCTTCTCTCTATCTTTGTCTTTCTCCGCGTCTCTACCTATATATATATATCACATAAGACACGGAGAATCAGTGGTGCGACGAATAAGATTTATTAGACATATTACAATCGTTTCTCTGACGACCAGCTCGAGGCACGAACGATGTCATGATCGAACCTGACTTTGAAAATCGCAAGATCATCGGATATGTCTCGATCCTACGAGGAAGAGTTTCCAAATGGAATCGAGACATATCCGAGGATCTTGCGATTTCAGAGACAAGTTTGATCATTGCATCGTTCGTGCTTCGAGCTGGTCGCCAGAGAAACGATTGTAATATGTCTAATAAATCTTATTCGTCGCACCACTGATTCTCAGTTTCTTATGTGATATTATACTCTGCTCTCTAAGAGCATCGAGTGCTCAAACGGCATACCGCTTACGGATGCTTTAAGCATCCCACACCAATTATATATATATATATATATATATATATATATATGTGTAAACACACGCGCACACACGTACATTTACATACGTTTGGGTATAAAATGAGGAACGTACTCAATGTATATCATATACATTATTGACACTATATCCATTCGAAGCCCATTATATTCTCAGTTGCTACGCAAAGAAGTGGAGGGTATAATCAAACGTTCTATTCCTCGTCATTTATTACCTGGAATTCACTCTAAATACGTATACATCATCTATATATTATATAATCCTGTATGCACATTTCGAAGACATCAAAGTGGTTGCGTGATCATCATTAAGGTGAATATGTAGGAAGTTCAGGTGCAGAAAATGACTGCAACTACAGTCAGTTGTTATAAAGTAGCTTATAAAAATCAGGTAAAAATCCTTGGAGACAAAAAATTATTCCAGCTTCTTTGTAGTGGCCACTAGCCACATTTTTTCGCCTCTAGGGATCTCTACCTGATTTTTATAACCTATTTTATAGCAACTAACTGTAAATGCAGTTATTTTCTGCAACCGTGTTTTCTACATCTTATTATTATATATCATATATTTGCGTGTTTGTTTCCGTGTATGAATGCACGCTACTATGTATATGTTTTTTTGATTGTATGTGTACGTATATATAAATGATATATGCTACCATATATATTTAATCTATGTATGTTTGTATACATACACAGACACATACGTGCATAGAAAAAAAACCTTTATAAATACCTGAATATATGAGATAGCATACAACATTTAATATAAGATATTTTTTTCTGAACATTAAAAAAATAAGTTAATCCTGGACGGACACTCGGACTGTTTTTGACGTCCAAATACCTATATTGTTGGTATTTCCTTATATTTTCTGTTTAAAGTTTGCTATCAATGATCTGCTAACGAAATTTCCGACATACACTTTTATATTCATATATTCATACATACTTACATACATGCATACATACATAAACAGACACACACACACACACACACACACACACACACACACACACACACACACACACACACACACACACACACACACACACACACACACACACACACACACACACACACACATACACACACACACACACACACACACACACACACACACACACACGCGCGCACACACACACACACACACACACACACACACACACAGAAATATATATATATATATATATATATGAATTATAAGAATCAAAGAACTGTTCAAAACATTATTATGCTTACAACTGTTTCCTCCAAACCGAGGTTTGGATTCTTCGGACCAATTTATTATTGAATGAACACTTATATGACCTCCTTTTCACCCAAGAGACATACAGATACATATGCAAATATTGTGGGTCAACATTCATTACAGCATTTAGTGTCGCAGTACACATTTAGAGATTACATTCATATTAAAAGATACAATACAAAATACAGGTTAAAATACATGAAATTAAGCGGTTATAGAGTGCAATAGTTATACGTGTGGCAAGCACGTGCGTCTTGTTTATATAGTGTGGCAGAGAATTACGTGTAATAGAAGCACTTAAGCAGGTAATCAAGAGTGTTAAGGGGGTTTATCTGGTAATGAATTCTTTATATGATTGTTATAGTCTGTGCGTGGAGAAATAATATAAGCATTAAAAATAATGTAAGCATTAAAAATATTGGAAATGCGTAGCGAAGCGATGATATGGATTTCATGCACTGCGACATTTTCATATTCCGGGGAGCGTATTTTTCAGATTATATGCCCCTCAGAATATAAAAAATTCATTATAGAAAGAACTAGAAAACTATTGCACAAGACATTCAAAAGCTTTAACCTTAGTATCACCATGGACAAAAACACTAAAATCGTTAACTTCCTAGACGCTACACTATACCTAGACTCAAAACTGTATACACCTTTCCATAAGCCTAACGAAAAACTCATTTACGTGGATACCAAGTCTAATCACCCTAGATCAATATTAACCTCTATCTCTAAGGGGGTATCCAATAGAATCTCTAATCTATCATATGACGCAAACATATTTAGCAAAAACTCGCAATATTATAATCAAGCATTAGCTAGATCGGCCATAATATAGAGATTGAGTTCCTACCTAAGAAAACACATAGCTACAACATCATCTCGCACAATAAGTCCATGGGGAAACATAGTAATATGAATAGCAACCACACGCACACTAAAGCAGAGGGTGCCATCAAAAGTAACCATTACCACAGAAACTACCGTAGTACATTAGGAGGAAACAACACACCAGACACTAAAAACAAAAATAGAAGAAGAAATAATACATTTTTCAACCCTCCTTTCAACTTAAACGTGTCCACCAACATACCTAGGGCTTTCTTCTCACTACTAGATAAAAACTCCCCTCTAGGACACAAGTACCATAACCTTTTAAACAAAAACACTATTAAAATCTCATACTCTACGACGCCTAACTTAGCATACCACATAGCTAGCAGCAATAAAAGTAAAATTAATTCTTACTTCCAACAAACGAAATCGCAACAGGGGGTAAACCTTCAAAATACCACTGTAGCAAGCAACCCTAATAACGGCAGTAATAATAGAAATAACACTAGTATAAGCAATAACACCGGGGTCGACAACCCGAATGTCCAAAATCCTATAGCTACCACCCGGACTTCTGCACAGCATTAAAACCAGCAGACTAACTCCCAGAATAATTGTAACTGTAGAGCAAATAGAACCTGCCCTTTAGATAAAAAAATGCCTAACCAAGGATATCATATACTGATGCACCGTCACAACTAACAACTCTTCAGAAACCTATGTAGGCTCCACTTCTAACTGCTTCAAAACCAGGTATAATTCGCACATCCACTCGTTGAAAAAGCACAGTCTAGCCAGCTCCACCTCACTATCTAGCTACATACACTATCTAAAAACTAAAAATAAACCTTACACACTCAAATGGGAAGTGATAGGTAGCGCGACTTCGTACAAACCACCTAATAATTTTGTAACCTCTGTATACTAGAGACCCACACTATTATCTTCTCTAACCGTAAACTACTTAACAAAAAGTCTGAGTGTTTGCAACTTGTCAGCACCGCTTCAGACATTCCTTCCAAAACTTTAAGCCCAATATATAGCAATGTCGGACTTGAACCAGACACCACCTCTAGCATCAAACACCAGGGGCACACCTTATACCACATCCCCACACTCATTGGTCTAATATAACGCTAAACGGGACATCCCTCTAGAACCCTGTACTTCTACTTTAGGTGTGACTACATCCAGTTGCTTGAACTGCACTACACCACTTTATAGTTAATGTAAAATTTAAGCATTGCATTGATTGTATTGTTGGTGCTATGCGGAGGAAGTGCCATTGTTGGATAAATGGAAGACTAATTAATCTAGTAACGTTGATGAGCTGTATGACCGGTATGCTGAGTGCAGTGAATGTATTGCAAGTGGCGTATGGGTTGTGCATATATGTATGATTTGATGGTCAGATTAGTGACATGAAGAGTGTGGGTTGACCTCTGTTCTGCCCTAGTGATGATTATCTTTCGACATCCAATATAACATGCACTGACCCGGAACTTACCAGGGATCATTGTGTGTTGGAGTGATTCTGGAATCACCTTGCCTGGTTCTATGAGTAGACTACAATCACAATGATCATTAATTTAGAAATCTCGCTCGTCGTGTATAATATTCATTTCTGGCACTCTACGATGGAGGATAATCACCATAATAGGAACACCTTCAGCACAGCTTAATAGACTACATTATAGTTAAGACACTTTAAATTTTTAGAAACTGCGCATAACCATATAGGTTAGGGACTATTTTGAGACACAATTTAATAGTTAGTAATAGAAACCACTGAGTTACCTCCCCTCATGCATTAACTCCTCTTAGCCACACACACACTTCCGGGTAATATTTCCGTGTCGATTCTCGCAACGTAACAACCTTGAGCTAAAGAACATCAGACTACGATTCTCTAACAGGATTGTCAAACGCCCAATATCGAATCGTCGTGGATTATGTGAGGGGCATATAATCTGAAAAATACGCTCCCCGGAATATGAAAATGTCGCAGTGCATGAGATCCATATCATCGCTTCGCTACGCATTTCCAATATTTTTAATGCTTACATTATTTTTAATGCTTACATTATTTTTAATGCTTATATTATTTCTCCACACACAGACTATAACAATCATATAAAGAATTCATTACCAGATAAACCCCCTTAACACTCTTGATTACCTGCTTAAGTGCTTCTATTACACGTAACTCTCTGCCACACTATATAAACAAGACGCACGTGCTTGCCACACGTATAACTATTGCCCTCTATAACCGCTTAATTTCATATTGTATTTTAACCTGTATTTTTGATTGTATCTTTTAATATGAATGTAATCTCTAAATGTGTACTGCGACACTAAATGCTGTAATGAATGTTGACCCACAATATTTGCATATGTATCTGTATGTCTCTTGGGTGAAAAGGAGGTCATATAAGTGTTCATTCAATAATAAATTGGTCCGAAGAATCCAAACCTCGGTTTGGAGGAAACAGTTGTAAGCATAAAAATGTTTTGAACAGTCCTTTCATTCTTATAATTCATATAACTGCTCTGTAAATCATCTGATGTTATTACATTGAGCTATTTAACTTACTGGTAATAAGGTAGTAATATATTACTGCCTACCACTATTTAGGGTTTATAAAAATATATATAACTACAAAAGGTTTTTGTATTTGCATAACCATAGATAGTATACTTAATAATATATATATATATATATATAAAAAACTGCAATAATATTGCTTTTTGCTGAACTCCTTACTGTAGAGTTTTTTTCGGAATGCTTTTGACTGCTGTTTCTTGTAAACAAACATTCGTCTCATTCTGACATCAATAGCTATGTATTTCCTCATGTGCGTTTTTCATAATCACGCATGATGTTGAACTGGCCAGCTTTAGAATTCCCTTTTTGGCATATTAATCTGTGAGAATCCTGGTTATCGAGTTGAGCTCTGCTGATAATGAATTCCAACCGTGACCATCTCCACTGAAAGTTTTCATGAAATAGTCTTTAAGACTATACAGAGCATTTGAAGTTTTTCCAAATTGAAGGATAAGTATTTTGAACTTTATTTTATCATGAGTTAAGGCTCTATTGATTTTTCCCTGGATTTCACTAAATTCTGTGGATGAATTTATATCCTCATTCTCTTTGAGATGAGTTTAAATTATTTTTCCCACATCTTACGTTAACTATTTTTCCCATTTTGACGCTATAGTCACTTATATATTATGGAATGCTGTTCGCTTTTCGCTGCAGTGTTTTCTATACCTTTCATTTATATATATATATATATATATATATATATATATATATATATATAGTACATAATTTAAGAGTTGCAGAAACCCAAATGCTGGATTTTACCAACCTTCCAGGGGTCCGGGTATGATTTTCAATCATATTTTATCTGTTTGACCCGAATTACTTGGTCGTTTCTATGGCTGTGCAGATAATGGTTTAACCATCGTCTCAGTGTGATTGGCCTTTTAACTTATGTTGTAGCTCTAGTTCACTAGCTTCTATGGAGCGCTTGCCGGAAGTTGTTTTTCGCTAATTTCCAATAGCAGAAATACGATTTTCGCTAATTTATATTTGTATTAATCTCCAGAGTCTAGCTATTGACCAGTTCATTTTCCTGATTTTTTTAGTTAATTCTATTGACGGATGAATAGCTTTTGTTAATTTTAAAACCATTCTGTTGAGAACTTAATTCGTTTTGTGATATTTTGCAATTTTGCAATAATAACACACATATAGAATTCATCCGCCAAAACTAGGGGTTGCCCCCCTTGTCGAGCCCGACGTGGATTTTGATAACGGTCAGTCCTTCGCTTTGCACTTGAACTAAAAGCCTTGTTGAGAAAGTGACTTCCTTGTTCGATCATCTTACCAAAAGCTTAACATTATTTGTCTAAGCAGACAGTACTTGATTTAGGAGTTGCAGAAACCCAAATGCTGGATTTTACCAACCTTCCAGGGTATAATTTTCAATCATATTTTATTTGTTTGACCCGAATTACATGGTCATTTCTATAGCTGTGCGGATAATGGGTTAACCATTGTCTCAGTGTGTTTGGCCTTTTAACTTATGTTGTAGCTCTAGTTCTATGGAGCGCTTGCCACACATCTCGGAAGTTGTTTTTCGTTAATTTCTAATAGCCGAAATACGATTCTCGCTAATTTATATTTGTATATATATATATATATATATAAATATATATATATAGTAATAATAATAAATGTGAAGACTAAAATCCGAGGAGGGCTAGATAGGGATAATATATATCACAATATATAAAAAAACATAGAGCAAATATTTATTAAAATAACAGATTAAAGTTTAAACAAGAATCGCTGCTTTCACCCTTAACGGGATCTTCTATACACACACACACACACACACACACACACACACACACACACACACACACACACACACACACATATATATATATATATATATATAATTCAATATATTAATAAATGGAAATTATATTTATAAAACCATAATTATTTTATTATATATATTTCAAGGGCAACCAAGGCAGACTTGGTGCGCTTTCATCAGATAAAATACAAGATTTGTTTTATAAATATTGACATATCAAGGTTTTTTTACCACGGTTATGTCAATATTTATGTAACAAATCTAGTATTTTATCTTATGAAAGCGCACCAAGTTGCCCTTGAAATATATATAATAAAATAATTATGGTTTCATAAATATAGTTTCCATTTATTAATATATTGAATATTTACTCCAGTAAACTGTTGAGTGCTTTATATCAGTTATAAACCTTTAAGGTTGTTGGAATCCTAACAAAATAAATATAACACCTGCATATATATATATATATATATATATATATATATATATATATATATATAGAGAGAGAAAGATTTGAATGGATACAGTTTAGTTGAAAGGAATTTATTGACACGTGTTTCTATAACAGTTACATAACCTAAAACAGCTATCTACAAACTTTTAGTTATGCAGACATTCAATATTTCAATGTTATTATTTACTGTCATTTCATCAGAATAATATTACTGAGGACCTATTTAGTTTTTATAGAGAATATTAGGAGGAAGGGGTGAAGTTGTTAGAAGAATAGTTGAAGGAGTGGTTTTTCGATAGCAGTGAGAATTCTTGGTGGCAGTGATTAATTAGATTCCCATCTGTTGTTTTGACATTTTTTATAGAATATATTATTGGTTATTTTTCTAAATCTATAGAAGGATTAGAGATAGTAAAGATATGCGTGGTTGGTTTTGTGTTTGCACTTAACATTCAGACTTCAATTTTTCTTTCAAGTGTACGTATTCTTTCACCCACGCATTCACACACAAATATATTTGCACACCTCTACAAAATACATATACTCACAATTCACATATTCATACTTACATATATATACACATGCATACACATATATATACACACATGTATTCATGTACATACATACGCGCTCATGTGTATACATTTTCATACTCAACTTATCTTTATATATACACACGTATAGACACACACATATATACATACATACTCTAGTCCATGTGTACACACATACACATACATACACATCCATATACACATACATACATACACATATATATATACATATATACATATACATATATATACATATATATATATATATATATATACACATACATATATACACACATATACACACACACACACACACATATATATATATATATAAGCACTTTAATACATGAATACACTTACATCTAACTATACACATCAAACATATATATATATTTACTTATTTATATACATTTTCACATATATATACATACTTATGGACGTTTTTAGACACATTCATTATCGCATATTTGTACCTATTCCCATCAGCATATCTTTTCATTATTAGTATGGTAATTTAAGGTTATTAATATATGTTGAAAAGAGATTGTTTTTATATTTTTCTAACTAGATTAAGGTTTATATAGTTGGGGGATGTCCCTCTTTTATGTAATATTCGGCTTGTAGTGGGAAAAAAGGGTTTTAGTTCTGTGACGGCAGAATAATGTTCGTTCAATTCTGTTATTCAGCAGTTTCTTCTTGTGTGTGATTATGTAATAAATCTCAAGATTACACAATTTGCAGAAATTTTGGCTCCTGGAAAAGCTTTGGGTTTTAGCTAATTTTTCCCATTTTAGGGTAAACTTTTGATTGCTATCCCTGAGCGTCCAAGCTTTCTCTGCTAAAGTTGTTACATTTCTTTGGCTCTGGTGTTTTATTGAGTAAGAATGCCTATACAATCGAGATTTAAACGATGTTGCCGTTGATCCCACGTAATACCACTCGTTGCCTCCGGATTTAATGGTACACTTATAAATAATATTTTTTTCCAGGCAGTTATTGCCGAGGGGGCAGTTGTCAGGATAGGTGCAGTTACAGTTGTGTACGTTGGGTTTTCTCTGGAGTAGTATTGCGGACGAACTTAGGTGTGGTTTATTTATGTTCTGTAGTGTATTGTCTACTGTTTTTTGGGGGTTCTTTGTACTGAAGTTCTTAGTGTTTTCGTTTAACCTTCTAGTATTGATCTTTTTTATGTGTTGTTCAAGGTTTAACGCTGTAGAGTATGACAGTCTTATAGTGGTAGGGTTTAGGATTTTGTGGTATTTGTGTGATGTGGGAAAATGTCTTTTAATTATTTTAAAGAAGAGTACTGGTAAATTTGTACTAATGGAGCTATTGTATTCGGGGTTATACCATAAGTACTCTTTGCATCGCTTTCTATTAGTTTTGTTTGTTGGTTTACTGGTGTGCATACTATGGTAGTAAGTGTGGTTTGGTGTTGTGTTATTATATCTACCTATGTGGGATTTATTTTGGGTGTTTTGATTGTTCCCATCTATGTACTCTATTTTGTTGAGGTAGCCTGCTTTACTAAGGGCGTTATCGTAGTACTCGGCGTGTTCCTTAAATACTTGTATGTTAGAAGATAGACCTGAGATTCTAAGGGAAATATTTTTAGGGATAGATTTAATTATAGAGATGGGGTGGTTAGACCCAACATTTACGTATTTGAGATTTTCATTCAATTTATGAAACGGTTTAATCAAACCAGAGTTTAAATTGAGTGTGACATCCAGGAAGTTAACTACTTTAAGGTTGTATTCATATGTTATAGTTAATCCTATTTCGAGTAGTAGTTTTCTTATATCTTTGCGTAGTTTTTCTAGTTTTTGGTTATTAAGGTTTTTAGCTAGGAGGAGAACATCGTCGCGGTATATTCCGCCGTGGAGATTGCTGAATTTTTCCTGGAGTCTAAAGGCGATAAATAACCCCACAATATCAGTTATTTCCGCCGAATCGTTAGAGCCCATTGTTATGTCAAAGTTAGAGGGTCTATCTTTACGTACCCAATAACTGTTCTCAAATTTGACTATAGTTTTCCTAGCTTCTAATATAATCTTAATTTCATCGTTTGTAAGGTCGGAGTTATCCTTAGCAAACTTAATGGCTCTATTCAAAGTTTCAGGTGATATCGATGAGTAATATTCATCGATATCAAACTGGATAAACTTAGATTTATTCTTATTGCTAATGCTATTAAACCATCTTATTGCTTCTTGGGTCTTCCCCCAGAGTTTAATGTTAACCTTAGCCTTAATTTGGGGGATGATTCTATCTAAGATATATTTGCTTATTTTACCTATATCTGATTTAGAGGGGCAGATTAATCTAATTTTAGGGTCATTATCAAAGTTTACCTTGTGGTCCTTAAGATTGAAAGTGGGTACCGCCGGTAAGAGTGGTCCTGTCCTATCTTCGATTCCGAGATTTTTCACTATTTCGCATGCCTCATCATTGATGTGCCTAAGGGTTACTTCACTCGTTTTTCTATATTTTTTATGTAATTCTTTTCGAATGAAGTTGTTGTATGTAGTGCAATCCATAGTGTACAGGTTTGATGTTTTGTCCGCTTTTACTACAATTCCTTTGGTGTTTTTAAGGTCGTCCAGTAGTTTTTTTATATCGTTCTGTAATTTGCTGTTGGTGTTGCGTCCTTTGAATTTAGTTTATTCGTCCGATGGTAGTGGATGATGACCATCATTTTAACTACTTGGAATATAGATTGTCTGTAGATTGTAGGTGGAGCACAAGTGTTTTGTGGCTCCATTTGAAGCGCCTTATGATTCGGTCTTGCGGGATAAGCAATTGTTTTCTACTGTGTTGATACATCTCGTGCGACAACCTTGCACATTTATGAATGAATGGGCGCCACAGAAACCACTTCTAAGCAATGAATATTTTTGACGAGAAAAATAGTGATTACTATTTTGGTTTTACTATCATTAGACTGTGATGTTACAATCATTCATAAGAAAACGCATGATTCTTGATTTTTACGATATTCAAGTTCACTTAAATGAAAATGTGTACAAGCAGCAAAATCGGTTAGGGATTAACCTTGCGATAAACAGGTGTCTCGTCTAATAGGATTGTTTTAATCTCAACCATATGAAACCAGAAAAAAAACATGAAGAATGTTTAAAATAAAAAGGAATCGAAAGATTTATCGGCGAGTTTCATAAATAATTATAAATCAAATTAAATATACTACATTTTAAATTTATATTTATATTTAAAAGTTGAGTTCAATCTATGTCTGCAGCAACTGAATAAATTTGTCCGTAAATTAAGGGAATTTTTAGATTTTAGTATAAAGAATATCTCCTCCGCGCAGAGGTCACATGTCTCAGAGGATGAATTAAAAGGAATCCCTCTTGAGACTATATCCCAAGCCGTTGAATATCCAACGTTATCATGCCTAAGTTGCCAGAGTAGGCCTGATAGTGATGTTGAGGATTTTTTTTCTTGGATCTGTGAAAGAATTCTTGTGGTTATTATAGCGAAGTTTAAATTCTGTCGAGGTGGAACCAACATAGTTAAAAGAATTTAAGTCCGTTTTAACATTACAGTTGTATATTATATTTTTAACTAAGCAATTGTTATTTAACGGACATTTAGATCTATCTCTACAGTTACATTTGTTAACTTGGATATTATTTATGCTATAATCGGTATTTTGGCTAGGTTTTAAATTTCTATTATTTATTCTATTAATATTTTGTGCTAAATTTTTGGTGGATGAGTAGGTTAATTTTATAGTATGTCTATTGAAAATTGAGTGATACCTATGTGTTCTAGGGAAGCGATTATCAAGAGCATTAAAAAATAGTTTAGCGATGTGGGTTTTAATGTTTAGTGAGAAAGGGGGGGGGGGGGCAAACCATATTATATTCCTAGTTCTATTTCTTTTTTGGCTTTTGGAATTATTGTAATGCTTTCTATTATAGTTGTTAAAGTTGTTGCCGTAATTAAAATTGTTGTTATTTTGGTTAGTTTGTCTATTATTATCTATGTACATAATTTTATCACTATATCCTGCTCTAGCTAACGCTTCATTGTAATACTGGGCTTTTTCGTCGAAAATCTTTTTATTAGATGAGATTCTAGAGATACGATTTTGAACAGAGTTTACTATAGTATTTTTAACAGATCTGAGGTGGTTAGAGTTAAAGCTGACATAGTTTAAGTTTTCATTCAACTTGTGAAATGTATAGTGAAGACATGTGTTGAGATTTAATGTTACATCTAGGAAATTGACTATTCTATGGTTATTCTCAATTTCTATTTTTAGATTAAAGTAATTAAAAAATTGTGTAATTTGTTTTCTTTTTCTATTTAGTTCAGAGTTATTATTTTCAATAAGTAAAAGCATGTCATCTCTATATAAACCTCCGGTAGCACCGGGTATTTTCCTATGCAGCGAATTGATTAAAAATAGGCCCACAAGGTCAGTTACCTGAGGTGAGTCGGATGATCCCATAGTAATGTCGAAATTGTTATCTCTATCTGCTCTGGTCCATAGTTGGTCATTAAATTCTATCAGTGTTTTCCTAGCCGATAATATAATGTGCATTTCATTGCTAGTTAGGTCTGTATGTTTGAATGCGTAATTTAGTGCCTTATTTAGTAGATTAGGGGTAATAGATGAATAATAGTTAGCGATATCTAGTTGAATAAACTTATTATTATTGTTATATTTAATTTCTTTAAACCACTCAACAACCTCTCCAGTTCCCTTCCACAAGCTCAAGTTAGGTACACAATTCAAGTTTTTAATTTGCTGTATCACCCTGTCTAGAATGTTTTTGCTTAGTTTACCCAGGTCCGATTTTGATGGTGCAATCAATCTGACAGGCAGGTCATTTTCAAAATTACTTTTGTGATCTTTCATATTGATCTTCGGTTTCCTGGGCACGAAAGGTTGTGTTCTGTTCTCAATTTCCAACTCGTGCATTATACAAGATGCCTCAACATTGATTTTCTCAAGCTTGGCCTTATCTGCTACCTTGTACTTTTTCCTCAGTTCTTTCAGTATTAGGCCATTATACATGTCTTTTTGCACTCCATAGAGGTTGTTGGTCTTGTCAGATTTCACCAAGATCTTCTCAGTTTTCTCTAAGCTCTCAATATTATCCTTAATGCCTTTCAGATATTCCTGGCCTTTGAAGTTTCTCTTGAATTTGACTCCTTGTATGATAGAAATTATATCGTTTTCAAAGTCAAATAAAAGTTTGTTGGGGGGGGGGGGGATTTCTTTTAGATTTGAAAACTTTGTCTATGGAAACTATATTTATAAAACCATATTTATTTTATTATATCTATTTCAAGGGCAACCAAGGCAAATTATGGTGCGCTTTCATCAGATAAAATACAGATTTGTTTTATAAATAAATATTGACATACCCGGCAAAAAGACAACATTATATACCACTTATATATATATATATATATATATATATATGTATATATATATATATATATATATATAGGTGCAAATTAATTGCGCCTGTAGGCTGTATGTGAAGATGGGCACTCTATGCTGGTGGTGAGCAGAATGTCAATAATAATAATATATAAGGGAAAAAACCACTCTTGGGCGCGAGTCTACATGTGAACACATATCTGGGGAGCTTCCGATTCCGGAGACAGGATCGATCATTAATTGAACTCTCCTCGAGCTGATCGGCAGTGAAACATATGTAATATTTCATTAAAGATGAATATGATACAACACTGATACTTTGTTACCTTATATATTATTATTATTATTATTAAGATTATTATTATTAAGGGCGGTGGATTGGCAGTATCTGTAGAGGGTCGGACGCCATGCTTTCGAGCATAGTTACGTCCCTTTACGATCTGAGTTCAAATCCCGCCGAGGTTGACTTTGCCTTTCATCCTTACGGGGTCGATAAAATAAAGTACCAGTAATGCACTGATAATTACTGGACTTGTGCCTAACGTAGAAACAATTATTATTATTAAGATGGCGGAAAAAATATTGCCTCCGCTAAACGGAATGGCAGACTGTCCATAGAGTGGAACAGCCAAAATTCTGAAAACAATAACAGCAGTAGCAGCAACAGCAGCAGCAACAAGAACCGCAGCAGCGACCAAAATTTATTTCGTGAAAACCAAGCGGACTTTCCAGCTCTGCCAAAGTTTACCACGCTAAAAGTCGCCACCACGGTAGGCGCGGCCAACATCACTTCCTGGAAGCTCCAACCGATAATGTTGTCTTTTTGCCGGGTATGTCAATATTTATTTATAAAACAAATCTGTATTTTATCTGATGAAAGCGCACCATAATTTGCCTTGGTTGCCCTTGAAATAGATATAATAAAATAAATATGGTTTTATAAATATAGTTTCCATTTATTAATATATTGTGTATTTACTCCACTAACTGTTGAGTGCTTATATCAGTTATTAAGAATGTTAAGCTTGTTGAATCCCAACAAATTAAATGTAACCTCTGCATATATATATATATATATATGATAATAAGGGCGCTGCGGAGTTGAAAATGGGTTACATATGAAAAAAGTTTGTCCTTTATCAGTGATCTTCCAACTATCATAGGCATTTCATCGCTTTAAAGACCATATACCTCCGGTTGGTGCGAGCAACGGCTAAAAAAAGTCGTTGGGACACGTAAATAAAGGGGACGCGAGGGTAAACAAACGAAATGGTGAGGCAACAGAAAGTGAGGAAGAGGGAGACAAGTCCCAGATTTCTATGAATTTAAGTTCGGTGAAATCGTGAACGAGAGAATAAAGACCATCAAACCTGGTTGAAATGTGAGCAAGGAAGGAATTTCACACAGGTCTAACGGGAGGAAGAAGGGGTCTGGTCGGCGAATTCGGTAAACATAAGTTCTGTGAAATCGTAGACGAGAGAGACTCCGCAGCGCTCTTATCTAATTTACACATATTTTTTCCTCTGCTGCTACACCGTCTTTTTCGTTCTATGTATCTTTACCCTTTCTAGCAGTCTCTCTCTCTGTTAGCCTCTTCCTCACCTCACCCTTCACTCACTCATTCTCTGTCACTACCTCTCCTCCTCCTCCTCTTTCTTCCCGTTTGACCTGTGAGTAACTCTTTTCTCTCACATTCTCGGCCAAGCTGGTCGGAATTTTTTCTCTCTCGTCTACGATTTCACAGAACTTATGTTTACCGAATTCGCCGACCAGACCCCTTCTTCCTCCCGTTAGACCTGTGCGAAATTCCTTCCTTGCTCACATTTCAACCAGGTTTGATGGTCTTTATTCTCTCGTTCACGATTTCACCTAACTTAAATTCATAGAAATCTGGGACTTGTCTCCCTCTTCCTCACTTTCTGTTGCCTCACCATTTTGTTTATTTACCCTCGCGTCCCCTTTATTTACGTGTCCCAACGACTTTTTTTAGCCGTTGCTCGCACCAACCGGATGTATATGGTCTTTAAAGCGATGAAATGCCTATGATAGTTGGAAGATCACTGATGAAGGACAAACTTTTTTCATATATATATATATATATATATATATATATATATATATTTATATATATATATATATATATATATATATATATATATATACATATTTATATATATATATATATATATATATACATATATACGTATATAACGAAGGAGGCGTGGTAAGGAACCAGATGGACCATAACGCACCAGTGTACTCAATACTTAGGGTAGTGGAGTGGGTAATAGGAAAATGTTTAACCCCGACGGCAGAGCACAAGCCGTTTCGATGGCTATTTTTGGACTCCAGAAATAGCCGTCGAAACGGCTTGAGCACTGCCGTCGGGGCTTATACATTTTCCTATATACATATATATTTATATACATATATATATACATTCGTATATACATATATATATATATATATTTACCGACATCTCAGTATGCAGATTGGAGCACTCGACGAAGTACGCAGGTTGGTTTGTTTACTCCGGAATAATGAAAAATAATTAAGTCAAATACGTCAAATATGTAAAATCATATGATTCTTTTTTCTCAGAGGAATAACAACACAACGAGGAGCTGGACATATCGATGTATTAACGGGGTAAAACACACGTCAACAACATGTGTACCCGTCTTACCCTCACCAATTCGGACTGCTTGAAGAGGTCACAGCCAATGATGGCTGTCACTGAAATATATATAGCAGTATATCTATAATTTAAAATAAACGAAAACGAATTTTACATATTTGACTTAAATACTTTGTATATATATATATATATATATATATATATATATATATATATATATATATATATGTATATATATATATATATAAGATCATATATGAGAAAAGAAAACAAGATAAGAAAAAAATATTTACTAACTCACTTTAATGTCTCTATTGCAGTTTCATTGAGAAAATAACGATACTCCGAGTAGAATATCGCGAGAAAACTCAAATCATCTGGAGACCTCGGTGCAGAAACAAAATTCAAGAAAAGAATTCCGAACCGTTCGCTGTCAGAGTAAATTTCGAATGAAAGAACTATCACGTGACCCACAGGAGCCTAGTAAATGTGGACAATGCTACTAGAAGTAGTTCGATTCGACCAAATTTTCACTCTACCATAAGGCGGTGTATTATATATTAAACGAAGAAGTATATTTATATGTATATACGTAAACTCGTTTCCGTACAGTTTCCGTTTGATTAATTTCACTTAAATAGCACTGGTAAACCCGATGTTAAATAAACAGAGACTTGCTTAAGGTGCCATGTAGGTGAACTGAACCAGAAATCATGTGCTTACTAAGTAAACCTCTTAACCATCGATGCTTGTGCCTATACTGTTATTGTTAAACATCGAAAAAGATTATTTATAAAAATATTCTGAGTGCATGGAATGGCAAAGTGCTTATCATTTAAAAAATATATAATTGAATGAATATCCTGCGATATTTCAATGAATACTTTCTAGACATGATTCCCTAAATTATATCATCGGAGGTCCCGTGTGAAAACTAATCAAACTTTTGTCAAATTCACTATATTTCACAGCACTAGATGTGTGTCTTAGGATGAGTTAAGTGGACTTGGGTGTTGAAAAGTTGTTTTATTTATTTGTTTCTTTCTTTTGTTTTTTAAAATTGTATTTGTTATGCCAAGAGAATGGCCCTCTGAAACCGAAGATATTGATGCCCTGTATGTTCTGAGTAAAATGTTGCAAATTTTGGAAATAGATATGCTGGAGAGGGAGATTCAAAAGACCGATATTCTGAACAGGAAGAATTAAGTACAGTAATTAGTGAAAAGCCGGAAGCACAGTATTGGTGATGAGTGGAGGAGAAGGAGTTGGACGTGAATGAGTGGAGATCATATAAGACCAGCCAGCTTCGTAAATCAGAGACCCTTGTAATAGTCTTGTGGTGTATCCGCGAGACATTTTGCATATAACACATTATTGACACTTACAATACTGCTCATCTAGAGACAATAGAATACGAACCTGCTTTCTCTCGCATTAAATAAGGCCTAGAGATATCTAATATCGATTTAGTTATCACGTGTTATCATTATATCACTGTCATTGTTAAGCACAGAGCCGTCACAATCGTCATTTTAGAGATAGCATCAGTTCAGTAGCATTATATGGCTAGAAACCACAAAAGTAGATGATTCAACTGGATCATAAAACAAATGAGATGTCAGTTATTTTTCACATGTTTGTACTTTATTTAAATGTATTTTTGCCTTGTAAATCAGTGTAAAAACATATATATATAAATCAAACAGAATGGTACTAATAAAACTAATATAGTGTCCTCACTGATAATATTCACATCAAAAGAAGCAATGTGAAATTTTTTTACTTTCAAATTATTTTACGATCGATTGTTTTCAGTAATAGGGTCAAGAATGAAACTATTTCAAAGCTTTGTCAGTGTTAATTTCATGAGACGTAATAATGACAGTGGATTTATTATTGTTTGCGAAAATCACTGTATATTTTCCTGACTGGTTATAGATCCGATTGCGTGATGAGTGAGCTATATTCCTGATAAAAATGTTGAATATCTAACACACGTAATATATGTGTACATATGTATGTATGTATGTGTGTATGTATGTAAGCATGTATGTATGTATTTATGCATCAATGAATATGTGTGTGTGTGTGTGTATATATATATATATGAAAAATATGAAAACATAGCGTGCTGCGTGGTTGCAAATGGGTTACATATGAATAAAATTTAGTCCTTCATCAGTGATCTTCAGGCCTTCATTGGTATTTCATCGCTTTAAAGACCATATACCTCTGGTTGGTGCGAGCAACGGCCAAAGAAAGTCGTTGGGACACGTAAATAGGGGGAACGAGCGAGACAGTAAACAAACAAAGATGGTAATGCAACGAAAAGTGAGGAAGAAGGAGTCAAGTCACTGAAATCGATGAACATAAGTTCTGTTAAATCGTAGACGAGAGAGAATAAAGACAATCCGACCTGGTCGAAGTGTTAGTGAGAAAAGAATCTCGCACAGGTCAAACGGGAGGGAGTAGGAGAGGGGATAGCAGAGAATGAGTGAGTGAAAGTGTGAGGAAGAGGCTAACAGAGAGAGTGACTGAAAGAGGGGGTAAAAGGAAGTGAGAGACACAGAGAAAAGGGAAAGTAGTAAGAAAGAAACAGACGGGTCACAGCGGAGAAAAATATATATGAAAAGTATGAAAACATGGCGTGCTGCGTGGTTGCAACTGGGTTACATATGAATAAATTTAGTCCTTCATCAGTGATTTTCCAGCCTTCATTGGTATTTCATCGCTTTAAAGACGATATACCTCTGGTTGGTTCGAGCAACGGTTATAGAAAGTCGTTGGGACACGTAAATAGGGGGAAAGAGCAAGACATTAAACAAACAAAGATGGTAATGCTACGTAAAGTGAGGAAGAAGGAGTCAATATATATAAATATGTGTGTGTGTAAATATATATATAGTGTGTGTGTAGGTAGTACGGTGAAATACTTGTGTTGATACCAATTCATGCACTCTATGCACAGGTGCAGGAATACTGGTGAATACCCACCCGCATTGCCGCCCCACAAATTACACCAAAATAAACACATATGCCCACACATGAAAAATAAAGAAAATGCCTCTATATATATATACATTTTCGGTCCACATACTACAGCAAAAATATATCTTTTGTCGCATCAACAGTCTGAGGAGCAGATCGATACTGGAGTCGGGTCCATAAATCCTATAGGTCAGCTTGAGCCAATCCTCTGCGAAACGCTCGTAATAGGTCGCAATAAATAATACGCAATAAATAGTTTTCATATGTAATCGAAACTTCCTCGTTTCTTTCTATTTTATATATATATATATTAAAATAACATTAAAGTTTAAGCAAAAATCACTGCTTTCACCCTTAACGGGATCTTCTGAAACTATATATGTATGTATATATGGCTGTCACCGAAATATATATATAGCAGTAATAAACGAAGCCAAATTTTAAACATTTGACTTATTTATTTTATTTTATTTTACATTACTCCGGAGTAACCAAACCAACCTGCGCACTCGTCG
Organism: Eledone cirrhosa; assembly: GCA_964016885.1. Classification (NCBI taxonomy): domain Eukaryota; kingdom Metazoa; phylum Mollusca; class Cephalopoda; order Octopoda; family Eledonidae; genus Eledone; species Eledone cirrhosa. The sequence goes on from OZ024743.1 coordinate 294,261,319, forward strand.
AGTGCTCCAATCTGCATACTGAGGTGTTGGTATACATCCAACATATACTCAAAATGTATATATATATATATATATATATATATTTATTTATATAAACAAATATACATGAGTGTGTATGATTGTGTATAGAAGATTATATTAATAAAAGGAATTCCTACTTCTGATTTACTCGTTTTATTTACAATCCTTTAAAATTATAATGATATTATAATGAAATAGTATGGTAGAATATTAAATGTTAAATGTTAATTGAACAACTACTTTCATGCTTTCGCAATCTTCAGGTTCATATTCAGTGGTGACAGTCAAGTTTGCAATTTTCAACTGTAATGAGATGGCTAAAATCTGTACCTTATATACAGTAAAAAGGAGCTACAGAATACTAAGTTTTTCAACCTGTATTTCGACTAATCAGTGTGTGCTTTCATTTGATTACTACAGCTGATTGGTTTAGGCGTCACGACTTCTATTTGACCCTATCCAAAGCATCAATTGTTTTGCTAATTTTAGAGATGATGAAAATAGCATTTATAAAAAATCTTCAGTTATCATCAACATCAACATCACTTTTATCATTATTATTGTTGTTGTTGGTGTTAGTGGTGGTAGACGACATTATCGTAGTCGTATTCACAGTAGAAGTATTACCCCTAAGCATTATTATTGTTCATTTAGCTTGGGTTGGAATTTATCAATAAAATTCTTTCCTTTAATTTTTCTCTTGATTTCACTTGGGCTTTGTAGTTTGTAGAATGGAAAGATTATAAATATTTTCTGACCACATGTTGCGAGATGGTTTCTCAGGGGGATCTGACGGACATTTGGGTCTCTGTTTAAAATAATGCTAACAAGAAATGGAGAAATAATATACATAATACCATAAATAGGACAAAAAACATAACGAAGCTAAGTATAATATCACGAACAAAAGTTGATCAAGCAAACACCAACAGGAATATAAATCCTGAACAGAGAAAAATCCATTTTTTAACGTCAGGACAACAAAAACCGGAAAAAGAAAAACGCCAGGAGGAAACATACCCAAAACAATTGAACACGTAGATCCTAAAATAATTAATTTATCCAAAAGAGATCTTGACAATGATGAAATGCAAATTTTGTCAAAAGGACTGAAATTCACACCGACTCCAACAGTCAACCACCAAGAACTAAAGGAGGATACCCAAGAGTTCTGTCGTGAATTACGACTTGTAGAATTCTTCGCTGATAAAAGTAATGAGAGTGATGAATCACTAGTAAAGAATAAATCAAATTTCACTCCGCCAAAAGGAAGAAATATCTATCTCGACCAATACATTGATATCTTGTCTAAATTTCCTCTTAGACGTAATACTAATGTTAGGCCAAACATTAACAAATCGGAAATGTCTGCACTTAAACGTATACAAAATGATAAAACAATAATAATTAAGCAAGCAGATAAAGGAGGTGCAATTGTTATAATGGATGCTGAATACTAGAAAGATTTGGTTGAGGAACAACTGAAAGACACAACATTCTACCATGAAATACCGTCAAATATAGTCCACAACATCATGAAGAAGATCAACAACCTGGCTTCAAAATACTATAACTCACTTACTGATAATGAAACCCAGCCAAAACCCAGCAACTTTTGTGGCTTACCAACAATTCATAAGTCAAAAGAAATCTAACTGGCAGTAAAAGAACAAAAAAGTGGGTACACTAAATTACTACACCCAAAAGACTTAAAACTTACACCTATTATAGCTGGTCCAACATGCCCTACCCACCGTCCAAGCAATTTTGTTGACATTATTTTGAAACCACTATGTATTCACATACCCATTTTCTCCCGGGATGATATCGACTTCCTGTCCCATCTTCCCAAAACCACGGAAACGAATTCAGTTCTACTTAGTTTTGATGTAGTAAGCCTTTACACCAACATTACACATGATTTAGGAATAAAGGCGGTTAAATACTGGGTGGAAAAACATAGAGAAGTGATTCCCACCAGATCACAGTGCCATTTATATTAGACGCAGTGAGACTTATTCTGGAAAACAACACATTATTATTCAATGGAAAGAATTATATCCAGATTAGAGACACAGTGATGGGAACGAAGTTTGTTCCCGTGTACGCGAACTCTATAATGGGATACTTAGAACAACAACTATACCAAGAAATAGAGGAAAAATATAGCACTGAATTTAGAAAGTACATTGAAAAGTCTTAGAAGAGATACCTTGACGACTGTTTCATCATCTGGACAGAATCTCTAGATACTCTGGATGAGTTCAATATCCTCCTGAATAACCTACACCATCTCTCCAATTTACAAAAGTGATGTGTAGTACCAAATTACCATTCCTAGATATAATAGTAATCAAAAACGAGACCACCATTACCACGGATATATACTATAAACACACAGACACCCATCAATATCTGAATTTTAAGTCGTGCCATCCACGTCATACAAAACGCATCCCATTGTAGAAGATACGCCTAACAGAACTGAGATAATTTTTGCTCAAACAAAAATACCCATCTCTAGAAAATGGCATACAGCGGGCTATAAAAATAACTATACAACAACTTAGGACAACCCAAGGAAGAAGAAACCAAGAACTGGTCATACCATTTAAAATGACACAACCCATGTCACCAAAAAATCTTCAATACTGCCAAAGCAAACCGACCGATCATTGCTCAAAGAAATGAATTAAAAGGTTTAATCACAGACCGAGCTTTGATTCTTAGTAAAAGACTGCCGAAAAATTTGAAGCAATTACTAACAAAGGCAAAGTTTGACCTTAACAACAAAGACCAATCATTCACTGTATCTAAATGCAATGATAGTCGATGTGGCACATATCAGTTCATACATACTTGTCAATTTATGAACACAAAAACTGGAAAGATATTCCCAAATGGAAATATGAACTGCAAAAGCAGAAATCTAATTTACTGCAATAAATGCCCGAATTGTGAAGAACTATATGTCAGTCAAACTGGAAATGCACTATCGAAACGTGCACGGGTGCAACGACAGCAAATCATAGATCCGAATGTCTGTCAGATACCCCTGAGTAACCATCCAGCAACATGTGGTCAGAAAATATTTAGAATATTTCCATTCTACAAACTACACAGCCCAAGTAAAATCAAGAGAAAAATTAAAGAAAAGAATTTTATTGATAAATTCCAACCCAAGCTAAATGAACAATAATAATGCTTAGGGGTATTACTTCTACTATGACTAAACCTACGACCATATCGAGTACCACCACTAACAACAACAACAACAACAATAATAATAATAAAAGTGATGTTGATGTTGATTATTACTGAAGAATTTTTATAAAAACCATAGAAAATGCTATTTTCATCATTTCTAGAAATAGCAAAACAATTGATGCTTTGGATAGGGTCAAATAGAAGTCATTAGACATGCTCAACCAATCATGACGCCAATCAGCTTTAGTAATCTAGTGAAACCACACACCGATTGGTCGAAATACAGTTTGCAAAACTTAGCATTCTGTAGCCCCTTTTTACTGTAAAAAGGCACAGATCTTAGCCATCTCATTACAGTTGAAAATTACAAACTTGACTGTCACCACTGATTATGACCCTGAAGATTGCGAAAGCATGAAAGTACTTGTTCAATAACATTTAACATTTAATATTCTACCATACTATTTCATTATAATATCATTATAATTTTAAAGGATTGTATATAAAACGAGTAAATCACACAAAGTTGGAATTCCTTTTATTAATATATACATATATATATATATATATAATATATAAGAACAAAAGATGGTTAAAAGAGTTCCATGTATTTTATTATGCGCATTGCAAAAACAAATACCATCATGCAACAACACCTGTGCCTTCATCAGACAAAACAGGAAGACATGACATGAAGGTCAAAAAACACCCGTGGATAGTGCAGTCCTAAATCAACATATAAAAAGTAGTTTTAGATTGATGTGTGATATTGGGAAAAATATTTATTTTGAGGGGGGTGGAAAGGATGAAAAAGAGCAGGAGATGAGAGTAAAAAGTGGAGAGGGAGGAGTATAATGAGGAAGGATGAGATAGGAGGAGAGATGGTGATAGAGAGAGAGAGATAGCTTTTATAACTGAGAAAGATATATTGTTTTACATAGAGAGGTTGAAAACCGTTGGAAGATAATGTATAAATTAAAAGAATTTGAAAATTAACGAAGAGAAAGATAATGTAAAGTTAAGGTTTGTATATTTAAGGGTTTAATAATATGTGCGATGAAAAGAAAATGTTAATATGTATTAAGAATAATATTTAAGGGTTTAATAATATGTGCGATGGAAAGAAAATGTTGATATGTATTATTAAAAAGAACAACAGGTAATTTAAGTAAGGATATATTGTGAGATGAGCATGAATAAGTTAGATGAAAGGGAGAAAAGAATAATGAATTGAGGATGAATAATCTAACGTCAAAAAAATGTTTATGTTTACGAAGGATTTTTACAAGGTGATATAGAGTAAGAATGTATTGTGTTATGTAATAATTGTTTCTATGTTAGGCAACAGTGAGAAAAGGTACAGATTAGGGGTTAGACATGTTCTTATATATTATGTATACTCCAGTCCTACAAACTGTAGAGTGCTTCTTATCCGATATCTGCATTGCTTTATTGTACTACAATAAAACTCACCTCCTACATATATATATATATATATATATATATATATATATATATATATATATATATATATATATATATATATATGTGTGTGTGTATATTTGTGTGTGTGTCTAGATATATATGTATGAGAGAGAGAGAGAGAGAGAGAGAGAGAGAGAGAGAGAGAGAGAGAGAGAGAGAGAGAATAGATTGATATATTATTGGTGGTCTTTTATCTATAATCATATGTTGAAACACTAACTGAATAAGCGTGCAATATAAACACAGAAAAATAATATTTGCCGGAGACTAAGTGATTTCAACTGTAATAACCATCGGCGACTGTAATAAAAATGTTCAGGCATTTCGTAAAGCGGTAACGTTGAAGTTACTGAAAAATAATGTGCACACACACACAATGAATATATATCTGTATACACACAGAGTGGGTAACCGAGACGACATCAAACTGTATAATATAAATATATACATTTTTAATATGTAGGCATGTTAACATGCTGGAATATAAGAATTACCCTGTAAAGTGAAAAAATAATAAACACCTTTATTCGATTTTGCTTTACTAAACATACACGTGCGTCTCTCCTTTTATGTCTCATATTTTTTATATTCTCCGGGAATGTATCATATTTCTAATAGATGCACGCTTATACATGTATACAGAAGAATATTACTGTCACCAATGGACACTCGAAAAATGGAAATTACTGATTTATACACACTAATTGTTTCTACTTTAGGCACAAGGCCAGAATTTGAAGGGAATGTGAAAGTCTATTGAATCAACCCTAGTGCATTACTGGTGTTTTATTTTATCGACCTTGTAAGGATGAAAAGCAAAGCTAGCCTCGGCGGGATTTGAACTGAGAACGTAAAGGGCCGTATTTCTATGCTGTGAAGCAGGTTGCCGATGTTCTACCGATACTGCCCACCCACCGTCCTTTTATATACTCTAATAATGTCAGATGTTAAAACCAGAATATATTAAGTATTGAATTCCTGTCTTTCTGTGTGTAATTATTGTACAGTATAGGCAATTATACTATCAAATATTTTTAAATTTATTCCTATCTATTAAGCACTTTGCTACAGATTTGGATGTTGAAATATCTTTCGGTGTATTGATTCATTAAAAAACTTAGCACATATAATGTCTATGTTATAAGTATATTTATTTGTATAAACTGGAAATAACACTTTATTGTAAAGTTATGCCAAATTGACATATTTAAATTCTAGATATTTTAGCTATTTACAGTATATTTCGATTCAGTCTTACGGAATGGGTGGTGGGTATGAAACCAGAAGATTTTTCCCTTTAAGTGTATTCATGTTTCTCACCGATGACAGTCACTCATGAATGCATATTTATATAAACGTGTTCACTGAAATCATGAATTATGGCTGTAGAAAATATATATACATATTTTCGAATATATTTTTATATTTCGACTATATTTTCTTTCTCATTTCTGGAGGCCTATGAAAGCAATGGTCAATGCTTCTTTTTCTAAACTTACCATATAAAAGAAATTTGATCATTCTATGCCATCGAGTCTTTTGATCGCAAACTGTATGTGGAAGATAAACTATTTCTCCACCATAGGATGATATACAGGAGCGGGCATTGATTGAATGAAGCAAAATAAAGATGGTTAAGTAATGTACAAAATAATGTCCCTACGTCTTCCGTCATAGTCACAACAGTTTAAGTTCAGATGCACAAACATAGAAATATAAACGAGAAAAATAGAAAGAAGAAACAGAAGAGTAAAAAAGTAAACGAAAAGAAAAATATCCTACATAGCCAGGCTAGAGCACTGTAGGCAACTGTCTTCCCTAATAATTTGATAAGGAAATATCGATTTATAAGGAAATCTTGTTTGATAAGAACTGCTGTCATTTCATTGATGCTATGGAAACAGAAGAGCTTAGCGGGTGAAACAAATATACATAATATTAGATTTGAAAAGTATGACAACTATATGACCAATCAAACAATCAGTCAAACTCCAGGCACAGCAACCAGTCAAAACACTCAGTCATCAAAACCAACCAACAAACTGACTGAGCAACCATACACCATCCAGCCAGCTGGTCTGCCAACTAAACGAAAAATATTTCAGTCCCAGTAGTTAGAAAATTAAGGAATACAGTTCAGAAATTGTCTGACAGTAACAAATGCTAAATACATGCGTACGTACAAGAATTTATACATAAAAACGCACATATATGCATACATATATACATGCATGTTTACTTATATACATGAATATATACATGCATACATACGGAATGAATATATGCACACATCTACATACGTACATATGATACTCATATATAAATATATATACACACAAAACTGGCACAAACATACATAAAGAGCAGTCAAAAGTGGCGTGTGTGTATGCTTATGTGTGTGTGTTTACATGTGTGTGGTTTTGTACAAATATGTTAAAGCGAAGCATCTCGACATTCTGCCGTGTAAGATCGCAGTTGAACCCTCAGCCCACCAAGATCTATAAATGAGGACGACAATGTCAAACTACCTCATGCATCAATGGCCAACCAAAGAAAGAGGGCTATAGAAGGTCTAGCAACGGTGACGGTGCTCCAGTATGGGCCCAGACTGTCGGTTGAAAGTGTTGAAATTAAAAGCAAATGTATATATATATATATATATATATATATATATATATATATATATATATACATTTATATATATATATATCACGATAAATTAACGGAGCCATAGACTCTCGCCATTCCCTGTAAACAATGTGGTCAAAGGAGAGGAAATCCTGAGCTCTTTAAAATACAATATGTTGAAAAGGTAACACACTAGAGAGAGATACAGTGCGCTATCAATAGAACAGGGAAAAATCACCAGTGTATAGACCGTATGTTATAGATTCCATACACTGGTGGTTTTTCCCTGTTTTATTGATAGCGCACTGTATCTCTCTCTAGTGTGTTACCTTTTCAACATATTGCATTTTATATATATATATATATATATATATATATATATATATATATATATATATCTTCTGCAGAAGATCCCGTTAAGGGTGAAAGCAGCGATTCTTTGTTTAAAGTTTAATCTGCTATTTTAATATATATTTGCTCCAGGGTTCTTATATATTTGATATCAATTTATCCTTATCGAGCCCTCTTGGGATTTTAGGCTTCACATTTATTATTATTACTATATATATATATATATATATATATATATATATATATATATATATATATATATATACCTACAAATATGTGGATGTGTGCTTAAATATGCATATAAATATGCGTGTGTTTCTTTAAAGATATATGCACACATACATAAACACACACACACGCAGCCACATATATATATGAATATATACAGATTGATATATAAACATGACTTTATATATATATATATAACGAAGGATGTGTGGTAAGGAACCAGATGGACCATAACGCACCAGAGTACTCAATACTTAGGGTAATAGAGTGGGTAATAGGAAAATGTTTGACCCCGATGGCAGAGCTCAAGCCGTTTTGACGGCTATTTCTGGACTCAATAGTCCAGAAATAGTCGTCGAAACGGCTTAAGCTCTGCCGTCGGGGTCAAACAATTTCCTATATATATATATATATATATATATATATATATAAAATAAAATAAACAAGTCAAATGTTTAAAATTTAGCCTCGTTTATTACTGCTATATATATTTCGGTGACAGCCATCTTTGGCTGTGACCTCTTCAGGCAGTCAAGTGGTATAGACAAGTACATATGTTGTTGAGGTGTATAACTTTGTCAATACTCTGATATGCCCTGTTCCTGGTTGGGTTGTTATTTCACTGGGGAACTGGAATCATATCTATATATGTACGTCATGATACAATAAAGAGATATTCTAGTGGACTTTTGAATTAATTAAAACCTTTGGTAATGCTAGAGAAATTTTAAGAAGACAGGACAAGCGGTTACACGAAGAGGATGTAGAATTATTGTCATAAGAAATATCTTAACTGCCTACATTTCATATATATATATATATATTACATATATATATATATATATATATACATGCACACACACACACCCATGCACACATACACACACATAAATATATATATATATATATATATATATATATATATATATATATATATATATATATATATATATATATATATATAGATTACAATAATCAAAGTTCAGTTTAAATCATTTATTTGCTTACAATTGCTTCCTCCAAACCGAGGTTTGGATTCTTCGGAGCAACTATTTAGTGATCTATAACATACTTGACCTCCTTTTCAACACAAGAGACATATAAAAACATATGCATATATTGCCCCACAGTGGGATGACATCCATCATAATGATATAGCATGGCAATTTACATATAAAGGTTAAAGGATAAAAATAAAAATAAAAATAAAAATAAAACATTGGCAGTTTATGAAGATAAAGCAAGAGGAAAGTTTAGAGTAGTCAGTGTATGAAACAATCTCACGTGTAGCATGCACGCGTGTCTTATTTATACAGGATTAGAGTGCGGCAGATTGTTACTTGTAGGA
>OZ024743.1:294275586-294283086 GCA_964016885.1 Eledone cirrhosa
TGCCTTGACAAAGGCTAAGGGGTCATCTCTTCGGGATATATATATATATATACATACATACATACACATATATATATATATACATAGTGGCTGCCAACTCGTTTTCGCGTACGGCCACTACTTTATATCCATGTAGGAGACCCCCACCGATGCGCTGAAAGAGTGTAACTTTTTAGTCCAGCCAGCGACTTGAAAACTCTGGTACAAACACTACACTTGTGACAATTATTGACACATAGTGCCGGGCCCATGGTACCATGTAACGACAAGTGCAGAGAGATCTCCAGATATAAAGCAATGCCTGTGCCGTGAAGCGTTTATAGTGAGCAAAGGCACTGCACAAAGCCAGTCCCACTCTCTTAACCAAGATGATATTTACCAAAACGAATAACAAGTCAACATCATTGGATACCATCAGGGCTGCAGATGTTATATCAGAGTTTTCCTTCTCCTAGAATTCTGGTTTGACAAAGGCTAAGGGGTCATCTCTCCCGGTGAGTTTGGATGGCCATTGACTCTTAAGAGCTCCTTTGCCCTTTGACCTTTGACATGTTTTGTTTTTAGTCCTGCAGGATGTCCAAAGTCACCCTCCTCACCAAGAAACCTTGATGAGGTTGCCAGTTTAGTCGCCAACGACTCGACCATGAGACAGGTTGTACTGGGATACATGTTACCAGTAACACCAACTGGTGACCTGGCAATATACATACATACATGCATATATATATATATATATATATATATATATATATATATATACATATATATATATATGTATATATACATTTAAATTGTAACGGACGGAAGGAAAATTATTCAATACCGGATCTAGATTGCAAATAATTCAATTTTGTTAACCTGTGTCTCCAACCAGCCATTTCAAATAATCAATATGTAACTGAATGAAGATACAGGCGGTCATATCTTCTCAGAACAGACAGTTCTAGTCAGTTATGTTCCTGGTACCCGTAGTAAATAATGTATGTACATTCACTCACAAAATCTCTCTCTCGCTTACACACCTACGCACGCACTCACGCGCACATAGGCACCCCCCACACACACACACATACGCACACACACACACACACACACACACACACACACACACACACACACACACACACACACACACACATATATATATGTACTTAGTATATGTGCATGTGTGTATACATACAGACATACAAACATGCATACATGGTTCCGTAACACCTTAGGGGATTGTAGGGGCACCGTAATGACATACGGCATGTCTAGGACATTGTCTCACCAGGTATGAATATAATAGATCTCTTCCAGAGAAGGATAGAGAATGAGAGAATGGAAGAGAGAAAGAGGTATAGAGGAAGAATGAAGACCAGTACTAGATTGGCACTTTTTTATCACCTCGAATGAATGAAAGGTAAAGTTGACCTCGACAGTATTTGAACTCGAGAGGCGAAATGAATACCGTCAAGCATTCTATCCAACGTTTTAACGACTCTGCCAGTCTGCTCTCACACATAGATACATACATACATAGATACATACATAAATACAAATCTTGAGAAGCTAGGCTTCACAGGAACAGAAAGAACACAACTAGTTAGGAAATTACAAGTACAATCCATTAATGGAACAGTAAAAATATGTAAAACATTCCAAAAGTTTTGCATCTAATAACTGCATATACACATGTACAGATACAAAGCATATACACATGCACACATACAACTCAAAACATCCACATCCACACATCCAATAACATCCATATCTACACATGCATACATACATATCTACCTAGTTAATGTTGTGTAAATTCCAATGAGAGAGTCTTGTGTCGATGTTAGAAACCGACTCTCTCTCTATTGGTAAAACGTTGTGAAATTATAAAACCAGAAGAATATACATACATGTAAACACATATTTGTATACATTCATGCATGTATTTGTATGTGTATTTGTGTTTCCAACTAAAAGACTAATTCTATGTAGTCAAATACGGCGTAAACTCAGGTTACCTAATTTTCAATTTCGCTATATAGTGACGAAACATAAGTCAATTGCATGAACTCATAATCCTTTATTTACTGCTATATATATTTCGATGATAGCCATTGAATGGTTATGCCCTCATCAGGCAGTTAGTCAGTTCTTAGATATGCCAGCTCTGTGTTTATAGTGTTTATGGTATCAGAGCCTTGGGACATATGAGCTTGTTAGGAATAATTTAATGTTGTCAGCAGGAATAGTCTTAATTCTCATTGGTCAGTTTGTAGATGCTAGTAGGGTTGGTATTTGACCTCAAAGAGGCAGGTGGTGTTGTAAAGTTCAAACCGTCAGGCAAGATAACAATAGTTCCATATGACTGATTTTCACAAAAAGCATTCCTGGTCAGATATATATTCAATTAAGGTTAAAAGCATGAAATAGATACTACAGGTCATTCTTAAATTGAGGAATTTATGCCGAGTGGTGCTACAGAAAATTATGGTTAGAGTAGAAAATTTACAAATAAAAAGACTTATGTAGATTGGCTTGCACATACACTCACACCCACCTCCCCAGACACACACAGACATCCACACATAAAAATTGAGGAATTAATGTGGGGTGATAATACTTAAAATAATGGTTAGAGTCAAATACTTAGATAGTTTAGAAAATTTTGAAATAAAAAGATCTATGTTGGTTGACTTGTACATACAATCACACCTACCCCCTCAGACATATATACACACACACACACACACACACACACACACACACACACACACACACACACACACACATATATATATATATATATATATATATATATATATATATATATATATATTCAGGTTTGGAGGTTCACCACTGGATAGAGCTGTTCAATTCCGTATGGTTAATCTTAATGTAATGATTTGCATGGGCTGGCTGGGGTCTGCAGCCGCCACATGCTGTCTGACTGCTAAACAAGGACATATCTTTTACTGTACATCCCACTAAGATAACTTATAGAGGATCTCTATAATACAATTATAGTTTCTTCATAAAAGACTCTCTCTTTAACTAAACTTCGCCACCCAACACCTTAAAACATTTTAAACCGTTTAATTTTCAATTTTCTAATTTTCTAATTGTTTAATTCTCAATTTTTCTAACTCTTTATAATGTTAATCTTTAATTTTTTACTTCATCCTATAAATCTGAACAATAATTTAACGTTCCAATTTTCTCTCGGACTGTTGGGTTGGTTTTCTTGGCTGCGGGACCGGCCTCCTGGCGCATAGTGCTTGAGTGCTTGGAAAAGTAAATTTCCCCTTCTTTCGGTAAATTAAACTACTCGGAGCGGGTTGATTCCCCCCAGGGGCCCGGCGCGCAGCCAGTTTTTTGACCACCATAAGGAACCTTTAAATTGTAGACCTAATCATAAGTATTAGAGGTATCACGCCTTCCTCTACTTAAACAAATCCCCCTCCTGGGTAAATTAATAGTACTGGTTTGGTACAAAGATGGCCTAAAGATGAGGGCTGACTTCCTAATGGCGCACCTGAAGCCTGTTATACATTCCTAGAGGGCTTGCAAAAAATGGATTTCCATATCTTTCGCTAGGCGATCTCACTCGGAAGCGCTGACACGCGTTTAGGATGGGCCGGCCGGATCCTGCAGTCGCCGCATGCTGTTTGACTGCTAAACAAAGACATAATCTTTACTCTATAATACAATTTAAGTTTCTTCATAAAAGACTCTTTCTTTACTTAAACCTCGAAACCAAAACCTTAAAAATTTTAAACTGTTTAATTTTCAATTTTCTAATTTCTTTAATTTTATAATGTTAATATTAAATATAATGTTAATATAAATCTAAACAAAAATTAACGTTCAATCTTCTGCTCACACATTATAACATGCAGACCCCCACTATATTTACCTCTGTTTTAATGTATACCTCTGTTAAGATACGGGTCCTTTAGAATAATTTTTTTTCGCGCCATTCCTGACTAGCTTGACATTAGTACGGACTTTTCTTCCTCTTTCTTTCTGTCTTTCTTCTTCTAGCTCGACATTAACGCTGACTTTTATTCTTCTTCCTTTTCTTCCCCCTTCTTTCTGTCTTTTTTCTTGTAGCATGATATTAACGCTGACTTATCTTCCTCTCCCTTTCTGTTTTTCTTATAGCACACTATAAGCTTTATCCCCCTCACCAGATAGCCTCAAGTAGACCGAAGAGCCAGCACTTGAGGGCGACCGGCTAAAGTGGAAGATGCTACATGGTCGATCGTCCTCCGGTCTCTGATTTGCAGCCCAGGATTTTATCTATTACATTCATTTATTATATTTCGAATACCTGATGATATCACCGGATTCATACGGAACCCGGTCATTGAAACGAATAGTATAATAAACCTTTCAAGGATTTACACAAGTTCAGCCTTCTGTCATTTTATTATAATATATATATATATATATATATATATATATATATATATATATATATATATATATATATATATATATATATATATATATATATATATATATATATACGATATCAAACAAATGGAAACTACATTTACAAAACCACACTTATCCCATTATATATATTTCATACCTTAGGTATGTCGGGTTTGTTTATGAAGCTGTTTATGAAGCTGTTTATATATTGTGTTTTATCTGAAGAGGGCATGTCATGTTTTTGGTATGATATCCCTAAAATATATATAATGGGATAGGTGTGGTTTTGTAAATGTAGTTTCCATTTGTTTTATATCGTAAAATACTCCAAATCTGTTGAGTGCTTTTATATCAGTTATAAAATATTTACTCGTTGTAACCCAACAATTTTAAATAAAACTTTTGCATATATATATATATATATATATATATATATATATATATATATATATATATATATATATATATATATATATATATATATATATATATATATATATATATATATATATGTACCTGGTTAGGTTATATAACTTCTAATTGAATGGAAGGAAGCATGGTTGATGTGTTGGTGTAATGTGTTGGTGTAATTGAATGCGACCATTTCTGTTGGAAGCTCCCGGATAGTCCTATCCGGGAGCTTCCAACAGAAATGGTCGCATTCTTTAAGGGTATGTCAATATTTATTTATAAAACTGATCTATATTATATTTTATCTGATGAAAGCACACCATAATTTAACTTGGTGTCCTTGAAATATGTATAATGAAATAAATATGGTTTTATTAATATAGTTTCCATTTGTTAATATATCGTATTTTTACTCCAATAATTTGTTGAGTGCTTTATATCAGTTATAAAAATATTTGCTTGTTGTATCCCAATAATTTAAATAGAACTTCTACATATATATATATATATATATATATATATATATATATATATATATATATATATATATATATATATATATATATATATATATTATATATATATATGTGTGTGTGTGTGTGTGTGTGTGTGTGTGTGTGTGTGTGTGTGTGTGTGTGTGTGTGTGTGTGTGTGTGTGTGTGTGTACGTGTGTGTGAATGTGTATAATATAAGATATCTGCAAAGACTAATATATTAATATTAATATGATAATCGTTAGTATAATCCTATATTCTCTCCAGTCATCGTAAGATCTGGTAGACAGCATTAGACTACGCTTTACTGACGAGGTGAAATATGATTGAAGCATACGGATTTGTTCACGTACAGCTAAAGGACAGACCCTTTAGCAATATCACGCTATCTTTGATTAATTTAATTTAATTGAAATTTCGTTGTTTTCACTGATGCCTTTCTTAACCAGTTAGATTATTTTATATGCGTGCGTAATTATAATAAATTAACATTTTTTTACTTAATTATATTTGGTATTATTGTGTCCACTTTATATATACATGCATTCATTAATGCGGTTGTAAAAAATGTGGGACGTAATCATAGCCGAATAGTTACATTTGATTCTGCATCATATATTTCTGTTTCCATCACACAATGTGATACACAGAGCAAGTGTTGTCTACCATGGACACGGGTTTATTCAAACATGTGAGAAAACTTGGACAGAAACGGAACTGGACCTGTAAAGCAATGGTTTGTCTCTTAGAGCTACAAATATTAGTGGATCACTCAGCCACTTACAATATAGCTGATAATTATTTAGCCCAAAGATCGTACTGGTTAAGATGAACTATGATAAAATGCATTCTATGCGAGAATATGCTATTTAATTATTCTAGGCAGAGTGTACTCTGGAGTTTGCGCGTTCATTTCGAAAGTAGTAGGATATAATTTTCATGAGGGATGGCAGGTAAATTTTACAGGTCAAGTGATCATGTAGAATCTCCTACGTTTTCTTAAATTACACTTCATTATAATGATTAGACAGTACTGTTAGTTGAACAAGTGAAACAGTCAAAGCCAGCCAAAATGCGTTTTCAATAGCCCGCGTCTTAGTGGTTTAAAATAGTGCAATTTTGAACGCACGCAGCTGGAAAATAGCTTTTTTTTTAGTAGTTGTAAACTTTTGACATCCTATTCCACATCACCTAATGTAAAGGATGACATGGTAACCATTTCCACTATCACTCCGTTACTCAGTTATCCAAAATGGCTGAGAAACTGACTGTATGCTTCCACTAAAGTTGACATATATTGGTACTTTAATATGAGAAAAGAGTTTCAGTCATTGAACTGCAGTCAGTCTGGAACACTTCTTTCAATGGTTTAGACAGTTATATCGAATTCAGTGTATTTACCTTATTCGTCGAATTGCTTACGTTACAGTTTATAAACAATGCAGCATAGATGTCAACTCAGATACACACACATACACACAAACACTAACCCACACGCACACAGACATGCATGCATACATAAGACCAAACGCACACACACACAAACCTATATATATACATGCTTGTATTATGGATTCGTGTAATAAACACACTAAATAAGTTCTGAATGAAGGATTGGAAGAAACAATTGTCAGTAATTAAATGTTCTAACATAGCTTTGATTCTTGTGTATTCTATAATACTGCTCTGTATAACAAATGTTGTTCTTACATTGAGCTATTTATCTTACTGGTAATAAGGTAGTAATAAATTACTGACCTTTCCTGTTTATAGCTATATATAGAATAATATATACATAACTATAAATAGTATCCTTAATATTATATATATATATATTCATTTTTAGATTTAATAGAATGAATATTTAAACTCTATTTCAGTATTGACTACTATTTTGTCTCAACCGTCAACTACACACACACACTCACATACACACACACACTCACATGCACACACACACTCTCTCTCACACACATACACACACACACATATATATATATACATATATATAAAATGAAGGAGGTGTGGTAAGGAACCAGATGGACCATGACGCACCAGAGTTCTCAATACTTACGGTAGTAGAGTGGGTAATAGGAAAATGTTTAACCCCGACGGCAGAGCTCAAGCCGTCGAAACGGCTTGAGCTTTGCCGTCGGGGTTAAACATTTTCATA
>OZ024743.1:294285586-294313086 GCA_964016885.1 Eledone cirrhosa
TGAAGCAATGATCGATTATCACTGATGTCATCAGGTGAAAATGAATTGTCTTCAAATTCTTGATATGAGTGAGAAAAAATAACGATGTTCTCTCACAGAATTCATTCCCTCATATGGAGACACACCAGTCAGTCAGAGACATGGCGACTGTTATTAGCTTTAGTTGAGGTCATAAAAATTTTCAGATTTCTATCGCTGCAAAAGACGCTGGACATCAATCAAATCTGTAGGGATACAGTCAGTCACAGTTAAAAAGTGAGTGGGTACACATACACTGCACACCTACACACATCGGCTCGAGGTCAAAGAAAAATATATACATATATATACACACATCAACACAGTATTAAACCAGTAGAATTAGCGTGGGTGGGTACACACACACTTTCACACATACCGAAGCGATGTCCGAGAAAAAATTAAAACAAATTTAATAAAACAAATATAAGAATGTACCAACACAGCACTCACCGAAAGTTAGTTCACAAAGCAACAGAAGCTATGTCGGTCAAATCTCAATTTGACGATGTAAATCTGAAATATTGGGTTAACCAACGCTACACACATACACACACACACACACGCACGCGCGCGCAAGTAAGTTCAGTTCAGTGTTCGGCTATACGTGTATAGATCGAATTGTAACATCCACATCTTCAAGTGTGTGTTATGGTATATACACATCCGAACCGTCCAAAAAAAAGGGGGGGGGGGTATGTCCGGGTATATACACATCCATGTGAAGAGCAAGCAATCAGCTCATGTCGAACTCCATGTGTACCGCTGTCCCGTTGAGAATCCGTGTCACCAAATCCGTGCGTGCAAGCAACTGCAATGTGGGCCGGCAAAGGGCTCCGTGTAGGGTTGGGTATTAGGTAAATGCGTCCGCAAGAGCAAATTCCCGTCACATGGGCCAATGCGCTTTTAAGATAGTTGTTTGAGTGCTGGAGGTGTGTTATCCAACACAGAAGGTGAAATAAGAAAACACAGGACAGTAAAATTCAAAGGATGGGTGTAGGCCCATTAATGGTGTGTCAGTATTATTATTCAATCCGTAACAGTGAGTCCTCCATGGTTAGATGATCACGCATCAAAACCTGGTGTAGTGTTCAGTCGGTAGGAACGTGACAGTCGTAATTGTGGGAGCTCAATGTCTAAAGGAAACGGATACTGTGTGTAGAGCTATGTATAGAGAGCGTAATCGGTCCTAACTAAATGTGTAATCAATCTAACTTTTTACTAGCTAGGTATACTAAAAGAGAGCACTCAGCTGTGAGAACTCCGTGGAAACAGGCCGAGTATCGTTTGCAAGTGCGCAAACAATCCTAGCCGTCTAACTAGCTAAGTGTGTGACTGTCCGTTTATTGAAAGGACTCTATGGCTAAAGTAGGGAGGGAAGTGTTATTGGTAGGTTACCTACCAAAAATCCCGCGGAAGGTTTTCGAGGTTCTATGTTGACAGTTGCTGAAAAAATCTGCCCTTCTATTAGTTAATAGGGGGCCGCATTTAATAATATTAAAAGTTTCAGCTATACATAAATTGCAGACGCCAGTGCTGCCGTTATAAGGTTGGGCTGAGCAAACTATGGACCAGGATAAGGAGTGCTCTATATTCTGATGTTTAAGCTTCCAGACTAATTCCGAAAGTGCCGTGCTATTTTTTTTATCTAATCTATTAAAGGTATGGCGATGATTATACCATCTATCTTTAAATTCCGTGGCAGTTGCCCCAACATACCTAAAGGTTCTATCAGGAGTGGAGACCTTACAGTTGTAGACTATGTTTTTGGTAAGGCATTTCCCAGCCATGGGGCAGGTGGCGTTCCTTCTGCAGTTACATTTTTTGCTATCGATCTGGGTAGTTCCAGATGAACCACGGTACCTTTGGGGGTCGGGTCTCAGTTCCAGTCTGCTCTATGGGTAAATTCCCTGGGGTTGGGGAGTCCCGACTCGCCTCACGTGTATGAGTGAGTTTCTCAATAGAGCTGCCATTGTTGCTGCTATGCCTAATTACCTCATTGGCTGTCCTAAGTCTACTATAATTCATCTTAGCTATATTCTGAGCTATGTTACTAGTTGTGGAGTAGGACAGCTTGATGGTATTTCTATTGAATATTTTATAATATCCGTGCGATCTAGGGAAGCATTTGTCTAAGGCCTTAAAGAAAAGCTTAGCTATACTAGTGGTCAGGCCAGTGGAGTAAGGGGGATTATACCACAGGACTTTTCTGGTCCGATGCCTCTTGTTCCTACTAACTATATTAGAATTACCTGTCTCCCTAGTAGTTACTGGTCTATTGTAACTGGAAATTACCTGTGGGTCGATGGTGTCCTGGGGTGTCACGATTGTGTTCGGAATCGGCCCAAGTCTACAGGGCGGTGTACCCCCCGTGCGGCCATTGGGGTTACCCTCGATAGCTGGGGTTGTATCCACTATGCGTCTGCTACACCTGTCCCTATTCCCTCTACTCGACCCTCGTTCCATACTGCGTTCAAAGGTAGTTTTATCGGTTCCACAATTAAGGTTACCATTAGAGTTTCCTCTGGCGTTACGTTGCTCAGACCCAGTGTTAGAATCTGGGTGGCTGATTATATTAGTACCAACAGCACTGGAACTAGGCGGCAATACAACATGAAGACTATAAAGACTATATGAATCCTCCCTCGTATCCCACCTGCTGTTAACTAGTGTGTCACTATTTATGCCTAAGCTATCGCCGGCAATGTTACTTCTACTATTTAATGGACGTTTGAATGAGATTCCCTCGCTATGCCCTGCACGTTCCAGGGCGCTATTATAGTAATTCGAGATCTTATTAAAGGTATCTACATTGGAAGATAGTCCTGAAATTCTACTAGAGACGCTTTTGATAATACCGTTAGTGACTATTCTAGGGTGGTTCGATTTTGCGTTAACGTAGCATAGATTTTCGTTAGATTTGTGGTAAGGTTGGAAGAGCCTTGAATTGAGGTTAAGTGTAACATCTAGAAAATTAACTATTTTTAAATTCTCTTCAAATACTATACTTAGGTCTATGCTCTTGAAGAATTTGCTAAGTTTTTTCCTCACCTTCTCTACCATACTATTATCATGGAACGACACAGTAAACAAGACGTCGTCACGGTAAGCGCCGCCTCCAGGGTGGGGCATTTCCGCTCAGAGACAGTCAAGGAGGTAAAGGCCCACCAGATTCGTCACCTGGGCCGAGTCCGTGGATCCCATGGAGATGTCGAAATTGTCTGGCCAATCCCTCCTAGTCCACAGGTCACCGTTGAATTCAATTAAGGTTATCCTAGCTAGGAGAATAATGCTAATTTCCTCAGATGTAAGGTCGGTGGGTAAGCTAGCAAAGTTAAGGGCCTACCTAGAAGAGTTGGAGAGATTGAAGAGTAGTAATTAGAGATATCGAACAGTATAAACTTAGTGCTATTCTTATTCTGCGATTTCTCAAAACAGTTTATTACCTCACTAGTTGCTGACCACAACTTGATCTTCGATCTCCTAACTAGAGTGTGGATTATTTCATCAAGGATATTTTTACATATGATTCCTATGTCCGACTTCGAAGGGGCTATCAGCCTGACAGGTCTTAGTGTTACGGATTGAACAATCATACTGACACACTATTAATGGGCCTACACACATCCTTTTGATTTTACTGTCCTGTGTTTTCTTACTTCACCTTCTATGTTGGATAACACACCTCCAACACTCAAACAACTATCTTAAAAGCTCATTGGCCCATGTGACGGGAAATCGCACTTTCGGACGCATTTACCCAATACCCAACCCTACACGGAGCCCTTTGCCGGCCCACATTGTAGTTGCTTGCACGCACGGATTTGGTGACACGGATTCTCAACGGGACAGCGGTACACAAGGAGTTCGCCATGAGCTGATTGCTTGCTCTTCACATGGATGTGTATATTTTCCACGATCAACGCCCACCCCCATCCCATCTTCTTTTGGACGATTCGGATGTGTATATACCATAACACACACTTGAAGATATGAATGTTACAATTCGATCTATACACGTATAGCAGAACACTGAACTGAACTTACTTCACGAACCAAAGTATCGTCTTCCTGTTTTCATTCGGTTGCAACATTTTTCCTAATATTTACATCTTCGTTAACAGATTGATTTTTTTAGTTTCAGAAGATCCCGAAAATTATAGAAGCTGGATTCTTATAGAATTCCAGTAGTAATCAATAGATGATTATACAGGTTGCCGATTCAGCAAAAATTAGGTATTTGGATTGGTGCTCTGAAATAGCGAAGTATACATGAATGTATGTATAGTATTTTTGGCAATACACCCTATGTTTAATTAAACACATTTAGAAGACCGTACGCTATCAGTTTTAAAGTAGTGACTATGACATTTACTTTTTTTCGAACATTTGTATATATATATATACAAATGCTCGCACACACACATACCAATTAAGAGACATACAACTCGGTAGGGATACTCCCGTCGCTCGACATTTCCGTTCCCTAGGCTACTCTTCCCTACATCTCTCAGTCCTTGAATTCCAGGCTCGCGCAAAAGGTTTCCCCAATGAATTCAACTCTCCTCCCCAATTTCTTTAATCTTACACACATACACTCATGCTTACTTCTCTACCCCTTGCCACTGCCACCTTTATCCCGTCCATTGTAACACACGCACGCCTACATTCATGCATTAGTTTCCTATAGCTCTGTTATGGTCAGAAACATACATTCATACAGCTTATACAGACCAACAAAATGTGCACACACACACCTCTATATTTAGAGTTTTCCAAGAGATGACAATATGAGTGGACCAGCTATTTTTCTCTAAATTTTTTATTTCAATTTCTGGCCTACCTGTCTCCACAATCATTCTATTTCTTCTTTAATTTCTCATTCTATTTTCAGATGAAGGACTAGCGTCCGAAACGTTAAAACTATTTTCCTACTTTATCAAGCGTAAAACTAATAATATATTTCTGCATTGTACTTTGTCGCTTGCTTTGTTATTTCTGTTTGCTTTCTTTCATAATATATATATATATATATATATTATATATATTACTACCAAATCAACTTTTTAAATGGAAGAAGAAGTTGAAAGGTATGTCAAATCTATCTATTTATAAGACTGTTTATATTGTATTTTGTCTGAAGAAGGCATACCATATTTTTAATGTGATATCCCTGAAATATATATAATGAAATAAATATGGTTTTATAAATATAGTTTCCATTTATTTAATATCGTAAATATACTCCAAATACTTGTTGAGTGCTTTTATATCAGTTATAAATATTTTCTCGTTGTAACCCAACAATTTAAATAAAACTTTGCATATATATATATATATATATATATTTGTGTGTGTGTGTGTGTGCGTGTGTGTGTGTGTGTGTGTGTGTGTGTGTGTGTGTGTGTGTGTGTGTGTGTGTGTGTGTGTAAACAAAGTTCAGCGCGGATTGTAATAAAAGTATGTAATTGATCTACGACCATTTCGTGAGATTAAAAAGAATATTCTATTCTTGTTAGAATAAACACATCAGAATCGATTAAATACAAACAATATATACCTTACATAGCCAAGAACTCTGATGAAAGAGTGAAAATGTAAACAGAAGCATTCATATATACATATATTTATGTGTGTGAGTGTGTGTGTTTATAGTTATAGTTCTAATTTCTTATGGGTATATAGATATACCCTTTTTACCCTTTACCCTTTATATCGATATACACGTCTACATTTATATTCTAATTGACTAATAAATTGAAAACGTAATGCTATTCATTAAAATAAAACAGCTGGGCGCTGTCAAAGAGAATAAAACAAATGATGATGATGATCATCATCATCATCATCATTATCATCATCATGCTGATTATGATAGTGCTGTTGTTGTTGGTGGTGGTGGGGGTGATGATGATGATGATGATCATGATCATGATAAACATGAAACAAACAAAAAAAGAAAAAAGTACGGACTCTGAAAACTTTTATCATAAGTGACAAGAAAGCGTGTTTCTATTGTTAAATGAACGGCCAGAAATGATTATTGATCGAAATGAACGTTCTGATTTGATAATTCAGTTTGATGGTTACAAGTAAAAGTCGTTGGACTGGAAATTATAAAATTTTGTAGTGTTAGTTATGGTTGTAGTGTTAGTTATGATGCTGGATGTTGTTAAAAACATTCACGGTAAATGAAGGGAGGAGTATAATTAGTTGTTCCTCGTGTTATTTAGCCATAGGTAAGTGCCGGTCGAACAAAACTATGATTAAAAGCCGTAACCATTCTATATAATATGCCTTTGTCCTCTAGTCTGTTTTAGAAGACAGTAGATTTTGAAGCTTATCCGAGGAAGGAAGGTCAGAGCCCATGAAGCTTTATTTTCATAGACCTGCCGGACTTGTGACAGGATTTGGTCTTCAAACTGAACGCCTGGCCCAAATGCTTTCAGCCAAGTAAACTTTGTGAAAAGTACCCAATGACCAGGTAAGGGTCTTGAAAAGGGAACAGATTTAATCTATCACCCACATTAAGTGTTTTGGTAGCTATTTTTCTATGCACAATAGAGTAATTAAGGAATATTTGAATGCTATTTTCGGCAGACTGTGGTACTATCTACAGCTCAGGGTCCACAAAGTTAGTTTTGGGTGTTAAAACATATCTATGCATTATTTTGTATTCTTTCTTCTCTAAGTATAATAATTTCTTATTGTATAATTAAGCGGAAGGAGAGTAAGTGTAGTGGGGATGGCATGTCTGTGGGAAATATCCTTTAGATAAAAAAGATCCTTGCTTTTTAGAAACCACGGACTTAATAACTCCTTTGTTGTCTCTTTATTAGTTGCAGTCGCTTGTGTTGGTAACGGAAAGGGATTATTGCTGCCAAACAGACGCTGACAGGAGTGTATGGTTAGGAAGTTTGCTTCCCAGTCATGAGGATCCGGGTTCAATTCCACAGCGTGGCAACTTGTGCTAGTACTAGTTACCATAAATTCAGGGTGACCCAAACCGTATGTTTAGTTTTAGCATGTATTTTCGCTTATAATTTACGTAAATGATACACATGACTGTGAAATGTTGAACCATTTACACCTTAATTCATGATCTAGATGTAGGATCCATTATTGTTAATGTAGATTTCTTTGATGATTTTCTCTGAAACTGACACATTATTTTCATAGTTTGGATGTTGGTGATAGAAAGATGTCTCATAATATTCACCGAATTTATTTAGTGTAGCGCAGATGTTGAAAGAAGTCACATTCCCCGTCCGATTTATTTTGGCGTGTGTAAAAAACGCTGGAAATTTCAAACTTTTCTTTTCAAATATATTCCTATTCAAATTGGCTGTGGCAAATGAATCGTCAAACAGACGGTTAATGAACAATTAACAAAAAAATAATGTGATGCATGCATAATAGACGTGTGGTATTTCTTACTTGTAGACATACAGATTTATATACGTAAGCATATTCACATATACACATACATATTCACCATATACACATACATACACACATGCATGCATACACATATACATACATATACCGCCAATTATATATATATATTTATATATATATATATATGTATGTATGTATATATATATAATATACACATATATATTTATGTATATATATATATATATATATGTATACTCACACACACACACACACACACACACACACACACACACACACACACACACACACACATATATATATATATATATATATATATATATACACATGTGTATGTGTGTGTGTTTTCTGATATTCGGATTTGGCACCAACTACGTATTGTAAAGTGTGTCAAAAAAGTATGTTAAAGTATTTTGTACTGTTATACCAAGTGTGGTTTTGTGAACGATCTACGTTTTCTAGCATTTGGTATTTCCTTCAACCAATAAATGATCCGTAAAACAAATATTTTGCTCTATTAAATGAAGTAGAGAAAAATATATTTTCTCTTCAAGATATTTATCAAACTCTTTTTACAACAAAACTATTGATTCGTTTTAATGTCAAACACACGTAACCATACGTACATACATTCATTCCTTCATACATATACATAAAGAGATACATACATACACATATAAACAAATGCATAGAAGCATACAAACATATGTATGTATATATATATATATATATTCGGCTTGTTAATCAGATAATTATTTCTACCTTTGGCATAAGGCCAGCAATTACCAAGTGCATTACTGGTACTTTATTTTATCGACATCGTAAGGATGAAAGGCAAAGTTAGCCTCGACGGATAATGACTATTAGTTCCATTTTAACTGCCTCAAACCGGATACAACCTTCGACAAGTCATTATCTATACAACTTATTAATTCTGAAGGTCGATTTCAGTCTTCAGCTTCATGAATGGAATGGATTTCTATCGAATTAGGTGATAGTATTCCATCTGTTAGATGAATGGGAAATACTGACAATTCCCCACACTTTATGTACCCTTAAGTTAATTTTCTGGGTACTTCATCGTGACAGTGCATGACATGTTTGATCCTTTGAACAATCCCCCCAACGGCTACCCGTCAACTTTATTTCTCAACCATTTGGTCATGAATACTCTATCAGAACTGACTATAACAGCATGATTGCACACACCTAAGTTTTCTGCCATATAGAAATCTATAGCTCAGTCAATAATCCCCATTGCAAGGCTTGCGCCCAACCTCAAAGTTACCATACTGTCTTTATTTAGACAGCAGTGGAAGGGCAATGCCTATGACCATTTCAGAACCATTAAGACTAAGGATTTAAAAAGAGATTTCCTCCAACCGGAGAAGAATATCGTATACGAGTGTTTCACTGAGGAAGTTATTACTTAAAGCAATATGTTGTTAAATTGGTTGACCGATGAAATTTTATACTCAAATAGGCTACGACGGGATTTGAACGAGAACGCAAAAAGACGGAACAAATATAGCCTTGTATCTGATACTGTAATGAGTTATCCAGTCTTCTGTTTAAGATTGGTTTTTCATTTAGCGACCCCCAAAAGGTGAAAGGTGACGTTGACTATGGTGGGACTTGAACTCGAAATCAGAAAAACCAGAGAGCATTTAGTCACGATCTTTAATGTCTTCCTTGACCACGTTGTCCTCGACAATCGCGGCTGGGAATCAATTACATTAACAGTACTACCTGAATCTTGAGTACTCACCACAACCATATCTGACTAACTTAAAACATAAAAATATATATATAAAAAAATCCTCACGATAAACGCAAGTTTATATCATTATGATGACTAATTGTGGGGTAAATACTCGGTGTTGTATATGTTACGGCTCTGTAAGTTCTGATCCTGCCGAAGTCACATTGTCAACAGCTTTGAGTCTATGGAATAAGTTATCAGTCAAGCACTGTGAACAGGTGGAATTGTTAACGCATCAGATGATATGCCTTCCGTTACTTGTTCCGGTTCTTTGCGTTTTGGGTTCAAATCCTGATGTGACCTACTTAGCTGGTAGACTTAATATAGAGTCAGGTTTATCAGCGTCGTCTGGCTTTGGAGTTATTTTAGTAGAGGCTGCTGTAAACATTTAAAGGAGGTAACTAATTTGATAATATCTTATCCGCTTCCACCTGTATGTCTCAGAAGCCATAAAAAGTATTATGAGTTCTGCCATTAGCTTCTAAACTAAAATTTAAAAACAAAAATCTTTATTCAATGGCGGTTGGATATTCATAGTTTCTATTCATATAGTAATTGGCAATGTATTGACCAAAAAGTAATTTATATGCAGAACACATTGATGATTAAAATACTAATTTATATAAGCTCTAATTGCAGACAAAAACGTGCAGAAGTGGTACTTAAATACGTATTTATCGCTTGGTGGATGGAGGCAATATCGATTACATCGTTTCACGATAGTGCTTATGACGTATAATATTAATTAAATTTAAACACTAATCAATAGTTTATAATTTATTTCAATTTGATCTCTATATTTAACATTGCAAAATCTAGAACTGTTCGCTCTCTCCCTCTTTACACACACACGCATACACACACACACACACACACACACACACACACACACACACACACACACACACATACACATACACACACACACACACACACACATATATATATATATATATATATATATATATATATATATCGATAGATAAATATAGACATACATTCACACGCATACATACAACTATTTGTTATATTATAGATATGACTGTTCAAATCTAGTTATATTTAACGATTTTTCACATTTCTTTATTAACTTTTAGGTTTAGTTTGTAGCAATAGCATCCCTTAGTTTATTATAATTTATTAACACTTCAAGAACGTGACGGTCTTATCTTCTAAATGAAATGACAGTAGTGGTGGTTTGTTGCAGTGATTTGTTGAGATCAAGGTAATGTTGCAACTGATAAAATCATTGTTGCCGGATTTCAAAGTTTAAAATTATAATTCCCTGCTTATTTTCTATGTATATCTCATGTACACTGTATTGATTTTTGTTTGTATTATGTTATTAATTAAGCTTCAGTTGTTAATCTAGTAATTTCTAATTCGATTTTTCTATCAACAAATGTTTTTCTTTCTAGGTTTATTTTGTGTCCCATATACGGTATAAACTCTGAAACCTTAATGGACTTAAGCCGGTTATTGTTCTGAAGCAAAGAGGAAGGGCTGATGAGGAAATATGAAAAAAAAAAAAAAAAAAATTAAGCCAGCTTAAATTCGTATCTGCAATATAATATGCTTGAAAATAAAAGTTGTTCCACACACCCACGCATAGCCACATACACACATACACATTTATATATATCATATTAAAAAAAAAATGTATATATATTTCAATAAATTACACACACACACACACACGCATGCACACACATATATATATATATGTATGTATGTATGTCAGGTCACTCTTGAGTGCTACTGGTAACATGTAACCTAGTAAAACCTGTCGCATGGACGTGTCGTCAGGGACTAAACCGGCATCCCCACCAAGTTTACTTGGTGAAGAGGGTGATTTTGAACACCCTGCAGGATAAAGAACAAAACCTAACAAAGGGCGGAGAAGTTATAAGAGTCAACGGCCATCCAAAAGTGTGTAAATATGTATATAGACATGTACATATGTATGTAAATGCGCGGGAACATAGACATAGTCGGGCTGGACACCTGATCACACGGTTAAACCACTGGGAGTGACGGACTCCTAGCCTTTGTCAGGGCATTCTTCTAGGAGAAGGCAACTCAGGAAACTGGGATAACTCCGATATAAAACCTGCGGTTCAGTAGTTACCGATGATGTTGATCTTTTCTTCTTTTCGGGTTATAGCTACTGTCGCTCAGAGAGTGGGATTGGCTCAGTGCACAGTGTTTCCTCATTTAAAAAATATCTTCACGCACAGGCATTGCACGATAGAATTAATTAATAATTATTAATAATGGTATATCGTGCAATGGCCATACTCGATAACGAGGGGGCAGCCATCATGTATGTATGTCTGTATGTATGTATGTATGTATGTATGTATGTATGTATGTATGTATGTATGTATGTATGTATGTATGTATGTATGTTTGTATGTATATATATATATATATATAGAGAGAGAGAGAGGGAAATGTTCATGACCCCGACGGCAGAGCTCAAGCACTCTCGACGGCTATTTCTGGACTAAATTAGAATTTTTAGCGCGGTAATAAATAGCCGAACTTTTCAAGGGGTAATTCCTCATATGGGAAGGTTGTAGTTGTCAAAAGGATTGGTCAAAATTTCTTGTAAACACAATTAAATCTTTCATGATGGTGGGTGGAAAGTGGGGGTGGCTGAACTTGCCTGTAGAACAATGAGGGAGTGTGTGGAGCCGGTCAAGCGTTGAAAGTGAATTCTAAGAAGTGTGGAAGAAATTAGGCTAGCTATAAAGCAGGCGAAAAAGTGTTCTGGAGGAATCTGAGAGTGGGAAGTTATAGAATTAAAAGGTTAATAAATTGAGATTAAAAAATAAAAAAAATAATAAATAATAATAATAATATTAAAAAATAAAATAATAATAAAAAAAAAAATAGAGTCTAAAGCAGCTGCTATATTTTTAGCTGGTATTGCGTTTTCAGCCAGTGCTATATTGAATTTACTGGGTGGGGTTTCTGAGGCAACAGAAGCCCGATGGGTTGCCTCAGGATAGGCGAAAGAGGAAAAAGGAAAAGGGAGAGGAGAGGGAGTGGAAGGAAGTGTGAAGAAGAGATAAAGGGAAAAAAAGAAAAGAAGCACATCCCCTATCTTGTTCGGCAAGTGGAGAAATGAAGGATGTTTCAGCCATTGCTTACCCACCCGGGTCATGTTTGCGAAAAGATTGAGATGGAGAACATTCTTCTACGATAGATACCGCGAAAATCAGGAATTCGACACCAATGAGAGATTCGGATTCAATACCTAAAATCTCCCCCACCGAACCCTCTGCTCTCACCCTTTGAGAACGACCTCTTCTACCTGGTCAAGGGTATAAAATTCAAACCCAGAGACAACCGATTCATACAACTCCGTAGCAAAATAACGGATTATGAAAGCACAAACGACATCCTAGTGCATTCGGACACTCCACCGTCATGAAAGATTTAATTGTGTTTACAAGATATTTTGACCAATCCTTTTGACAACTACAATCTTCCCATATAAGGAATTACCCCTTGAAAAGTTCGGCTATTTATTACCACGCTAAAAATTCTAATTTAGTCCAGAAATAGCCCTCGAAACGGCTTGAGCTCTGCCGTCGGGGTCATGAACATTTTCCTATTACCCACTCTACTATCCTAAGTATTGAGTACTCTGCTGCGTTATGGTCCATATGGTTCCTTACCATACTTCCTTCGTTATATATATATATATATATAGATATATATATATATATATATATATATATATATATATATATTATTCTTCACTCTTTCACTACTATATATATATCCCTTCGGAGAAAGCACGTGACTACTAGCAGTGTTTACTACTAGTTCTTGCAACCGGCGGAGGCAGAGAGAAAACTCTGAAAAAAGTTGAAGAAAGTTGATTTGTTTGTCCATCCTTCTCTGCTAATAACTTGCTTGTGACTGGGGAGGGTAGAAGCAGGAGAGGAGAGGAGAAGAAGAAGGAGGAGGAGGAGGAGGAGGCAGGAGATGGTTATTGTAGTTGCAGACTGATACGTGGGACCTTTTGAATAGTGGATACAAGGTTTGGCTGGGATTGGTTTGAAAGGCTGGGTGACCTTAGAGTTGACCAGGGATGGGGGGGGGGGGACTTATAAAAATATCTATTTTGGTATTTTTTCTTAGAAGAAATCATCACCATTGACCTTGTTGTTTTGCCACAAAGAAGATTCGGAGTTATTGAAATATTAATTCCATCCCTAGCAGGAATTTTAGATTTAGGGGAATGGAGAAAAATTATTTTTTCTTTGCTTCAAAGTGGGGTTCAGAGCCACTGGAATACCCATTCTATGTTCAGCACAAGCTTCCAGTTTCAGGGGAACGTAAAGCATTTAGTTTGATACCTGAATGTTTCGCTATCCGGCTGTGCCTGCTAGTTTAAGGTACTGGCATTTAACGTAGCAAGGAATATAGGGGTGATTTCGGCTGAATGCGTCAACACGCTGCTTGATTGTCTTCATGCTCCCCGTTGTTACCAGCATGACCCTCACTGAACTATATTTCCCCCTCCAGTAAACATGCCCATCTCTTCTTTCTATGTAAGTCTGGGTGAAATGCTAGTGGCAAGTGTGTGGTTTTCAATAAGAGGTACGTTCCTGCACTATCTTTCGACTACGGAGCTAACGGAGAAAAGCTATTGTGGTGACTCACTGCTCTTGCTGAAGGCGAGACAGGCGCTCTTCTTGAGACTGACCTGCTCGAATGGCTTTTTCATGAGTCCTCATCTGCTGAAGGCGAGACTGGCGCTCTTCTTGACGCTGGCCTGCTCGACTGCTCGACTGGTCAGCCTCAGAGTCTGAAGATGATCATGAACCTCGCCTTCAGCATCTCCTGAAGGCGACGCTCATGATCATCTTCAGACTCTGCTGCTCTAGTAACATTTTTTCTTCTGGAAAATCGGATCTTGCGGCCAGGCCGGGACGTTTTGGGTGGCATATCGGCAATAATTGTTTGAACAGGGTCATGTTTGCTCTTTATATAGGTGTTATTCACGGGTGGGTGACGCATAGAAATCGAATAACCAATCAAGATATGAGGGGTCAATCATGACTGATAGTGATTGGCTTCAGTTAAAATGTGATTGCACGCGCGTGAGTCAAAAGGTCAAAGGGACATTGTGTTGTTTAGTGAGATTGATGTTGCTAATCTCTATGCCACCTAGATGGCAGGATGAGAAAGGCCAACTCCATCGATTTCATTCAATAAATCCACCATTGGCGTGTTCTACGGCATCCATATATATATATATATAGCTGACGTACCTAGCTTTCGTACAG
Source organism: Eledone cirrhosa (assembly GCA_964016885.1). Lineage (NCBI taxonomy): Eukaryota > Metazoa > Mollusca > Cephalopoda > Octopoda > Eledonidae > Eledone > Eledone cirrhosa. The sequence goes on from OZ024743.1 coordinate 294,300,089, forward strand.
TCAATGTAAACAAATCTCTGCGTAGTTAACGAAATAAATACAATGTTTGTTTATATTTTGTTTTTGTAGTTCTGTTTTCCGATGTATTGTGTATTTGTGTATGCAAAAATATCTGTACACGAATATATAATTATATATATATAATTAATTAAAGTTGGTTAGAAGGGAAGTCAATGCATACAGGCAGGCATACAGACAGATATTATAAGCGCGCGAAGTTGAAGCTATGTATCTATACAGAGAGAACGTAAAATAGAGTGGGAGACAGATTTTATTATAAAAGTTATCCAAATTTGGCAGAGCACTCAGTTCGAAGGACTAGGTATATGAAAGTTCAAACGAATCACATATATCGAATACAGGTGTTTCACTGAGGAAGTTATTACATAAAATAGTTCTTCAGTTCACTATTTTTGTTGTGGGTGTGTGGATTGAAGTTCATCTAGAGAGCTCTTATAGAAGCGGGGCACATTTGGAGAGGTTTGATTATCAGTTAGATATTGTGCAAAATTAAAGGATCAAGTTTCAATGGTTGCGAAATTTATTATGTGAGCGAAAAGGATATAGCCGATTGTTTACTTAAAATGTTCCGTACGAGAGGTTGCGCTTTTGAGTGGTTCTTGGTGTGTTAGAAAAATATTATGAAATGTTTTACAATTTAGTATTAAAAATTATCATGCAACAATTTCCCTTATTCTCCTAAATAAATCATTATTAACGGCCTTGGAACTTACTCACATTACTAGATAAGAGACCGATATTATTTAGGCCGCTAGACGCAATATCATAGAATATCATGGTACCTTTTGGACGAGGCAAAGCCGTCAAGCAATTTCGATATAATCATGGAATCGAGTGACTCTATCCAGATTACTGATCTTGTTGTGTATTTCTCCTTAATGAATAAAGAAGTGAATTCCCTTGCTCTGAAATGTTAATAATCCTTAGAAATCTAAATATTTTTTTATCTTGAGAGAGATAGAAAACACTTGTATAAATTCTTTAAAAACTCCAACTTAGCCATAGCTATCGAAACTAACACAAAGGTAGTTAATTTCTTGGATATCGCACTGGATTTGAATACTGAAATCTTTAGACCCTACTATAAACGTGGGTATTTTCTATATTACGTACCACCCATTTGATCCACCGATTCGAACCCTGCATCTATTATCAAATCTACTATTAACAACGTATCTGGTAGAATATCGAGACTTGCTGCTAACAAAGTAATGTTTGACCAAAATACTATAAGGAAGATCCAGACAATCGGTAGAGCGTCGGTGAAGATGCTTTACAGCATATAGTTACGTCCCTTTAAATTCTAATTTTAAATCCAGCTGTGGTTAGCTTTGCCTTTCATCCTAATGGGATCGATAAAATAAAGTATTAGTATCAGACCGGGGTCTATTTAATCGACTTTCCTCTCCTCCAAAATTGTTGGCTATGTGCTTAAATCAGAAACCAATATTAAATAATACTTATATAAGCGTATGTATGATTGAGTGATTAAAGGATTCGCTTCATAATCATGTATTTTGGGTTTCACTATGAATGTGTGGCAAATCGGGCGTGGTCTACTATAGGATCAGGTTGTTCAATATCACCTAAATGAAATTTAGTAAACAAAAATTATGTTATGTGGAAGTTGTCGTATATATATATATATGAGTGTGGGCGTGGGTGTTTTATGTAGGTGGGTATAGGATTGTTTGTATGTGTGTGTGTATGTGTGTGTGTGTGTGAGTGTGTGTGTGTGGGTGTGTGTGTCTGTGCGTGCCTGTGTGTTTGTGTGTATTCGGGGGTTGTTTGTGTTTACGTTTACTGTCAACTAATGTTCAGTAATAAAGTAGTTCGACAAACAGATTTGTATAAAATAACTGGATGATTTTAAAATAAAAAAGTATTGGGGATGAGCTGGTCAGGTATATCTTAGTTTCCTCAATATAGTTGCAATCTAATTACTGACAAATGTGAAAGAATAAAAGAATATATATTCAGTATCAATCATGACACGTTCCTTTATCAAAAGGAAACAACATTTAGGATTATTTTACACAAATAAATATATCTTTTTCGTTCCCAAAATGTAGGAAAGACAAGCAAAATAAAGAAATAAAAAAGCAAAATTTAAAAGTAATTTAGAAATACACTAAATATTATTCAATATATGTATATATATATATATATATTTATATATATATATATATATGTGTGTGTGTGTGTGTGTACGTATATATGTGTATATATATATATATATAAATGTGTGTGTGTGTGTGTATGTATATATATATATATATATATATATATATATATATATATATAGAGAGAGAGAGAGAGAGAGAGAGAGAGGGGGGGGGCATTATAAGGAAAGAATAGATATGTTTGTTGATAATAGATTTAATACAGAGATTACAAAGAATCAAGATTCTTATCTGATAATCCGAGCACTAAATGCTTGGGGTCTTTCGGTTCGAAACTAAGTTATATGTAGGAATCATACAGATATATATATGTGACTGTGTGTGTATGCATATATAGAGAGAAAGAGACCAAAATAGATAAGTATGTACGTACACGCACAGGCACGCGCGCGCGCACACACAAACACACATACGTATATATATTAGGGTTGCACCGACTAATCGACAGAGAAACCGTTATTGACTATATCGGTCATTTTGCCAAAAAATAGGTTTTGATAGTCGCCTATATTTGTTTTCTAATTATTATTGATGGGCACCTATTCTTCAGTAAAAGATCCATGGATGACCAAGATATCCGGGAAACCCATGGAACTCAATATGTAAAAATACATAAGAAACATATTGGTTTCAATGACACACAGTATAAGCCAACCAGTATAATATAATTCAATTTCTAGTGCTCGACTCTGCTGATCTACAGATTGGACGTTTTCGCTGATTGCCTAAAGGCATAATTCACTTTAGGTTAAAGTTTGTTAACGCAGCAAAGAGCATTCTACTCACCCGAGAGGATATATGTTTAATTGATGTTTAAAAATGGAATTTAAAAATTATAACCGTTCCGATAACATTACACCCAGTCTAAACATATTGCAGTTGAGGAGTAAATAAAACGGAAACCAATATATAAGTACAGAATGTGGGACGTGTTATGTCAGAAAACAGCACAGCTCAATGGCGTAGGTCTGTTCAAAGCCGAAACCTCATAAAGCCGGTGCTTATCTCCGATCTCAATGGCGCTAAGCGACTGAGAGTACAAAACTCTCACTGGAGAGGACAGCAGTCTATCGCATAATAAAGGCACCGACCTTTGCTGGTACTCACTCTCAACTGAGTGTACTGGAGCAACCTGAAATAAAATGTTTTTCTCGAGAACACAACGCAGCAGCTTGTCCAGGAATCCTAATCATTAGGCTATGCGGCTTTACTTCAATGACGTTATTCAATGCAAATAAAAAGTAGAAATTAAGTTAAAATCGGCCTAATGTCGCCATCATATCATTCCAAATAAGAGAATTAGAATTGTGCTTAATTATGAAATATAATGAATTACCTGCAGTTAATAATAATACGTATTTTCATATCACAATACATAATTACATTATAGATAACTGATGTGTGTGTGTGGGGGTGCTTGGTAAACACATATATGTGCTGAGGGTGTTGCTGTACTCACAGCATATTTGTATATGTAAGTATGTGTGATGTATGTACAAGTAATTTGAAGTTTGTTTTCAATATTGTTATAATTAAGGACGACAGATTAGCAGAATCCTTAAAGCATCGCACAGCACTGCTCTGCAGGGTTATTTTTTGGCGGATCTTTAACTTTTTTGTTTAAAAACTGCTGGAGTGGATTTTGTCTTTCATCCTTTCGGTGTCGAGAAAATGAAGCACTAGGATCGATGTAATCGAATTGTGTTTGAATTAGAAACCAATAATGTCAAAATTAAAATCCTTAATACCAATATTAGATCAAAACATGTTTTGCACCATCATCTACACTTACCCAGATGTACATATTTACACGCAACACTACACGCCCAGAGATTAACATATTCACACATACTCACAAAGAAATACAGTATATCTGATCATATATGAGTCAATTTGTGTAAATTAGAATGCTATCTGTGCGTATATGTGTTTGTGTGTGTGTGTTTGTGTGTGTGCGTGTGTGTGTGTCGGTGTGTACGTGTCGGTGTGTGCGTGTGTGTGTCGGTGTATGTGTGCTGAGATATTTCCTCATAGCCTACAGTCATGTCGTCTGCAATATTAATCCATCCAATGCCATGAGTATAAACGACAGCATGCTTTTGAATCCATTGAACTCTGAAATGTCCTTCCTTTGTTTACTTTGTTTGATCGATATCACAAGCAGCAAAGGTATGTAAATATAAATAGTATCTAAGTTACAGCGCAGAACAGAAATACAGGAAAACACACTATGAAAACAATTATATTCATTTTGTAATGTGATCGTCCCTGAGCAAATGACCGTAATAATTGTAGATGATTATACATAACAGTCGGAAAAATTGGGTAAAATACCGATAGAAACAATAACAGTAAATATAGGCGCCCGCCAGTAATGAGCCCCTGATAACCAAACCCGTCTGCGTGGTTCGATTTCCCGTAGCCTTCCCGAAAGAAAGGAGTAAACAAAAATTGTTTGATTGTCTCTTTCAATCTATCTCTCTCGTCATCCATCTGTCTAACGCCTTTTACATTGTTGACCGACGAGACCATAAGGCAACATCCACCCGATATTTTGTATTTCAGAGAGAGGGTGTGAACGAACAAAAGTGTGATGACTATTCATTGATTTGTGGTACAGTTATCGCTTGCAACTTTAGGCAGGTAATAACAAATTAAAATTATTGAATAGTCAAAGAATCCATAGACAGATACATTCCCACTTCATTGAAAATACCTCTATTTTTATGTCATGGTTTAATTTCATCCCGCACTTGTTGCCATATTATGACCTCTAGCAGCACCAAATATATTAGCGATGTACCACCAAATATACATCTTAGTTATAGCTATATATATATATAGAAAATGTCCGCTGTAGAAAACATTGAAAAAAACAATCAAACAGCCAAACGAAAATTTATAGCTAAAACATCTGTAAATTACTTCCTTCATCAACTATCTCCATACACAGCAACAATAGAAACAGCTTAATGTAATTGCATATTTATTATATATGACAAAATATAGTCGATATCCGAAACTAATTACAGCAATCCGCTATGATGCTGAAAAGTAAGCAATATAAAAGTCAATAGCAACAGTTGCAGCAGCAATAAGAAAAACAACAGCAATAAAAACATTAATAATAATTGTTTCAATATTTGGCACAAGGTCAGCAATTTGATGGGAATGAGAAAGTCGATTAAATCGACTCATGTTCGTTACTGGTACTTTATCATATCGACCCCATATGAGCTAACCTCGGCAGGATTTGAACACAGAATGTAAAGGGAGGCAATTATATGCCTTAAAGCGTGTTTTCCGACGCTCTGCCGATATACCAATCCACTTCTCTGCCAACAAGAATAATTGTTTCTTCTTTTGTCCCAAGGCCTGTGATTTGAAGGGCCTGGGGAAAGTCGATTAAACCAACCCCAGAAAAGATAAAGGTACTTTATTTTATCGACACTGTAATGATGAAAGGCAAAGCTAAATTTGGCGGGATTTAAAATCAGAATGTAAAGGGACGTAAATATATGCAAGTTCCCTCTACCTATTCGGTCAAACTACCGCTCAGAAAACAATACTAGTAATGGTTTCTATTTTAGTTGAAAAATTGAAGGCTAAAAGTAAAGATTCAAGGATAATATACAAATAAGTGGCATTTAAAGATGCTGGAATGTTGTTATATAAGAGAAGGGAGCTTCTAACTAAACGGAGTTGGTTGTTCTTGTTTATTCTGAGAAAAAACTGAAGCATAGAGAGCAATTAGAGAGTGAAACAGGAAAGACTGAAAGTTGCGGAGAATAATTCGTTGCGGAGGAAAGGAGGGCGAGATATGGTAGAAAATGTAGGAATATATATATATATATATATAATAATGATACTATTTATAGTTATGTATATACTATGAACAACTATAAACAGGAAAGGTCAGTAATTTCTTACTACCTTAGTACCAGTAAGAGAAATAGCTCAATGTACGAACATCAGGTGTTTTACAGAGCAGGAATATAAATTACACAATTATCAAAGTTATGTTTAAATCATTTAATTGCTGACAATCGTTTCTTCCAAACTTTCGTTTGGAATCATCGGAGCATTATCAATGTTTGTACATATAATTAACCACCTATTCAAATGTTTCGTATTTACAGGGTGTAATGGATGCGACATATATTATACGAGAATTGTACAAAAATTAAAATTAAAATTAAAAGCACAGAGTGGAATATATGCGACAGATAATACAAGAGAATAGTCTAATAGTTAAAGAGGCATTGAGAAAGATTGAGGACATTAGCAGTACATATGCAAGCGTGTAGAAAGTGCACATGCGTTAATCATATATATATGAGAAGGAAACAAGCAAAGGTATTAGGCATATATAGATAAATAAATAAATACTCTATGGCAAACAAATGTGTTAATGTATTAGAAATTTATGGCGGATGTAATGTGATGATAGTGTTCAAATTTGTGTGTGTTGAGAAAATCAAAGTTATTGTAGTCTTTTCCATTACATATGTTAAATTATATTTTAGTCAATGTTTATATTTAAGTTAGTTACAGCAATTGATTGTAAATTGGTCTTATTGTATTCTTATTCATGGATTAGAGTTGTTCAACAGGTAGTTTTTCCAACGGTTTAATTTCCGAAAATTAAACCGTTTTATTATAATAAATGTTCGGTAAACCCATACGTACATATATATATGTGTGCATGTATGTATATACATACTACTGTACGTCTATATACATATATGTATGTACGTATACATACTTACATTTAAGTATCAGCCGTACTAAGAGTGAGATATGAAATTTCAAAGTAACTACATTAAAAAGATGACAAATTGAAAACATGAGAGGGACAATTCTTTTAAAAAAGAGTTTTATAAAAAAGAGTTTCGATGTATTATTAAAATTCATCTTATCAATTGTTCAGTATTATAATTAAAAAGAATTAATAAAAATTAAAAACTAAAAATTAAAGATTTAAAATTAAGTGTTGGAGTAAGATATTTTCCATCTTCCTTGCTCAGAAGGGGACTGGAGAATATATATATATATAATGAGAAAATTATAAAAATTAACTTACTAAAATTTCACTCCAACTAATAAGTTTCTGAAAGGGAATAAACATGTTTTCCGAATGGAACACATGGAGAAGGCCTTTCGTCATCAGGGAAGTCTATTCTCAGCTAAGTTCCCAGGCAATGCGTGGACACAGGGAACTTATACAAAAATAATTCAGTGGATGGAAAAAAGCAAGCGTGGACTAAGTTCCAAGACATTGAAATAATCACTGTCTACTTGGTCGGTGGCAAATTCAAAAGAATCAATCACGTGACATCGAGGTTAATCAGAGAGGAGTGGAGTGTTAAGAAGACAGTAGCCGAACTATTACGATGAATTATAGTCGCAGTTTTGGCAAATTTTTGCTCAACGAAATAATTTGGAGATAATTATAAAGAATTAGTATATCTACCAACTGTTGGTAGATATACTAATTCTTTATATATATATATATAAATAAAGTTAGTCCTTCATCAGTGATCTTCCAACCATCATTGGTATTTCATCGCTTTAAAGACCATATACCTCCAGTATATATTTTAGCAACGGTATATATTTTAGCAACGGCTAAAAAAATTCGTTGGGACACGTAAATAAAGGGGACACGAATGTAAACAAACAAAAATGGTGAAGCAATGAAAAGTGAGGAAGAAGGAGTCAAGTCCCAGATTTCTATGAATTTAAATTCGGTGAAATCGTGAACGAGAGAGAATAAAGACCATCAAACCTGGTTGAAATGTGAGCAAGGAAGGAATTTCGCACAGGTCTAACGGGAGGAAGAAGGGGTCTAGTCTGTGAATTCGGTAAACATAAGTTCTGTGAAGAGAAAAAATGCCGACCGTCAATTTCGTTCTTACTGCTTCCCCTTTCTCTGTATCTTTACCCTCTCTAGCAGTCACTCTCTCTGTTAGCCTCTTCCTCACCCTTCACTCACTCATTCTCTGTTACTACCTCTCCTCCTCCTACTTCTTCCCGTTTGACCTGTGCGTAATTATTTTCTTTCGCACGCTTGGCCAGGCCGGTCGGCATTTTCTCTCTCTCTCGTCTACGATTTCACAGAACTTATGTTTACCGAATTCACAGACTAGACCCCTTCTTCCTCCCGTTAGACCTGTACGGAATTCCTTCCTTGCTTACATTCCAACCAGGTTTGATGGTCTTTATTCTCTCTCGTTCACGATTTCACCGAATTTAAATTCATAGAAATTTGGGACTTGACTCCTTCTTCCTCACTTTTCGTTGCATCACCATTTTTGGTTGTTTACACTCGTGTCCCCTTTATTTACGTGTCCCAACGACATTTTTTAGCCGTTGCTCGCACCAACCGGAGGTATATGGTCTTTAAAGCGATGAAATACCAATGATGGATGGAAGATCACTGATGAAGGACTAACTTTATTCATATGTAACCCATTAGCAACCCCGCAGCACGTTTATTCTTATATATATATATATATATATATATAGTGAAAAATTGAACAGGAACAAAACAGAGAGGCAGTACGAACAAAGGTTTATTAATTTCACGCTCTTGAGAGTGGGGTGGTGGTATGTATATGATATGCCTGGTGGTGACTGATCTGTCCAGTTCGTTTGTCTATCCAGCATATCAGAAAAGATATACATTTTCTATGTATTTTGTCTGAGGAGTACATATTTTGCTTTATGCTATACATAAAACTTTGCAGCTTCTAATCATATTTAATGAAATAAATAGAGTTGATATAAAGTATATATCTTTCGTTTGGCAGTATCGGTAGAGGGTCGGACGCCATGCTTTGAGGCATAGAGTTATGGCCCTTGCCATTCTGAGTTCAAATCCCACCGAGGTTAACTTTGCCTTTCATCCTTACGGGGTCGATAACATAAAGTACCAGTAATGCACTGGATAATTGCTGGCCTTGTGTCAAAAGTAGAAACAATTATTATATATATATAATTGTTTCTACTTTAGGCACAAGGCCAGCAATTACTCAGTGCATTACTGGTACTTTATTTTATCGACCCTGTATTATATTATTATATTATTATATATATATAATATATATTATATATATATATAATATATATATATATACATAATTGTTTCTACTTTTGGCACAAGGCAATTTATCGACACCGTAAGGATGAATGGCAAAGTTAACCTCGGCGGGATTTGAACTCAGAATGGCAAGGGCCGTAACTCTATGCGTCAAAGCATGGCGTCCGACCCTCTACCGATACTGCCAATCCACATACATAATAATATATATTACGGGGTCGATAAAATAAAGTACCAGTAATGTACCGGGTATTTGCTGGCCTTGTGCTAGAAGTAGAAACAATTAAATATATATATATATATTTATTAATTAAAATAACAGATTCAGAAGATCCCGTTAAGGGTGAAAGCAGCGATTCTTTGCTTAAACTTTAATCTGTTATTTTAATAAATATTTGCTCCACGGTTCTTATATATTTGATATATATTTATCCTTATTGAGCCCTCTTTGGATTTTCGTCTTCAAATTTATTATTATTACTATATATACATAACCCAATCGATATGCAAATTGGGCTACTCAGCCGTTAATATGCATAATGTAAGTATTTACGTTCAACAATCTGACAGAAAGGTATACGTTCCTGACGATAGCTAATAAGCTTGAAACTAGTACAGTGTTCCTTTGTCAGTGTTGAACAAACGAGCAACGATGGTTGCTAGACACTACGGCTTAATACGGGATGTTTGTTTACAAACACACCGAGCATTATAATAAATGTTCGGTGAATCCATACGTACATATATATATATATATGTGTGCATGTATGTATATATATATATATACATACTACTGTACGTCTATATATATATATATGTATGTACGTGTATATACTTATATTTAAGTAACAGCCGTACTAAGAGTGGGGAATGAAATTTTGTTTCATTTTTCCGTTTATCGTCTTCGGTGCACCCGGCTGATTAACCCACTCGATATGCAAATTGGGCTACTCAGCCGTTAATATGCATATGGTAAGTATATACGTTCAACAATCTGGCAGGAAGATATACGTTGCTGACGATAGCTAATAAGCTTGAAACTAGTACAGCGTTCCTTTGTCAGTGTCGAACAAACGAGCAACGATGGTTGCTGGACACTACGGTTGTTTACAAACACACCGAGCATTATAATAAATGTTTGGTGAATCCATACGTACATATATATATATGTGTGCATGTATGTATAAATATATACATACTACTGTAAAAATTTATTTATAAAACTTCTTACATATTGTATTTTGTCTGAAGAGGGCATACCATATTTTTAATATGATATCCCTGAAATATATATAATGAAATAAATATGGTTTTATAAACATAGTTTCCATTTGTTTAATATCGTAATTATCGTATATATATATATATATATATATATATATATATATATATATATATATATATATATATAAATATATATGTCATGTCTGTGTGGGTGTGTGTATATATATATATATATATATCTAAAGAATGAAACAGTTCTAGTCCTGTAGAATGTAATCTATATTAAAACTGTTATACTCTGCTATGTATTGAGTACCTTACGTACTGTGGTTACCTCCGATTCAACCCGGAATAACGTATATATATATATATATACATACAAAAATATATATACATATATATATATATATATATATATTTATATATACATATATATATACCCTCACACCCACACATCCACTCCCACTACCCCACAAGTAATACCACTAACACCCCCCGACCCTACGCACACGAACACACACACCCAATTATACCACCCACTCTACCCACCCTACCACCACTGACCCCCACTAACACCCGCATTCAACCCTTTCCCCACCACCAGTATACTAACACCCACTAACACCCCCTTCACCACACACACACTTATCCAAACACGCACGCACATACCAGTACACTACACTCCCTCCACAGGCCCCACACCTTTCTCTCCCTCTCCCCCTCCCCGCTCCACGCACACCCCTTCTCTCACACACACACACACATCCCACTAACACCGCTACTAATACACACCACCTCCCAACTCCACATTTCACCCCCCGCCCACCGCACCTCCGCACACACTGACACACCGACTTTCTCCACCTGCCATTCTCCCCGACTGCTGCTATGCCCTGAATCTCTGACCATCTCTCCGCACACACAGACACAAAACCCTCCTCCTGCCTTGACCCTCTGACCACTTCCTGTTGTGCGCGCACCCCACATCTCCCCTCTTCCGACCAACCCAACCACGGATTACACACATTGGACATCGCTCCCACGAATCAACTCCATCACAAGGAAATTACCCGGCATCCCACCACATCCTCTACGCAACTACCTTAGGAACTTACCCACGGACATACACTCAAAAACATTTTTTTTCCCACACGCCACCTACATTCACAATACGTATAAACACCACACACACGTGCCTACCACCACATATCTACACACTCAGCCTCTGGAATCCTCTCCTCCCCTCCATCACCCATGTGACCCCTCCCCATCCACACACGCACACACACACCGGCCTACACCCCCACCCACACACACCTTTTCCTGAACATGCAACCCCGTTCTTCCCCCAACTCTCACATTCACATACACACACACACACGCGTACACCTACACACACACACCACCTTCAGCCCTCCCCGCTCGGACACCCGCCTCCCTCTTCTCACTCCACCCGCCACCACCCCTTCCACCACTTGTTTAACTTCATGTTTATTTTTATTTTTATTATGCTTTTATATTTATTTCATTTGTACCGTTTCCTCTCACCCCCTTTTTTCTAAATGCCTCTCCCCCACTCTCCTACACACCCTTGGAACTCTCTTCCCACACACTTTTCGCCTGAAGAAGGGCTTATGCCCGAAACGTCGTTCCCCACCACCACCCCACTCTCAAGATCGTGAAACTAATAAACTTTTGTTACTGCCTCTCTGTTTTGTTCCCGTTCAATTTTTCACTATATATATATATATATATATAGTGAAAAATATATATATGCGTCATTTGCCCTATGAAGTAACACCGGATGTTGTTATAAATAGAGATCACTTCATACATCGGTGAAAAAACTTGTGTATAGGTACACACACACACACACACACACACACACACACACACACACACACACACACACACACACACACACACACACACACACACACACACACATACACATATATATATATATATATCACGATAACATGAAACATAACAGGAAAAAACACCTTTAAGTTGTTTCCGGAAACAAAGAAACTAGAAAAAAGCATTAATTGAGGTCTTATCACCGCAACCACCATGAATCCATTTTAAAACTCGAATATATTCAACCTGTAACCCCCTCTCCCACAGACACTCAATAAGACACCACGGAATTTTTGATTATGTCAAATGGTCTTGTACCTATTGACCTTTATTGATTCAATATAACGACCTATCATTCAGTCCACATAATCAAACACTCCTAAGCTAACATCTGTTTATTCAGATTTTCTTTTTCTCCCTTCGTTTCTTTCTCAGCAGACAATAAATATGAAACCCTCTCTCACGGTCACTCTCTCTCTCTCTCTTTATCATTCTCTCCTTGCAGTAGTTCATACATATGTATGTGTGCATATAATCTTCTCCTTTTATAATATTCTGCGGTTGCGCATGTATGTGAGAGTGCGTGTGTACATGGTAGTGCATGTATG
>OZ024743.1:294318086-294408086 GCA_964016885.1 Eledone cirrhosa
GTAGTAGTGGTGGTGGTGGTGGTGGTAGTGGTGGTGAGGGTGATGTTATTATTATTATTATTATTATTATTATTAGTAGTAGTAGTAGTATAGTAGTAAAATGAAGAAGACGAAGTAGGAAAGTGAGTAGAGCAATTTACTGTTCAAGAGAATTCAATAGGTAATATAGAATTGGATTAGTGACTTTTACCTTAATGACAAACATCATCTGTGATTAAAGATACACAAGCACACTCTTTCGCTTTCTTCTTTTCAGGGTCGATAAAAATAAAATAGGAGTCCATATCGGTTAATTGAAAGTGTTGCAATGACGAACGAGAAGCATGGCGATATTTGATTCGGCGTTCTGATTTCAAATTCCACGTGAGACTATTTGGAGATTTGGATGGTATATATAATTAAAATATCCATGGACTGGGTCGTAGCGGCACCATAGTGTCACGGGCATTTAAAGCTGGCGGAGTTCATCCGCATCCAGGTCTGAATACAGGTGATTTCTTCCAGATAACAAAAGAGAGAGAGAGTTAGAAAAAAAGAGGGGGGGGGTAAGAGTGAGAGGGAGAGTGAGAGAGAGGATGGGAGTGCCAGGGGGAAAGAATTAGATAGGAAGTGAGAAAATGAATAAGAGGAAGAATGGATTCGAGAACCGACACAATACTCTAATAATCAACGTTAAAACGATGAAACACAACCTTGTCCATCGCCGCATTTGGACTCAGTGTACAGAGTTAAGCGTACACGCCACACGTGTTTCAGTAGATTCGTGTGTAAATTTGCTACGTTGTTGATATTATGACTTTCTTTTCTTAACACTCTTCTAATGTTATACACACACACACACATATATATATATACATAAGATAGATAGATAAATAGATATTAGATAGATAGATATATAACAAAATATATACTCATCAAAGAGGTGTACTGTGGGCGTTGGTGAACAAAGAGGATTTTTGCAGGGAATACTAATTTGCAAAACTATTTACTGACTTCAATTCATTATTGCTTCCAATCTCTTATTATGAAAACAACAACAACAAAAACAATGAGTGAAGCTATAGCAAGAAGAACACTTAATTAAAAACCTATGTATCATCGACAACATTTAAAAGAATGACAACAATAATATCTGTTTTCGACCTCCGTCAGTTCTTATTACAACGACCAGGATTTCTGTTCATGCGATCAAAGAAAAACCGTATACGCTAAATTATTGTGCATATGGCTGAGAATTTCAATAAACCGTGTTCCAGCAAAGTAGTTCTCATTATAATTCTGTGTGAAATACTGTGTGATAAATTTGGAAATTTAAATAAAAGGTACAACTCATTATTCCCCAGGTGAATAGACAGGATCAACGGGAAATCAAGGACAGAATGTACCACCGAGAACTGACTATTCTAACCATTATGTCACGTGACTTTACAAACCATGTGGCTGCCCAATAGCTGAATGCTTAAGAATTTTGCTTTGCACTAATAAGGTCACACATTCTAAATAATTGTTTCTACTTTTGGCACAATGCCAGCAATAACCAGTACATTACTGGTACTTTATTTTATCGACTCCGTAAGGATGAAAGGCAAAGTTAACCTCGGCGGGATTTGAGCTCAGTCCGTAAAGGGACGTAACTCTGTGCTGCAAAGCATGTTGTCCGACCCTCTACCGTTAATACATCCCTACATATTAAATATAAAATTCCTTGGAAATGGATTCATGTTTCTAGTGAAGATGTGGAGATAATGTATGTACAAAACTTGCTTTCATTAGAAAATGAGTAAGCTGAACATTCTAACTACTTAGCCACAAGCATGTACTCTACATACAACATTAACAACAATAGCAAAACAATAACAACATACTGGACCACCGCCGGTTTAGACAATGTGCCATCCATTTGTTTACTCAAAGAAACAATCTCCTTATGGAATTAACCTGTATCTCAGCATTTCACAGGCGCATAAACCCTTAATGATATTCTTAGAGAAATTCTGCGTGACACAATATGTGATAAATCTTGGCCTTTGATTTACAGATACATTCAATCTGAAGAGCATCTAATAGTTTCTCTTAATCTAATTTCACTAACAAGTCCTGGGCCGACCTATGATCCGGATATATAACACTAACCTAAAACACAGTGGAATGAAAACGGGGACATATGGTTTCGGAGCAATCTTCTTAACCTATCCGTTATGCTATGTCCATGACAACTACAACAACGAGACGAACGAAAGCGATGATGTTCAATACAAGTTGTGAGAAGTAGGATAGATTAGAAAGCCAACAGAAATATATATATTAAAGAAACAAAAACTTCTACACATCGTCTACGCCAAGAGAGTCTCATATCATTACATGTGTATAGAAAAGCTTGTCATCCTTTTCCCCTCTACCCCGCATACCCACATACACGCAAAAAGCCATACTTACACAAATACACATATACATACTAACGTTTCTCATTCTTTATTTCAATCCCACTCTCTCTCTATATATATATACATGTATGTATGTATGTATGTATGTATGTATGTATGTATGTATACAAACATAGATACACATATATATATACACATATATATGTATATGTATATATACATGTATATATATGTATATATATATTTGTATATATATGTATATATATATATGTGTATATATGTATATATATATATATATATATATATGTATATAATTATATGTATTTATATATATATGTGTGTATATATGTATATATATGTATATATATATATATATATATATATATATATATATATATATATATATATATATATATATATATATATATATACATATATACGTATCTATATGTATATACATATTTGTGTATATATATATATATATATATATATATATATATATATATATATATATATATATATATATATATGCATATATATGTATCTATATGTATATACATATTTGTGTATATATATATATACACGCACGCACATGTACACACACACATATATATATATATACACACAAATGTATATAGGTGGCTGTGTGAGTGGGTCAGGTTTAGGAAAGGTTTGTGTATGTTTGTGTTTATAAATGATGTGCTATATTTTGAAAAGAAGAAGACTGGTGGTGTAGCCCTTCAAATTAAGTACTTTCTCCTCCTGGGAAATAAACATTTTGAATAGCAATGATTTTGCTTTCCATTTAGCGTCAACAATACCAATCTTGAAGTTTAGTCTTTCCCTACGTCTGCTATATATCCGTATCTGTTAGCACGCACATAAACAAAATCACACATACTCTCACAGATACACATACATATAGATACATACACGTGAAAATACAATCTCATAGACATTTTCATATATACGCACAAGAACACATCATGTACACATATATGCGACATGTATATAGATATCGATGTTCATGGATTCACACCAATTTCTTTGCATTTAGGTACTAAAATGCAGCTATACGCACAATCACACACATACACACACACATACACATATATATTTATGTATATACATATGTGTATACATAGATATATAATTAAATACACATATGCATACAAAAATCACATACATACGCACAGACACTTTCAGACTTCCACACAATACACACGCAAACACACACACACACACACACACACACACACACACATACACGCGCGCACACGCACACCCACACACACACATATATATATATATATGTGTGTGTGTGTGTGTGTGCACGCGTGTGTTTGTGTGTTTGTTAATATGTGTGTGAAACGTCTGTATCTGGGTTTAATCAATGAAAATATTGATGTGCAATTTCGTCACGTTATTTTAAATATATATCTATTGTGTGTGTGTGTATATATATATAAATATATATCATAATTATAAGTGTTTGTGAGTGTGTGTCCTATCCATCGATATGCATCTAGAAATAGGTAGATAAAATTATTTTACAAACATAACATGATAATGTGGACACCCACAAACATTTTGTTTTCTACGCCATCGTTTTCAAACTGTTGAAAACACCTGTATCTACCGGAATCAACCAAAATTCCAAGAAAACCCAAATCGACCTGTCTCTCTATATAAATATGGAAAAGTCTCCTATCTTTAAAATTAAACATTGATTATTAAACTTAAAATGTAATCGTTCTACTGTAAATGATTATAATTATATTATTCGATCACAATAAATAAGCAGTGTTGGTCAATCCAAACACTCGACCAACTAGGGTGTAATCGAAATCACTGCACGCCGTGAATATCATAAAATATTACGTATATAGTATCGATATTAAGAAGAGAGGCAGTTTCACATATTCAACTTCACTTTATTTCATCACACCTATTATGTACATTTCAAACGCGGCCAATCGTCATTGTGTAGCAGTTATCCAATGCATTGTCATGAGAAAAGGCATTTAAATAGAAAGAATGTTTTGTTTTTGCTTTTCAGTTTCATTATATCTGCCACCGAAGGGTTGTTGACGTTTCATGTACTGGTATGGGTGTACGGCACTATATGTACATTGGCGCTGGCAGGTGAGAGGTAGGGAGAGTGATCTACTGTAGTGTTTGCAAGAAGTTCACTAAGAAAAGTCAGGCAGTTTCCACTTTGGTAATTTACTCTGGCTCATCAAGGGGTTATAAACAAATACATTTTTAAGTTGTTTTATCTTTCTTTATTATTTTATTGTTACACATTATCAGTTAACTCTCTACGAATAACCACTGTCATCATACTCACTATCACATTACACAATGACATTTGGATGCCTTTAAAATGTACATAACAAGTGTAATGTAATAAACTGAAGTTGAATATGTGAAACCATCTCTCTCCCTCCTTACTAAATATATACACCGAGAAAGAAAGATATATATATACATACATACATAAACACACACACACACACATACCCCCCCCCCCATATATATATATATATATATATATATATATATATATATATATATATATAGAGAGAGAGAGAGAGAGAGAGAGAGAGAGAGAGAGACAGAGAGAGGGGGGGAGGGAGAGAAAGAGATAATTTGCGTATATTTTATGTATGAAAATTGACAACCTATTATACTAACACTATCGTAGGATTTTTTTTTAGTATACTGAATATTTTGCACGAAGATATTTTCTCTCTGTAGGAAATATTTGGTATATTCATATCACGAATAATATATTTGTATTTATAGATATATATGTATGTATCTTTATATGTTTATATTTATGTAGGGTACGCGATGAAATAGAAGAGTCGTTAAAACATTGTATCGAACGCTTTGGAGTATTCATTCCGGCTCTCTGTGTTCAACTCTCTGAGTTCAAATCCTGCCGAGTTCAACCTTTCGAGGCGATGAAAAAGTACCAATCCAGTATTGGGTTAAATTTGGCTTCTACATTATTTTCTCTCTATCACTTTCTATCACTCCTTCTGTAAAAGAAACCACCCGAGATGATATGAGCTTAAAAATGATCAAGACTTCTCTAGAAAGCGCTTGAAATTAATCCTACTTGATACCCAATTCTCAGTACACATATCAGCCGCAGCAACTCTGTTTCATGTCTTTTGCAATAGTTGGAAGGCAGGATAGACACACAGACATGGTACTTAAATATATGGATTTGAAAAACATTAAAATAATTACATGTTTATTATTATTATTATTATTATTATTATTATTATTATTATTATTATTATTACAGCTGCATTTATCTTGTTTTATGTCCATACGAGTTATCACCAAGTCACAATTAGTGACCTCAAGAGACAACAAGCTCCGCCATGTTCAAGAAAGAACATACATACTCACACATGCATCTTTAGGTGTTTAGACTTGTGATGTATTTATATTGACAGAATCTTCCTTAGTATATGGGCAGTTCCCACTAGTATTATCTTTTGTATTTCTCCTATACGCGGGTTTCCTGGGATTTGCGATAAGTAATCATTAGACCCCTTAGGTATCATTCCTAGAGCGCCTACAACCACTGGTATTGTTTTATTATTATTATTATTATTATTATTATTATTATTATTATTATTATTATTATTATTATTATTGTTGTTATTCCTTGAATCTCAGTCATTGATGTTGGTTAACTGGAAAGTCCGTTGGAATGAATATCAAGCCACTACCTGCAGCCTCAGATATTCAGGACGTATCGGAGGGTTCTTGCTGTTCCCAGCAAGCATGCCTTTTGAAGCGTTTCAAAAAGCGTAAAGGGGCCGATTTTCTTTAACCATCCCTGGAAACTTTTGGAGATAGTCCCCAGTGCGCCTATGACAATCGAGATCACTTTGACTTCATGGCAGTTCCAAATCCTTTTCACCTCCCACTTTAGGTCCTGGTATCGGTTAATTTTCTCCCTCTCCTTCTCTTGCACTCTCGTGTCGAAAGGGCAGGCCACATCCACAATCAGACACGATCTTTTTTCTTTGTCCACAACCACCAGGTCAGGTCCATTGTGTTCCAGTTTTTTGTCCGTCTGTATCCTAAAATCCCACAGCACCTTCACCTGATTGTTCTCCATCACCGCCTCTGGCCTATGCTCATACCATTTCTCAGAATGTGGTAAATTGTTTACTTTGCACAGGTGCCAGTGGGTCACCCTGCCCATCACATCGTGTCTCCAGCCCTTATAGTGGGTCTGGGCTAGGTGTTTACACTCGGACACAATGTGAGCCACAGTCTCCTCTCTCTCTCCACAGATCCTGCACAGTGGGCTAGCCTCCTCCTTGTAAATATGGTGCTTCAACCACTTCGTTTTGAGGGCCTGCTCCTGCGCAGCCATTAGCATTCCTTCTGTAGCCTTTTTGAGGTCTCCTCTTCTCAACCAGTTCCATGTCTGTGGATCTCTAAATTCAGTTTTCTCAAAGAAGGTACTATGAAGGGATTTTCCCTTAAGGCTGCTCTTCCTCCTTGATGTTATTTCCTCCTTGGACATCCCCTGGCCTACTGTCCCCTCCTTCAGTACAGTTCTGAGCATTGGCTCCTTACTATAGGTCACGTATTTGTATAGGTTGTTTTTCTCCATCTGAACACAGTCCTCTATGCTGATAAGACCTCTTCCACCCTCAGATCTCCTTAGGTAGGGTCTATCGACATCACTCCTCTTGTGGAACATGTTGTAGATAGTCAATAGCTTCCTAGTCTTCCTATCCATTTCTTTTTGTTCAGCAACATTCCATCTCAGAATTCCCGCACTGTACCTAATAATAGACACAGCTCGGGAATTTACTGCGCTTATGGCATTTCTGCTGTTCAGATGTGACTTCAATACGCTCCTTACTCTCCGAATGTATTCAGTTCTTAACAATTCCTTCATTTTTTTGTTCTTTATGCCATCAGCCTCCAGAACGTCCAAATACTTGTATCCTTCCTCAGAGTCAATTTCCTTTATCATCTCACCTGTTGGTATCTGGATCCCGTTACTTCTGCTCAACCTACCCCTCCTCATCACAATGACTCCACATTTACTAATACCAAACTACATACATATATCACTGCTGAAAATACGGACAGTGTCAACAAGCACATCCAACTCCTTCTCACTTTTACCGAAGAGCTTAAGATCGTCCATGAAGAGGAGGTGATTGATGGTAAGCTCTCCCTTTCCCAACTTGTATCCTGCTCTCACTTTTCGCAGCATAATGGTCAAGGGCATCAGGGCAAGGACAAACAACAGAGGGGACAGGCTATCTCCCTGGAAGATACCTCTCTTGATCTTCACGCTTCCCAAGGATACTCCAGTTGATGTCAACTCTGTCTCCCAGGACCCCATACTCCTGCCCAGCAACTGTCTGATGTTATCTGCCACCCTGAAGATCTCCAGGCTTTTGGTGATCCAAGAATGAGGCACCATGTCAAATGCCTTTCTGTAGTCTATCCATCCCATGGCAAGATCAGTGTGTCTCATCCTGCAATTCCCCATTACCATCTTATCAATAAGTAACTGGTCCTTTGTACCACGTGACTTCTTTCGGCATCCTTTCTGTTCGTCCGGTAACAAGTTGTTTGTGTGGAGGTGATGGTAGATTTCCTCAGACACAATGCTCGTCAACAGTTTCCACATTACGGACAGACATGTGATAGGTCTATAGTTGGCAACATCATTACCCTTGATTAGGTCTTTCATTATCAGAACTGTGGTACCTTTTGTCAACCACTCTGGCACCTCACCCGACACCAAGCAGTCATTGAACATGGCCGTCAGCTTCGGGTGGAGGGATGTTAAATTTTTAATCCAATACCCCTGCACACCATCTGGGCCTGGTGATTTCCATTTGGTTAGTTTTTTGCCCTGCCCCTTAAGAGTTTCAACTGTGATACTCAAATCAGTTTGTTGGTGTGCCTGCTCACCGATCTCCCTCTGTACTGTCTCAATCCACCCTGCCTGGACATTATGTCTAACATCATGCTCCCATATTCCTCTCCAGAATGCTTTAGTTTGCTCCGCCCCAGGGATCAAGTCGTTGCCTCTTTCTTTGCCCTCAAGCTGTCCAAACAGCATCTTCTGGTTGTTGTCGAACATGCGGTTCTGTTTATACTGACTGACTCTGTTCTCGTATCGCCTGATTTTTGCACTCTTTGCTACAATGCGTTGCTTCAGTTCCTCTATGATAATATTTAGCTTTTTCCTACTAGTTTTGTACTTTATTTCCAGTCTATTTTTAGTGCCTATGTTTTTTAGTGTCCCATTCAGTAGTGACTCGTGCTTTCCTATGTCATTTCTCATTTCCCCGATTTGACCACTCAGTCGTTTCTTCCACCACGGCTCTGCTCTTTCTTGTCTGTTGTTTCCTCTCGCTTTTATACCTAGTAGTTTCCTCACCGTATTTGCTGTTGCTTTGAGGATATTGTTGCACTGGTGAAGGCTCCTCGCCTCAAGGTATGGGATAACTTTGTTTACCTTAGCTGTTGTTTCTTTTAACTTTTTCCTGTCTACAAATCTTAGGTTCATAGGTCTCCCACTATCATTGTTCAATTCATCTACCAATAAGTTTAGGATGTCAACCGAATCTTGTCCTAGCCCGTCAGCATTCATCTCCTCAGTGGCCGTATCTCTGTTCCAGGTATTATTTATCTCAGTATTCAGATCATTGTCTGCTTCGAGTGGTTCCTCCGTTCTCAGGACCTCTTCACCTTCATTTCCCACTGGCTCGCTTGTCTGGCATACTACACCCGCCATCTCCAAGCCATTCTCTCTGCTCAGTTCCTCCAGTTCCAGCTCGCTTATAC
Organism: Eledone cirrhosa; assembly: GCA_964016885.1. Taxonomy (NCBI): domain Eukaryota; kingdom Metazoa; phylum Mollusca; class Cephalopoda; order Octopoda; family Eledonidae; genus Eledone; species Eledone cirrhosa. Next base: position 294,327,326 of record OZ024743.1, read on the forward strand.
ACCCATTAGTTCTTATTACCCGAGCCTGCCCGGCCAATTTTTGTTCATCTAATTTAAATAGACCAATCTCGTTCCAGATGTTATGCATCCGTCTCCTGTAGCCCCTTTCCTTGGGGTTACTTTTCAGGTAACATTGCATAACAGTTCTATTCAATTCTTTCGTCCAGTTGGTTCTGGCCCCTTTCCTTCTTCTTCTTCCTCCAACATCAGCAGTATTTGGTTGACAGTCAGGTTCCTGCTGCTGAGCCAGGGGGCACCTGTTGGGTGAGAGTCTGTCACATGACGTTCTAGTCTCCATTTCACCGTTATTTGAACTGTTTATGTTCGATATTTAAACACTCTTATCGAGGATTGGCGAATGTATGGTTACATAGCCATCTGTGGATTCGCCGTTCCACTTGGCCCTTGTGTGGCATTATCACCACGCTGTATACGAACACACATAAACAAACAAACACACAGGCAGAAAGGGCCCCCAAAATTAATAAGCATAAGTTTCATTGTAATGTAGTGTTCGAATGTCTGACTTAGTTTTTGTTATTATTATTATTATTATTATTATTATTATTATTTGCATTTATCTTGCTTTATGTTTATACGAGTTATCACCAAGTCACAACCAGTGACCTCAAGAGACAACAAGGTCCGCCATGTTCAAGAAAGAACATACATATTCACACATGCATCCTTAGTGTTTAGACTTGTGATGTACTTATATTGACAGGATCTTCCTTAGTATATGGGCAGTTCCCATTAGTACTATCTTTTGTATTTCTCCTATACGCGGGTTTCCTGGGATTTGCGATAAGTAGTCGTTAGACCCCTTAGGTATCATTCCCAGAGCGCCTACAACCACTGGTATTGTTTTAGTTCTCAATTTCCACATTTTTCCAATTTCTATCTCCAGGTCCTTATACTTGCTCAATTTTTCAAATGTTTTTATAGATACATTCTTGTCTATTGGAACAGACATATCAATTAGCAGGCATACCCTCCTTTGAAAGTCCTTCAATATTATATCAGGTCTATTTGCATCTATTTTTCGGTCTGTTTGGATGCTAAAGTTCCACAAGATTGAGATGTGATCTTTTTCAAGTATGGGAGGTGGTTGATGCTCCCACCAATTCTTTTGATGGGGCAGCTCAAAATGCTTACACATTATCCAATGTATGTATTGTGCAGCTCTGTCATGCCTGTTTAGGTATTCGGTTGGAGCTATAGGACTGCACATTGAAATTATATGGTCAATGGTCTCTGGTTGTTTTTTGCATACACGGCATAATGGGCTGCACCCATTTCTTATTATGTTGGCTTGGTAATTTTTTGTTGGCAGACACTGATCTTGTGCGGATATAATCAGTCCTTCAGTCTCCGATTTCAGTCCAGAGGATGCCAACCACTGATGGGTTAAAGTTTTGTCAACATCAGGATTGTTAGCTCGCTCTGGGTATTTTCCATACAGAGGCTTTTCTTGCCATTTCTTAGCCAGTTTCTGTAGCAGTTCTTTCTTTGCAGTTACTTTTACCTGCTTTGCTTTTTCTGTGTTTTCCATTTCAGCAGTAAATGGGACTTCTGAAATTTGTAGTCCATTACTGTATCTTTGTGCATCTTTTGTAATGGAATATGATCTTTTGGTGCTTTCGTGTTTCAAAACGAGTTTGATCATCCAATCATGTGATTCCCTTAGATATGTGGATAATCCAATTGTTGCAGTTTTCAACGCAATGTCTAACTGGATTAACCCACGTCCTCCTTCTTTCCTAGGGAGATATATTCTATCTATGTCTGCCTTAGGGTGATGCATTCTGTGCATGGTTAAGAATTTTCGGATTTTTGTATCGAGCCTACGGATCTCTGTGCTTGACCAGTTGATGACATTGTAACTGTAGGTTACTACTGGTATGGCAAGCGTGTTTATGGCATCGATCCTATTCCTTGCATTCAATTCCGTTCTTAAGATTGCTCTGACTCTGCGGTAACATTCCTTCCTTATCCTTTCCCTCATTGTCGAGTGCTTGATTCCGTCTCCTTCACAAACACCTAGATATTTGTAAGTTTGTTCTTGATCAAGCTCTCTTATCACGTTCCCCCGATCAAGATTAATGTCTGAACTCTTCAGCAGCTTTCCTCTGGTAAACGTTGCTTTGGCGCATTTATCCAGTCCAAACTCCATTTTAATGTCATCACTAAACTGCTTCACAGTGGATAATAGCCCTTGCAATTGTTCATCATTTTTTGCAAATAGTTTCAGGTCATCCATGTAGAACAGGTGATTAATGGTTTTGTCATAGACTCTATATCCATGTTTTGTTTCATTGAGCATTTTACTTAATGGTATAAGTGCGATGCAGAATAAAAGCGGTGATAAAGTCACCCTGAAAAATTCCACAATTAATGTTAACTTCTCCAGCTTCCAGTGATTTTGTTTCACTATTCAAAAGGAGTGTCGTTCTCCATGTCCTCATACTGAATGACAAAAACCTCCTGTCAACGGGGGATATTTTGAAAATCTCTAAACATTTTTCAATCCAACTGTGTGGCAAACTATCAAATGCTTTTTTATAATCTATCCAAGCAATCGATAGATTTTTGTGTCTATTATGACAATCTTCCAGTATCATTTTGTTAACCAGAAGCTGATCCTTACAGCCATATGAGCCTCGTTTACACCCTTTCTGCTCAATGGGAAATAGGTCATTTGTTATCAGGTGGTCATATGTGTATTCAGTTAGGACTGATGTTAAAATTTTATACATTGTGGTCAAGCAGGTTATCGGTCTGTAATTTTTGGGATTGTTTGTCTCATCATTCTTCGGTAGCAGGAATGTAATGCCGTTAACTAGCCATGATGGTATTTTTTTCTGGCTCCTTAACTATTTCATTGTAAAGTTGGGCTAACAGCTCATGAGACTCTGTGAAGGCATTTATCCAAAAGTTTTGTATTTTGTCTTTTCCTGGGGATTTCCATTTGCTGGTTTTTCTTAGAGCCAAGCGCAGCTGTTCAACTGTTATATTTTCCCATGTTTGTTCTTCAAGGTGAGCTGTTTCTTTCATTTGTCTGTCTATCCATGGGGCATGTATGTTATGAACTTTTTCTTCGGCCCAGATCTTTTCCCAGAATTCTTGCACTTCCTCCTTGGGTGGTATTGATTTAGCAGTTATTGTTGACTTACCAATTTTTCTGTAGAAGTTTCTTTGGTTGTTTTTGAACATATTATTGTCCTTATAGAATCTAGATCGTTTTTCAAAGCGCCTTATAATAGCAGCTTTGGCCGACACTTTTTGCTTGATTGTTTCTATCAGCATGTCTATGTCACATGTTGATCTTATACTGTACTTTTTTTTCAATTTTCTAAGTTTAGTTTGTTTAACATGTTCACCTACTTTATAGTTTGTTAAAATTTCTATGTCATATCGGAGAAGGTTTATTTGGCGATTGATGTTATCTTGCCAAGTAGATTTCTTGTGGGAATTCCTTTGTTTTTTCATCTTCACTCCACATAAGTGAGTGGTGACTTTAGCCGATGCATAATAGAGATGATTTAAGTCAGTAATGTTTATTTTGTTTGTGATGATAATGTTTTTGAGAATTATGTTAGTCTTGTGTATTATCTTTTGGTTCTGTTTGGAGTTCTGGATCTTAGGGAGGGTGTCTCGTTCCCCCATGTCAGATTCTTTCATTTTCATCCATTCGATCATAATTTCATCCTTCAAGTTGGCAAGTTCATTCTCATTCATTTCTTTATCATTTACGATCTCATTATTTTCATTTGGAGTTTCATCCTGAGCATGCACTCCCTCCACTTTTTCGCTCCTTTCTTTAATTTGTTCTGTTGCCAGTGATTCCGCCCCAACTCTGGGATTCGAAGTGTTACAGTTTACCTCGTTTTCACTGACACATGCTTCATTTTCCCTTCGCTGACTTTGTGCTACTAGCTTGATCTGATCAATTTCTATATCAGTTAGTAACTTTTTTCTTACAATATTTCTTCGTATATTGGCTAGTTTGTTACTGTCAATATAGCCTCTGTTTTCGGGATGTTTCTTTTTCCAGTTGATATATGTTTGCTCTGTATTCGATGTATTTGATGGGTAGTACATGGCAGTGTAGAAAGCCTCAAGGACTTCTTTATTATCTTCCCTTGACCATTTTTCTCTCTTTTTCTTTGGATTTCTTGGTGGTGAGCATGGAGGGCCAACAGTAGGAGTATTCCGGTTATGGGAGGTCTCCAGCTCCGAAGTGATGGGAAGGTTTGAACCATTAGCTGATTTTTCGACCCCAGTCTGGTTCCTCTCTGAGGGACGCGGCCCTTTTTTACCCGGGTGACGGCCGATCCGGTATGAGATTTCATCATTAGACATCTACTTTATTTTGTCGCGTTTTATCCTTATCCGCCAAGGGGTAATCTTTTCGTGTTACCACTTCTAGAACGAGTGTCAACCAAGACTAGAGGGGTCGTTCTCCCCTAGAGACATGGCTATTCCCCGCCGGCCACTATCCCAGTATTTCTTGGTCACGGGGTTTTCTTTTTGTTGTTTTTTTTAAATTGTTATTATCATGAGTGGTTCCTTAATGTGAGCATTGCGTGGCTTAAGAATGAAATTATTAATAATTGTCTCCACTCCAGGGACAAGGCCAGCAATCACCCAGTGCATTACAATAATATAATATACTTATTATTATTATTGTTATTGTTATTCCTTGAATCTCAGTCATTGATGTTGGTTAACTGGAAAGTCCGTTGGATTGAATATCAAGCCACTACCTGCAGCCTCAGATATTCAGGACGTATCGGAGGGTTCTTGCTGTTCCAAGCAAGCATGCCTTTTGAAGCGTTCCAAAAAGCGTGAAGGGGCCGATTTTCTTTAACCATCCCTGGAAACCTTTGGAGATAGTCCCCAGTGCGCCTATGACAATCGGGATCACTTTGACTTCATGGCAGTTCCAAATCCTTTTCACCTCCCACTTTAGGTCCTGGTATCGGTTAATTTTCTCCCTCTCCTTCTCTTGCACTCTCGTGTCGAACGGGCAGGCCACATCCACAATCAGGCACGATCTTTTTTCTTTGTCCACAACCACCAGGTCAGGTCTATTGTGTTCCAGTTTTTGTCCGTCTGTATCCTAAAATCCCACAGCACCTTCACCTGACTGTTCTCCATCACCGCCTCTGGCCTATGCTCATACCATTTCTCAGAATGTGGTAGATTGTTTACTTTGCACAGGTGCCAGTGGATCACCCTGCCCATCACATCGTGTCTCCAACCCTTATAGTGGGTCTGGGCTAGGTGTTTACACTCGGACACAATGTGAGCCACGGTCTCCTCTCTCTCTCCACAGATCCTGCACAGTGGGCTAGCCTCCTCCTTGTAGATATGGTGCTTCAACCACTTCGTTTTGAGGGCCTGCTCCTGCGCAGCCATTAGCATTCCTTCTGTAGCCTTTTTGAGGTCTCCTCTTCTCAACCAGTTCCATGTCTGTGGATCTCTAAATTCAGTTTTCTCAAAGAAGGTACTATGAAGGGATTTTCCCTTAAGGCTGCTCTTCCTCCTTGATGTTATTTCCTCCTTGGATATCCCCTGGCCTACTGTCCTCTCCTTCAGTACAGCTCTGAGCATTGTCTCCTTACTATAGGTCACGTATTTGTATAGGTTGTTTTTCTCCATCTGAACACAGTCCTCTATGCTGATAAGACCTCTTCCACCCTCAGATCTCCTTAGGTAGAGTCTATCGACATCACTCCTCTTGTGGAACATGTTGTAGATAGTCAATAGCTTCCTAGTCTTCCTATCCATTTCTTTTTGTTCAGCAACATTCCATCTCAGAATTCCCGCACTGTACCTAATAATAGACACAGCTCGGGAATTTACTGCGCTTATGGCATTTCTGCTGTTCAGATGTGACTTCAATACGCTCCTTACTCTCCGAATGTATTCAGTTCTTAACAATTCCTTCATTTTTTTGTTCTTTATGCCATCAGCCTCCAGAACGCCCAAATACTTGTATCCTTCCTCAGAGTCAATTTCCTTTATCATCTCACCTGTTGGTATCTGGATCCCGTTACTTCTGCTCAACCCACCCCTCTTCATCACAATGACTCCACATTTACCAATACCAAACTGCATACATATATCACTGCTGAAAATACGGACAGTGTCAACAAGCACATCCAACTCCTTCTCACTTTTCCCGAAGAGCTTAAGATCGTCCATGAAGAGGAGGTGATTGATGGTAAGCTCTCCCCTTCCCAACTTGTATCCTGCTCTCACTTTTCGCAGCATAATGGTCAAGGGCATCAGTGCAAGGGCAAACAACAGAGGGGACAGGCTATCTCCCTGGAAGATACCTCTCTTGATCTTCACGCTTCCCAAGGATACTCCAGTTGATGTCAACTCTGTCTCCCAGGACCCCATACTCCTGTCCAGCAACTGTCTGATGTTATCTGCCACCCTGAAGATCTCCAGGCTTTTGGTGATCCAGGAATGAGGCACCATGTCAAATGCCTTTCTGTAGTCTATCCATCCCATGGCAAGATCAGTGTGTCTCCTCCTGCAATTCCCCATTACCGTCTTATCAATAAGCAACTGGTCCTTTGTACCACGTGACTTCTTTCGGCATCCTTTCTGTTCGTCCGGTAACAAGTTGTTTGTGTGGAGGTGATGGTAGATTTCCTCAGACACAATGCTCGTCAACAGTTTCCACGTTACATTATTATTATTATTATTATTATTATTATTATTATTATTATTATTATTATTATTATTATTATTATTATTATTATTATTATTATTATTATTATTATTCTTTGAGTCTCAGTCATTGATGTTAGTTTTTGTTGTTATTATTATTATTATTATTATTATTATTATTATTATAGGATGCGGAAGATCCGTGTCAGCATATGCCGACGATGTCACCGTAGTGGTGTCGAACGCCAAACACATCGAGGCGATCGGCACTACACTAAGAGAATACGAAGCGGTGACAGGAGCAATGATCAACCAGGAAAAGTCAGTGGGCCTGCAGCTCGGCACCTGGAGAGGCAGGTCCATGCCGTCCAACAGCGTCGTCGGGCGCTGGACGGACGGACCGGTTAAATTGCTAGGGGTCTGGTTCGGTCCAGACCTCCAGACGGACAAAAACTGGGACGAGGTGACGAGCAGGGTGGCTTCTCTCACCCAGAAATGGGCCGAGAGGAAGCTATCCCTGAAAGGTCGAGCGGAGGTGGCGAATGCGTACATCGCATCCGTCATCTACTACCGCCTGACCGTCGTACCTTGTCCTAAGCCCCGCCTGACTGCGCTGGAGCGTTTGCTCTTTCGCTTCTTGTGGAAGGGACGCGCTCCGATGGTCAGGCGGTCCATCTGCTGTCAACACCCGCTACGTGGAGGGCTGGGCATGCCGTGGCTGATGATGCGCAGAAACGCGCTCAGGCTACGACATCTCCACCTCTTCCTCGACGGTGATCAGGTGTGGTCGCTGTTTGCAAGACACGTTTTTCCCCAGCTCGTCTCCTTGACAGAGCTGCAGTCCTGGGTCAAGCGAAGACCGAGAGGGAGCGCTTGGAGACTGGAATGTCTTCAGGCGCTCACAGCCCTCGACCAATCGGGCAATGTGATCGGTGGAAACTCCACCTTGGCGTTCTATAGGGGATTAGTGGAGGGGAAGAGCGACGACGTACTTGGAGAAACTCTAGGCGTCGACGAAAATCAACTAGCCAATCTCTTCGGAAGGACTTTCGGGCCGGGGCCTATGGACAACTTCCAGAAATCCCTGGCCTGGCAGTGCTACCGAGGAGCTTTGCCAGTTCGGGATAAACTCTACAGGCATGGAGGTGCCGTCAGCCGGGCATGTCCGAGATGCGCGCAGGGCGACGAAACCGTCCTGCACGCACTCATCCAGTGTCCGAGCATTGCTGACTTGTGGGTTTATGTCGAACACCTGCTGTCACGTGTAGGACCTATCCAGCTATCAGCTGAGTCCATCGTGAGGATTGCCCCGCCCCCTTCCTTTAGCCTGGAAGGGCAGGCAGTTTTTATCTGTCTGGTGGCCATGGCGAAAGAGATAGTATGGTGGACACGTTTGAAAGGGCTGAAGACGAGCACTTACCTCTTCGGTGATGCCCTGATTAACTTTTTCAAATTTCATTTGAAAAGGAAAATCAGGATAGAGAGGGAAGTGCTCTCTTCCCAGCATTTTGTTGAAAGATGGGTGAGAGAAGCAAGTATGGCCCGAATGAATGGGCCTTCTCTGAGTATGTGTCTGTAAATTAAAGGTGGAAAACTGGGAGAGGGCACTTGCCCTGGTGGTCAGGGCCACTGTGGTCTTTTAATGGGCTTTCTCCACAAATGTCCCTTGGAAGTCTCCCCCCTATTGGGGAATTTTTCTTTGTTATTTTTATTTCAACCTCTGTTTTTTTACACGCAGAAATGCCCATTTGTACCGTCCTGTATTGTCCTGTACTGTCCTTAATGTCTACTTTATGTGAACCCTTGTGGTTAATAAAGAAAACATTATTATTATTATTATTATTATTATTATTATTATTGCTGACTTGTGGGTTTATGTCGAACACCTGCTGTCGCGTTTAGGACGGATCCGGCTATCATCTGAGTCCATCGTGAGGATTGCCCCGCCCTCCTCCTTTAGCCGGGAAGGGCAGGCAGTTTTTATCTGCCTGGTGGCCATGGTGAAAGAGATAGTATGGTGGACACGTTTGAAAGGGCTGAAGACGAGCACTTACCTCTTCGGTGATGCTCTGATTGACTTTTTCAAATTTCATTTGAAAAGGAAAATCAGAGTAGAGAGGGAAGTGCTCTCTTCCCAGCATTTTGTTGAAAGATGGGTGAGAGAAGCAAGAATGGCCCGAGTGAATGGGCCTACTCTGAGTATATATCTGTAAATTAAAGGTGGAAAACTGGGAGAGGGCACTTGCCTTGGTGGTCAGGGTCATTGTGGCTTTTTACTGGGCTTTCTCCACAAATGTCCCTCCGAAGTCTGCCCCCTATTGGGGAATTTTTCATTGTTATTTTTTGTTACATCCTCTGTTTTTGTTTTTTACACGCAGAAATGCCCATTTGTACCGTCCTGCATTGTCCTGCACTGTCCTTAATGTCTACTTTATGTAAACCCTTGTGGTTAATAAAGAAATCATTATTATTATTATTATTATTATTATTCTTTGAGTCTCAGTCATTGATGTTAGTTAACTGGAAAGTTTGTTGAAATGAAACCTGCAGCCTCAGATATTCAGGACGTATCGGAGGGTTCTTGCTGTTCCCAGCAAGCATGCCTTTTGATGCGTTCCAAAAAGCGTGGCGGGGCTAATTTTCTTTAACCATCCCTGTATTGTTATTATTGGTCTAAGCGGACGTATTTTGATCGCTCACAGTAAGTCGCTTTATTTGCCTGTTTAAATTATTTGTTGTTAAATATTTCTTGTTGTGTAAGGGATATAAGCCCTTAGACTTTGCCCCGTGAAGGGGAAAGTATAATATTTGGGCCTTTTGGCCCAAATATTTGAACTTTTTTTTACATGTTAAAAAATTTACGAAGAAAAAAAAACATGGCTGAGCCACGCCCCCCAGCGATATGTCGGCTGTCGTGCGACAACGACGTAGAAGTTGAGAGGAGTGCTATAGCGAAATTAGCACACATTGATAACACAAACACTACCACAAACAAGGAAAACAAAGACACCAATGATACCAATAAGAACTCTAATTTTGAAAAAAATGACAGTAACAGCGACAACGAAAATACAGATAACAAAAAAAACAAAACAAATACAACAACAATATCAACACCACTAACATGAAAACAAATAGCGACAACACCAACAGCAACAATACCAACTGCACCGAGAACAACGGTGGCAACAAAGACAACAATGATAACAGCGACAGTGCTAACAACAACACCAACAAGAACAACGTCAACAACACCCCCAACGAGAACAAGACGACTTTCGCTGCGGCAGCAGGAAAAAAGAGGCCATGCTTCAACATGGACCTCTCAAACAAAGATGAAAAGTTGGCCCAGGCATGGAAGCTCATCAAGCAAGAGCAAACTTGGGCCAACTTAACTGTCCCGGTAGAAGCTATTGAGGCAGTGGAGCGCAAATCGGTGCATTATAGATGCATCTCAGCACAAACCAAAAGGGCAGCGTTAATCCCACAAGAAGATATCGAAGTCGCGCTGAGGTGCATCAGAGAAGACACCCAGTACATAGAGAGGAGCAGACAGTGCGGCACCATTTCAGTGTTGTTCAAGTCAGAAGCCCTCGCGATGAAACACGCCATGACTCCTTGCAAAACCAGCAAGGTCATAATGTACCCCTCCCACATGGAAAAAAGAACGGCCCGTCTCCGCATTCCCATAATCCCGCCAGGACTTGACATGTGGTGGCTTCTGGTATGTGTGATTGTGGAGGGGACGGATATCGTCCCTATAGAAGTGACCAGAATGGCCAGAGAGGACTGGTCCGGGGTTGACCTGGAGATCCTTCTCCAGATCAGGCCCGAGAATGTGAAGACAATCCCAGACCATATCCGACTTCAGAATGGGAATGTCATTCACATCATGACCGAAGGCAAAAGCCGCAGTGTATTGTTTGTGAGGAAAAAACCCATTTGCGAGCCTTTTGCCCTCAATTGCTGAAAGAGGCAAGGGGTCGAAAGTCTCCACTGCCGGGGCGAGGACCACAACCAACACCTGCACCGGCAAAACCACCAACAACAACACCAATAAAAAAAATACCACCAACATTGACCACCCAGGGGGGAAACGAGGAAAGCTGTCAAATCCCCCCCCCCCCCCAATACACAGACCAATAAAACCTTAAACATATATACAAACACACTTACAGACACAGACCCCTCTTCTACCAGTAGTGGGAAACCCAAAATCCCCCAAAATACAAAAAAGGAAACACAAAAAGAAAAAAAAAAACTCAACAAAGCACAAAAGCACCCCCAATAATAAACGCAGACACCACCCACGCAAACATCTCTCCAATAACACCAACATCAACACCACCATCACCATCACCAGAATCCCCCAAACGCAAACAACCGTAACAGACGCAAGAACAAATATACACACAAACATCTGAAACCACAGACGTCGCACTCACAACAAACACGGATACAACAGAAACAACACCACCAAAACCATCACCACCACAGCCACAAAAACAAATAAAATCACACCAACAAAACATACAAAACTTCGTGCTCGTCAGGAGGGCCAACAAGGAACTGATGGCCCTCGTAGCACGAAGTGAAAATATACAAAAAGAGGGGGAAATGTTTAAATCGAGCACATTTTGCGTGCCGGAAGACTTGGTTCTGGTGCGAATGTCGCTCGACATATTCAAAGAAATACGAGACAGCTTTCCTTGGGACGTGGGAACCCCGAACGTAAAACCCACTTCAAGACTTTTAAAGAGGTTCTCAAAAGAAACTCCACTAACTAAGGAGGTCGAACAACCCGACCTTCACAAGAGCCCGGAAGGTAAGTAAACCTTCCTCTCTCTGTTTAACCTGCCAACATGGTTGTATTAAGAGTAGGATGTTTAAATGTTCGCGGCCTGGGATCGTCCTGGAAGCAGGGTCATCTGCTCAACGACCCCAGGTCTATAGAAATGGATGTAATTGCAGTCAGCTAGACCCGGATTTCAGACACGCGCGCACTAGCCCCCATTTTCGACGACTATCAGATCTTTGCATCTGTTAGCCGACCGGGAATAGGAGGCGGGGTGGCAGTGCTGTTTAGGAAAGGCCTGGATCTCGAGGTAAGGTCGATCTTCCGGGACCCGGACGGGAAGTTGGTGGTCCTGGACGTGAACAATAATGAAGGTGGTGCCTTTAGACTGGTGGCCGTCTATGCTTCTACTGGGCTGGACGGCCGGACTTCTTTAGACGCCTGGAAGCCTTTCTGGGTACGTCTCGCCCTTTACTGTTAGCGGGGGACTGGAACGGCATCTTAGACGCACGCTGGGACTGTGTGGGAGTATCCGATAGGAGCGGGGGATGCAAAAGCCTCAAGAACCTGATCAGCCAGTTCCAATTGTCTGACAGGTACCGACTAGATTTCCCTAATGTGCCAGTGTGGACCTGGGCTAACCGCATAGGGTCATCTAGATCGTATATAGACAGGATATTCATTAGGAAAATAGACAGAAATAGTGTAAGCTGTCCACGTTTTGAAACGGTCGCCTATTCAGATCACAAGTTTGTGATCTGTATGGTCGACCTAGATAAGACGCGTAGGTTATGACCTGGTTCCTGGAAGCTAAACATGTCATTTCCGGCACGTAAGGCTTACAGGGACCAGGTCAACAAATTAGTTAAGAAAAAGTTGACAGGGGGAGTCGTCAACAATAGATGGTGGGGGCTCTCAAAAGAGAGATTAGGGTAATATCGATAGAGTTTAGCAAAGAAGTAGCATTAGAGAAAAATAGAAAGGAGGGAGAGTTGGTAGATAATTTAGACGAGGCTATTAGTAGTTGCATTGCAACTGATGTGCTAGCGGTGAGAATGGCATTAGACCATTTCTTCAATGCGAAACACGAAGGTTGCATTGTCAGAGCTTAGGCGCGTGCTCTGAGAAACGAGGGAACCAAAGCTGTTCGATGGGCCCGCCTGGCAGGCGCAGCGTGGTAATAAAACCACGATTCGGTCTTTGACAGACCGAGACGAGCTCTAGCTGAGCGATTCCAAGAGGATGTGTGAGCCCTTTCGCCAACATTTTGCTCGGTTGTTCGGGGGAAGTGGCGGGTCAGAGATGGTGGCGGACTTCAGTCCCTACCTCGATGGCTTGTCACAACTCTCGACGGCTGACGCTGGGCGCTGCGAAAGGCCAATTACTTCAGCCGAGATTCAGGATGCCCTTGTAGGCTGCATGAGGCGCAAGTCACCCAGTTTGGATGGTCTGCCCTACGAGCTTTACGTAAATATGCCAGAATTGTTCTCCAATATCCTCGAAGCGCTCTACTGCAACTGGCAGCAAAACGGGAGTATTCCTAGCTCTGTGAGCCGGGGCGTAGTGACGCGGATAAGGAAAGAGGAGAACAAGAGGGACACATTAGACAATTTCAGGCCCATAACTCTGCTCAACACAGAGTTTAAGATTTTGGCCAGGGGTTAGCGAAGAGGTTGGCGATGTCGGGGATTTGGTTGGGGAGGCGCAAAATTGCGCAATCCCAACCAGGTCCATACACGACAACCTGCACCTAATGCGATACATCATAGAGAGGGTAGGGTGTAAACCTGGCTTCGGTGGGGCTCTGATCAATTTAGATCAATCGAAAACGTCGATAGGGTCGACCATCGGTACCTTGAAGCTGTCCTCAAGGCGGCTGGCTTCGGCCCCGTCTTCAGAAGCTGGATCGCTGCAATGCACAGCGGCACCTGCTCGATGGTCAAAATTAATGGCCACCTCTTGGAACCGTTTCAGGTCTCCCGATCGGTCCGTCAAGGGTGCCCTCTCTCCTCCCTTCTGTACGTATTGACTCTCGAGCCTTTACTGCGGAAGCTGGAGCTGTTGCAGGGCATCCCGCTCGAACCGGGACGCGGAAAGGCTGTGTCGGCTTATGCGGATGACATCACCGTGATTGTGTCGGACACCTCAGAAATCGAGGTGGTCGGCAACTTATTGGAGGAATATGAAAGGTTGACGGGAACAAAACTTAACCCGGAAAAGTCAGTGGGCTTGCAGCTCGGCACCTGGAGAGGCAAGTCCATGCCGTCCAACAGCGGACCGGTAAAGTTACTATGGGTTTGGTTCGGGCCAGACCTCCAGGTGGAGAAGAATTGGGACGAGGTGACGGGCAGGGTAGTCAGTCTCACACAGAAATGGGCTGGGATGAAGCTATCACTGAAAAGTCGGACGGAGGTGGCGAACGCGAACATAGCGTCCGTCATCTACTACCGTCTGACTGCGTCCCTTGCCCCCGTTCGCGCCTCGCCATCTTGGAGCGGCTCCTCTTCAAATTATTGTGGAGGGGTCAGGTTCCACTGGTGAGGCGGTCCATCTGCTTCCAGCACCCTCTACGTGGAGGGCTGGGCATGCCGTGGCTAATGATGCGCATGCACGCGCTGAGGCTGCGGCATCTCCAGATATTCTGCTTAAACGGTGAACAGGTGTGGTCGCCGTTTGTCAGACGGGCCTATCCGCAGCTCGTTTCTTTGACTGAGTTGCAGTTCTGGGTCAAGAAGAGACCGAGACTGGGTGACTGGCATCTGGAATGTTGCCAGGTTCTCACTGCCCTCTACCAGGCAGGAAATGCGGTCAGTGGAACTTCCACTCTCGAGTTCTATAAAGGATTAGTGGTGAGCAAGTGCGACGACGCACTCGGAGAGGCTCTGGGAGTCATCGAAGTCGAACTAACCAGTCTGTACCGGAGGACTTTCGAGCCGGGGACGAAGGATAATTTCCAAAAATCCCTCGCTTGGCAGTGCTACCGGGGGGCACTACCGGTTCAAGATAAACTCTACAGGCACGGAAGTGCTGTCAGACGGACTTGCCCAAGATGCGCGCAGAGCGACGAAACCGTTCTGCACGCACTCGTCCAGTGTCCTTGCATTACTGACTTGTGGAGTTATGTTGAACAGCGTGTAGAACGAATCCGGCTATCGGCCGAGTCCATAGTGAAGATCGACCTGCCACCTTCTTTTGGCCAGGGAGGGCAGGCAATTTTCCTCTGTCTGGTGGCAGTAGCGAAAGAGGTTGATGGTGGACGAGATTGAAAGGAGTGAAGACAGACACTTTTCTCTTCGGCCAATCCCTCATCAACTTTTTCAAGTTTCACTTGGAAAGGAAGGTGAGGGTTGAGAGAGAAGTGCTGCCCCCCAGTACATTTGCTGAAAGGAAGGTGGGTGAATGTGGCGAGAATGGCCCGTGTGAGTGGGCCTACTCTGGTCATGCGGCTGTAGGTAGGTAAATTTGAAGAGGAGAGGGGTGCCCTCCCAGGGTTCTCTCGAAGCGTCGGGTCGTTCAGGACTGGTGGGGTACCTGAGCGAACACTAGGTGGTCATCCCCCCTAATGGGGAACGTTTTCTTGTTGTAATTTTCTTGTTACGTTATTGTTACTTTGTTATTGTTACTTTGTTTATTCATATTGTTTACTCGATTTTTCTGTAAAACCCCACTGTCCCAGTCTTTTGTATTGTCCCCTATATGTCGGCCCTTGTGGCCAATAAATGAAATCATTATTGTTATTACTCTTTGAGTCTCATCATTGATGTTAGTTAACTGGAAAGTTTGTTGAAATGAATATCAAACCACAACCTGCAGCCTCAGATATTCAGGACGTATCGGAGGGTTCTTGCTGTTCCCAGCAAGCATGCCTTTTGAAGCGTTTCAAAAAGCGTGAAGGGGCTAATTTTCTTTAACCATACCTGGAAACTTTTTGAGATAGTCCCTAGTGCGCCTATGACAATCGGGATCACTTTGACTTCATAGCAGTTCCAAATCCTTTTTACCTCCCACTTTAAGACCTGGTATCGGTTAATTTTCTCCCTCTCCTTCTCTTGCACTCTCGTGTCGAATGGGCAGGCCACATCCACAATCAGGCACGATCTTTTTTCTTTGTCCAAAACCACCAGGTCAGGTCTATTGTGTTCCAGTTTCTTGTCCGTCTGTATCCTAAAATCCCACAGCACCTTCACCTGATCGTTTTCTATCAACGCCTCTGGCTTATGTTCATACCACTTCTCAGAATGTGGTAAATTGTTTACTTTGCATAGGGGCCAGTGGACCACCCTGCCCATCACATCATGTCTCCAGTCCTTATAGTGAGTCTGGGCTAGGTGTTTACACTCGGATACAATGTGAGCCACAGTATCCTCTCTCTCTCTCCACAGATCCTGCACAGTGGGCTAGCCTCCTCCTTGTAAATGTGGTGTTTCAACCACTTCGTTTTGAGGGCCTGCTCCTGAGCAGCCATTAACATTCCTTCTGTAGCCTTTTTAAGGTCTCCTCTTTTCAACCAGTTCCATGTCTGTGGATCTCTAAATTCAGTTTTCTTAAAGAAGGTACGATGATGGGATTTTTCCTGAAGGCTGCTCTTTCTCATTGATGTTATTTCTTCATTGGAACAACCCCTGGCCTATTGTCCCCTCCTTCAGTACAGTTCTGAGCATTGGCTCCTTACTATCAGTCACGTATTTGTGTAGGTTGTTTTTCTCCATCTGAACACAGTCCTCTATGCTGATAAGACCTCTTCCACCTTCAGATCTCCTTAAGTAGAGTCTATCGACATCACTCCTCTTGTGGAAAATATTGTAGATAGTCAATAGCTTCCTAGTCTTCCTATCCATTTATTTTTGTTCAGCAACATTCCATCATTATTATTATTATTATTATTATTATTATTATATTTATTCCAGAAGGTCTATTAACAAAGCGTAAAACAAGTTTTGTAACGTTCCCCCCACCTCTCTCAATCACTCTCACTCACTGTCTCTCTCTCTCTCTCTCTCTCTCTCTCTCTCTCTCTCTCTCTCTCTCTCTCTCTCTCTCTCTCTCTATCTCTCTCTCTCTCTCTCTCTCTCTCTCGCTCTCTCTCTTTCTCTCTCTCTCCCTCTCTCACTATATATACATATACATATATATATATATACACATATATATATATATATATATATATATATATATATATATATATATATATATATATATATATATATATATATATATATATATGAGGTGTGTCAGAAAAGTTCCAGGACTAATGTCACAAAAGATTTATTTCAAACCCAAACTTCACACTAAGAGTTTTCTCCTTCAAAGTAATCCCCTAGTGTCTAATGCACTCCTCCATCCTTTTCTGCCACGCTTGCACGCACTTCTGGAAGGATTCTTCCGGGATCCTCCGCAGTTTCGTCGTCACGGACATTTTGATATCCTCCACGTCTTCAAAACGGGTCCCCTCCCGGTCGTACTCGAAGATCCATGACTCATCACCAGTGATAACTGTCCCTAGCAAGTCTGGTTCGGTTTCAAGACGCTTGAGGATGTCATGGCACACTTGCATGCGTTGACCATTCTGGTCATCGTTCAGCAGTTTTGGCACCATCTTCGCGCAGAATTTCCACATTTCCAAATCTTCAGTGAACATTTTCCAGAAGCTGTCCCGATCCATGCGCAGCTCATTTGCAATCAGTCGAACAGTCAGCCGACGATCGCTACCCACCATCTGCCTGACGCGCTCAACGTTGACCTCAGTTTTGGTTCGTGGGGGCCTTCCGCTCCTGGTGTCATCATCCACGTCCTCGCGTCCTTCTTTAAACCTCTTGCACCACTCAAAAACACGTGAGCGTGACATCGTCTCATCTCCATACACTAGCTGCAGCAATGCCAGTGCTTCTGACCGAGTTTTCCCCAACTGTACCAGAAACTTCAAGTTTGTTCGTTGCTCTGTGCTCATTGCTTGACGACCTGAAACAGAGGACATGTATATAAAATTATGGGGAAAAAGTTTGAACGCTTCAGAAAGGGACATACTCCAGGGGGATTACTTTGAAGGAGAAAACTCTTAGTGTGAATGTAAGAATATTTTCGAAACAGCGAGCGAGTTTGAAATTATAAATGTAAGCTATCGCCGTATTTTGACTAAAGAAATTAAAGAAAATTATTTAGCCTGATAGTAAGCCCAATATCAGGCTAAATAATTTTCTTTAATTTCTTTAGTCAAAATACGGCGATAGCTTACATTTATAATTATATATATATATATATATATATATATATATATATATATATATATATATATATATATATATATATATATATATATATAAAAGAGAAAACACAGGTAAGCATTAAGAGAAGGATTTTATCCAGGTATTTACGACCGTTTCATTGTTAAGTGCAACCTTATATTGCTATACTGCAAATACCAGCCACTCAATTATAATTGTTGTTCACAACATACTATTTTGAAAATTTGGACTGTGAACAACAATTATAATTGAGTGGCTGACTGCTATTTGCAGTATAGCAATATAAGGTTGCACTTACCAATGAAACGGTCGTAAATACCTGGATAAAATCCTTCTCCTAATGCTTACCGGTGTTTTCTCTTTTATACTTTATACTCCAAGATTGAACGGAATTCTTATAAACTTGTGGAGTTACCCCTAACCGTACGTTGAATCCATCCATGAAACTGGCTTTCTTAACCAAGAACTGGATCAGAATAAGCAATCTTTTGCTTCTCTAACTATATATATATATATATATATAGGAAAAAGTATGACACGGCGGCTCACGCAACGTAACGTGGTTCAATCCTCCTCACAATGCCGAGGTGACAACACCTATCGGGAAAATCTTCTTTAGGCTCCTCGAAAACACTTCCCACTACAACACCGCTACCACAACATAATCGACAAAAACACCAGCAAACTCTCTTACAGCACCACACCTAACTTCGCACAAAACATCGTCTTCTCAAACAACAAAAAACTCAACGACTATGGAAGAAACAACCTAGACATCAGTGGAGAGCCGACCAGGAGGTGTAACTGCGCTGATAGATCTACGTGCCCCCTCAACAACAAATGCCGAGAACGTAACGTCATCTATCAGTGCAACGTGAGGACGGACACCTCCAACAAAGCTTATATAGGATTAACCGCGTGTGACTTCAAGACCCGGCTCTACCAATACCGACTTACTTTCCGAAACCTGGTCCGGCGACATGCCACTACACTTTCGGGCCACATCTGGGACCTCCAAGATAATAATATAACCTACAATCTCACTTGGAGCTTACTGTCCAGGGCGAATTCTTACACGGGAGGATCCCGTCCGTGTAACTTATGCTCGGAGGAAACATTACAAATGCTGTTTTCGAAGGACCAACTCCTAAACAAGAAAGACGAACTGGTAACCGCATGCAAACACAGATTGCGTAGGACTTACCTCGCCCTCAAACCTCATAACGACCCGGGTGGGTAGATAAGGGCTGATACCCCCCACTTGCCGAATAAGTTAGGGGAAACTCCAGCTTACATAGGTAGTTGTATCGCTTTTCTTTTCCTCTTTGTCTTCTTATTCCCCCTGTCTCATTCTATCACTTCCTTCCACCCCCTATTTTCTTCCTCGTCTGCTTTTCCTCTTTCGCCTACCCCGATGCATCCCATCGGGCCTCTGTAGCATCAGTTCCCCCACCCCTGTAATTTTAAGATAGAATTGGCCGAAAACGTTTTACTAATTACTTATAGCAGATGTGTTAGACCCCTTTAATTTTGTATCAGTTTTGTTACTACTCAATTTCTACAACTTGTTTCTATTCTCAACTTATTAACATGTAATTGTAATATACCATTGTGATTTTTTTTATTCATTTCGCACTATCTGATTTTATAAAAAAAATTTTATTTTTATTTATTTCTATTATCTTTTATTGTCTCCTACTCTCATTCGAATTACCTATTCTATAACCTCCCTCCTCCAATTTATACACTATCCTTAGAATCTGCTGTATACATATCACTTTCAATGCTTGACCGCTCCACTCACTCCCCTATTGTTCTACACGCAAGTACAGCCACCCCTACCTCCCACCAAATGCCATGATAGATTTATTTGTGTTTACAACACATTTTAACCAATCCTCTTGACAACTACAATCTTCCCATATAAGGAAGTACCCCCTTGAAAAGTTCGGCTATTTATTCACCAGGCTAAACATTCTAATTTAGTCCAGAAATAGCCGTCGAAACGGCTTGAGCTCTGCCGTCGGGTCATACTTTTTGCTATTTCCCACTCTACTACCCTAAGTATTGAGTACTCTGGTGCGTTATAGTACATCTGGTTCATTAGCACAATTCCTTTGTTATATATATATATATGTTAAAAAAATCAAAGAACTCCTACATACTTATACAATTTTTATTTGCTGACAATGTTTCATCTATACCATTAGGCAGCAATCATCAGAGCTTTATCGAGCTTAGTCACATGAACATATATATATTTATTAACGTGGTCTATGTTAATAAATAAATAAATATATATATATATATATATAAATACAATATCGGAGAAAGTTTTTAGCGATACTCCGGCCAAATTCCAACTCACTCAACAAACATTAGGAAATAAGTGATTATATTCCCAAATATATGTTCGGGGTGCTAACTAAAAGTATTGCGTGGAAAATTGCCTGTATTATTTCAAATGAGACATATCTAATATATCTCTTCCCAGACGGACGTCTCGTTTCATTATAGGATTCCTACAATTTGGGTGAAATTATACCAATTTATGTAGGAGCTTGTATACCATCAATAGATATATATTCAAGTGGGCTCCTATAATTCACCAGTGGGTTCCCCAATAATACTAATATTGATAATCTAACCAACATCAGCATTTAGCGATAATCACTTTCTGTGCCTGAGGTATCTGTCAGGTTGCCAGTCCAGCAGTTCTGAAAGAAGTGCTCGAACTGATTCAAAAAGTGAGGAAGTGAATTACCGCCAACAAAAAACAATACATACGCGTGACAATGAACTCTGAAAGGAATTCAGGCAAGATGCTAAGAACTCAATAGGAAATTGAAAAAATATCTATGTGTGCACAACATTTGTTGACACACACAGATATTTTCTCGGGCAAAATAACAGAATGAGATATAAGGAACAATCAATATTCATATATAAAAAATAAACAAAGAAATGCTGACCTTATACCGGGAATTTTTATATTTATATATATATATTTATATATATATATATATATATATATATATATATATATATATATATATACATATATACACATTTATACGATAAACGTGGTTTTGTCTTTGAGTGTAATTGTTCTCAACGCTCAAAATAATGACGTATTATCCTCGCTTTTTCGGTTCATTGCCAGGGAACGTGTCCACGAACCAAAGTATCGTCTTCCTGTTTTCTTTCGGTTGCAATGTTTTTCGAAATATTTACTTCTGCGTTCACAGATTGATTTCTTTTATTTCCAGAAGATCCCGTTAAGGGTGAAAGCAGCAATTCTTTGCTTAAACTTTAATCTGTTATTTTAATAAATATAAATATAAATGTATATGGAAGAAATGAAACAAAATTGTATTTCTCACTCTTAGTACGGCTGTTACTTAAATATAAGTATGTATACGTACATACATATATGTATACATACGTACAGTAATATGTATATGTGCATGCACATATGCATGTATGTATATATACATACTACTGTACGTCTGTATACATATATGTATGTACGTATACATACTTATATTAAAGTAACAGCCGTACTAAGTGTGAGAAATGAAAATTCGTTTCATTTCATCCATTTATCGTTTTCGGTGCGCCCGGCCGATTAACTCACTCGATATGCAAATTAGGCTGCTCAGCTGTTAATATGCATAAGGAAAGTATATACTTTCAGACGTTCAATCATCTGGCAGGACGGTATACGGTGCTGACGATAGCTAATAAGCTTGAAACTAGTACAACGTTCCTTTGTCAGTGTTGAACAAAAGGGCAACGATGGTTGCTAAACACTGTACTGCTTAATTTGGGATGTTTGTTTACAAACAAACCGAGCATTATAATAAATGTTCGGTAAATTCATACGTACATATATATATGAGTGCATGCATGTATGTATATATATACATACTACTGTACGTCTGTATACATATATGTATGTACGTATACATACTTATATATATATATATATATATATATATATATATATATATATATATATATATATATATATATATATATATATATTTATTTATATATATATTTATATATATTTATATATGAAAAGATTCAGGACCCCGACGGCTGAGCTCCCGCCGTTTGTTGTTGAGGGTTGTTCTATCGACGGGGTATTAAACAACCCATTTGTGGCGCATCCCCCCTATTGGGGATTTCGATTGTTGAAATTGTTTGTTTTTATATTTTTTTACACGACTGTATGTAAAATCCCCGGCATGTCTTTGTATTGTCCCCTTTCTTGTTGCGCCCATGTGGCTAATAAAGAAATCTATCTATCTATCTATCTATCTATCTATCTATCTATCTATCTATCTATCTATCTATCTATCATTCCATCTATCTATCTATCTATCTACCGCTTGATCGTCATGCCTTGTCCACGTAAAACGCTCACCAAAATGGAGCGCGTGCTCTTTCAGTTCCTTTGAAAAAAGCGGATTCTATCTGCTGTCAACACTCTTCAAACGGAGGGCTGGGGATGTCGTGGCTGACGATGAGCTAACACTTACTCAGATTGCGACACCTCCACGTATTCCTCACCGAACAATTAATCAACACGATTAATACCGGCTCCGAGTCGTAGCTGAGCACCAGGCTTAAGTCTCTCAGGTTGGCCACAACTTACTTTCCCTATTTTTCCACGGTTACTCATTTGCATGTTTCTTTCTCTTGTGTCTTCCCACGATGGGACCTGTTCATCTTTTTGTTCTCCTATTTAATCTCCCATTCTTTCTCTGCGTTTTTATCCCTTTTTTCCCTTCTCTCTTACTTCCTCTCTCTTACTTCCTCTCTCCTCATCATTTCACCCCCTTATGATCTTCCTCTTTTCCCTCCTTTTCCCCTTTTCCTCTCCTTTTTTTTCTCTTTTTTCTCTCTTTTTTTTCTCTCTTTTCTCTCTCTTTTTCCTCCTGGCCTTTTGATTAATAAAAAGCCTTAGGCTCTCCCGATCTCTACAGATGTCCTGTAATTCAGCGCCGAAACATCAGATCGGGATATTTACAGCTAACGAAGGTTTCTCCTTTCTTCTTTCTCCTCTTGTTCCGTCCTAACCACCATCCTAATCCTTGTTTTTAGTTACCACACAGGTCCTTTCGTTTCGTATATATATATATATATATATATATGTATATATATATACATACAACATATATATAGATATATACATAACAACAACACCCAATCAAACAATATTGACTTAAGAGAAATATAAATAAATAAATAAATATATACACAAGCACAATAACAACAAACACATATAAACACACACTAGTAAACTAAGATAGAATACAGTAACCAAAACACAGTCACCCAAACGCGAACACACACCAAACACTATACACAAACGCAAACACATGCGCAGAGAAGTCAAAAATAAATAAATAAATAAATAAATAAATAAACAAATTAAATAAAGATGGCGTAGATATACAATACAACAGGAGGAACATAATAGCACCACTGACGATGCTGCAGATGTGCAACGAAAGAACTTTGTTAGACTATATATATATGTGTTTGTGTCTATATTATATCTGTATTTTTGACCGTTGGTCAGTCAATGGTAAACATTGAGGACCGAATGAATTAACTGATATAAAAGATACAGAAGCGAAAACCAACCAAACAGTGAGTGAGTTCTGTTATTATTTCTGGCAATATTACAACAATATGACGCTCCCCAAGTATAAGAATATTTGTTTCGACACACAATTTCATATCAAAAACCTCGCAAAACAAATATATATGTATATATATATATATATATATAAAGAAAAAGGGATGAAATCGAAAATGCAACTGAAGTCTTATTTTTTTTTTAAATATATATATTTATTTGGTTCCTTTACCGGTTTCGCAGTTCTTCTGCTTTTCAAAAGGTGAGTTAAGATGGAGGGTCTGTGGTTTTTCTCACATCTGGTTGGTCTCTAAATGTTACTTGTTTTATATGGAAAAAGTGGCTCGAAAACCAGGTTTTTCGAGAAGTAATTTGATTGGTTTGTCAATAATTATAATAAATTTCGCGCCAGTTCGCGTTACAATAGTTCTTCAAATAAGAGAGGGGGGGGGTTGTCACAGGTTTTTTTTCATATACGAGTGTTTGAATTTCTTTTTACTTGAAAAAATGAGGCTCACGAAGGCTTTTTTTTGGTTGGTTATAAATGAAATTTGGCTGTCACGTGAACAAGTTTTCATTACATTTTTGCGCCCTTATTTGGAAAACTATTCTGTAGTCTTTATAGTGAATGTTATGACAATGGAGAGATAGTGGTCAAGGGAAAAGGGATTGGGAGAAATGTTCTGGTTCAGTGAATATGGCCAGCTGTCAGAGTTCAGGTGTCAGAGTTCAGATTTTCTATTGAGACTGAAGATATGTGTTTATTTGTGTGCTTGTGTGTGTGTATATGTGTGTGTGTGTGTGTGTATGTGTGTATTGGAAGATGATTCTATTAGTAGAGATGGGGGAGGGAGTTGTGTGTTATGTGTGTGTGTGCGAGTATGTTAGATAGAGAGAATATATATTTTGTGTGTGTGTATATATATATGTGTGTAGGAAAGTGGTTCTATTAGTAGAAATGGGGAGGGTGTTGTAGGTGTGGGGGTTGTTATGTGTGTGTATGGGTGTTATGTGTGTGGGAGTATGGTTAGCATGTTAAGATGAAGAGAATATATATATATATATTGTGTGTGTGTGTATGTGTGTGTGTAGGAAAATGATTCCTTTAGTAGGAATATTTTTGAATGAACATATTTTCCTGACTTTTTCGTGTTTGCTATTGTATTGCCAGTGCAAACGTATGTTTAAGGTTTATTTAGTTCGGGTTTTTATTTTCTAAAGTAGAAGGTGTTATGTGTGTGTGTGTATGTCATATTGTGGTGTTGACATAATGTATATTAAACCTTATTTAATGTTGGTCTATATTTTTGAATAAACATATTTTCCTTATTTATTCGCATTTGTTCTGTTGTATTGTTAGCGCAAAGGTAAAATGGGAAGACTTGAATTTGGGTGTCTTATTACTTGCGCAAATGTCTAGATGTGCACTTAGTGGTATCTGTCTCGTGGTTGGATCTCGTAATTGTTGGCGATGAACTGTCATTCTGTTTCTGAGTGTGAGTTTAGTTTGTCCTATATAATCTTCATTGCATCCTTTACATTTAATGGCATAAATTAGATTTTTTGATGAGCAAGTGAAGTGATTTTTTAGAGTAAAATTTTGTCCTGATTTAAATGTATAAGTGTTGCCTTCAATGAGGTGAGTGCAGGTTCCACAATTAGAGCGACCACATTTTTTGATACTTGGTTGTGGGTTTGTGGTAGATAATTTGGCATTGGTGAGTAATGTTTTCAGTGATTTTGGTTGTCTTTTGCTTTTGATTATTTTGTGTGTTTCAAGGGCTTTTTTCATTCTTGGGTTTTGTTTTAGTAGTGGGATGTTATTGTGAATAGTGTTGTAAGCTTCCGCATTTCTTGGGTTGTGTGTTGAGATATATGATAGAATATTGGACGTACCTTGAATTTGTTTCTGTTTCCGTAATTCATCAATGCCTATTGCTTTAGCCCTTTCTATTCCATTATTTATTAGTAATAGTGGGTACTCTCTCTCAAGTAGAATTTCCTTTAATTCTTGAAGTCTTTTATTTCGCGTTTCATAATTGGAGACAATTGTGCAAATTCTTCTTGCTAGGTTAAAAGGAATGTTCGTCTTCGTGTGCTTTGGATGGTTGGAGGTGAATAGCAGATATTGTTTGGAATCTGTTGGTTTGTAGTGTATGTCAGTTTCGATATTTGTGTCTTTTTTTGTGATTAAGATGTCCAGAAATGGGAGTTGATCTTGGCTGTATTCCATTGTGAATTGGATGTGGTTATTGATGCCGTTTATTAAGTTTTTGAAATCCTTCAGTTGGTCGAGTGTGTGGGACCAAAGAATGAGGCAATCATCCAAGTAGCGTTTCCAATTCTCTGATAAATATTTGTGGAAGTTCAATCCGTATTTTGATTTGGACTGTTCATATATCTGGACTTCTAAGTATGCCATGACTAAGTTGGCATAAGTTGGAGCGGCTTTTGTGCCCATCGCAGTCCCCGATATTTGCTTGTAAGTATTGCCATCGAAATCAGAAAAGTTGTTCTGTAGGATGAATTTTAATCCCTCGGTGATGAAGCTTTTTTCTATTCTGTCAGGTATCTCATTGGGATATTTCTCTAGCCAGAATCCTATTGCTTCTAGTCCGTATTGGTGTGGGATCGTTGTGTAGAGATTCACTACATCGAAAGACACAATAATAGTGTCGTTGTTGACATGTTTGGGGAGGTGGTTTAAGAGGTCCAGATCGTCTCTTACAAGGCTTGGTATGTGTTTCAGTATTGGTTTCAGTAGTATGTCTATAAAGTTGCTCAATCTGTGTGTTTCACATTGTGGGCCCGCTACAATTGGTCTTAATTTAAGGTCTGTGGGGTATTGTGTGTTCACGCAGGCTGAGGTGGATTGTTTACAGGCATCGTTGATTATTTTACATTTGTGGATCTTCGGAAGTCCGTAAAGGTTGCTGGTTTTGTATTCAAAATTTGTTAAATAATCGCGTTCCTTTTTAGTTAGGTCTTCCTGCACTCACCTCATTGAAGGCAACACGTATACATTTAAATCAGGACAAAATTTTACTCTAAAAAATCACTTCACTTGCTCATCAAAAAATCTAATTTATGCCATTAAATGTAAAGGATGCAATGAAGATTATATAGGACAAACTAAACTCACACTCAGAAACAGAATGACAGTTCATCGCCAACAATTACGAGATCCAACCACGAGACAGATACCACTAAGTGCACATCTAGACATTTGCGCAAGTAATAAGACACCCAAATTCCAAGTCTTCCCATTTTACCTTTGCGCTAACAATACAACAGAACAAATGCGAATAAATAAGGAAAATATGTTTATTCAAAAATATAGACCAACATTAAATAAGGTTTAATATACATTATGTCAACACCACAATATGACATACACACACACACATAACACCTTCTACTTTAGAAAATAAAAACCCGAACTAAATAAACCTTAAACATACGTTTGCACTGGCAATACAATAGCAAACACGAAAAAGTCAGGAAAATATGTTCATTCAAAAATATTCCTACTAAAGGAATCATTTTCCTACACACACACATACACACACACACAATATATATATATATATTCTCTTCATCTTAACATGCTAACCATACTCCCACACACATAACACCCATACACACACATAACAACCCCCACACCTACAACACCCTCCCCATTTCTACTAATAGAACCACTTTCCTACACACATATATATATACACACACACAAAATATATATTCTCTCTATCTAACATACTCGCACACACACACATAACACACAACTCCCTCCCCCATCTCTACTAATAGAATCATCTTCCAATACACACATACACACACACACACACACATATACACACACACAAGCACACAAATAAACACATATCTTCAGTCTCAATAGAAAATCTGAACTCTGACACCTGAACTCTGACAGCTGGCCATATTCACTGAACCAGAACATTTCTCCCAATCCCTTTTCCCTTGACCACTATCTCTCCATTGCCATAACATTCACTATAAAGACTACAGAATAGTTTTCCAAATAAGGGCGCAAAAATGTAATGAAAACTTGTTCACGTGACAGCCAAATTTCATTTATAACCAACCAAAAAAAAGCCTTCGTGAGCCTCATTTTTTCAAGTAAAAAGAAATTCAAACACTCGTATATGAAAAAAAACCTGTGACAACCCCCCCCCTCTCTTATTTGAAGAACTATTGTAACGCGAACTGGCGCGAAATTTATTATAATTATTGACAAACCAATCAAATTACTTCTCGAAAAACCTGGTTTTCGAGCCACTTTTTCCATATAAAACAAGTAACATTTAGAGACCAACCAGATGTGAGAAAAACCACAGACCCTCCATCTCAACTCACCTTTTGAAAAGCAGAAGAACTGCGAAACCGGTAAAGGAACCAAATAAATATATATATTTAAAAAAAAAATAAGACTTCAGTTGCATTTTCGATTTCATCCCTTTTTCTTTATACTTCCACTCGTGTAGGACACCTCGGTTATTTTTCATTTTGTAAAAAAAACCTCACTTTCTAATATATATATATATATATATATATATATATATATATATATATATATATATATATATATATATATATATATACTTTTTGTATTTGTTGTGTATGATTAATTATCTTAAAACGTGCGTTGAAATATATAGTTCCATACTTAGGGAGGGTCATGTTGTCAATAAAATCATAAGAATTTGTTGGAATTTCATTTGAATTTATTTTATAAACTCCTAATAGATTAGTTTAATAAACGGATGGTTGTTTAGTTGATAATTGTGAAAACTCTTTTGTGGCCTCATCAATGACTACTTATGTTGTTATTTTGTGTCGCTCCTTCGTTCTGCCCTGCACCATTTAGTTTTTGTGAACTCACAACATTGAATCATGGATATCAGTTGAAGGAGTGGAGTTATTTTGGGACCTTGAGATCAAAGTCCAAAATAACCATCCTGATACTGTTGTAAAACCAAACAACACCTGAAAATGAACTGTAATTGTTATTGCAATCCCTCTAGATCACAATGTGGTTGAAAAGATCAATAAAAATGTAGACTTTGCAGGCGACCTTAGAAAGGATGTAGAGAACGATATCGTGCCAATCGTCATTGGGGCGTTTGGCACGGTACCTAAATATTGTATGTTTTTCATCGAAAACCTTGGGTTTACGACGCCATTGGCTGTGCCCAGATTTCTACCATCCCCAGCACTACCAGAATTCTACATAATATATTGAGCCTCTGAGTCCAATTAACACGCTGCACATAGAAACCGATTGCTATAGAAACCTTACAAAAGTAGAAAAAAATTATCATAATCATCATCATCATCGTCATCATAATTATCATCATCATTTAAATTATACTACTTTTAATAAACTAATTAAATATTTTATTTTTATATTCCATGTACATGTCTTAATATTATTGAAGTCACGAAAATCTCACTGAATCTGTCGACACAAAATAACCAATATTTAATTTATTAAATTTAATTACATCATG
Organism: Eledone cirrhosa; assembly: GCA_964016885.1. Lineage (NCBI taxonomy): Eukaryota > Metazoa > Mollusca > Cephalopoda > Octopoda > Eledonidae > Eledone > Eledone cirrhosa. The sequence goes on from OZ024743.1 coordinate 294,356,234, forward strand.
CATTATCTCGAAGGCAGGAAATATATTGTGGCAAAGCACGATTTCATTTTCTAAAAGTTTTATTAACAATTAAATGAGGCAGTCAGAAATTGAAAAGAAAAGTCGCAAAAAATGTGTACATATATATATATATATGGAGGTGTATATGAAATTCTTGGTAAAACTTGGATATATAAATGTTCTTATTTTCTATTCGTTAGTTTTCCTTTCTTTTTCTTATTCACTACTAATATGGCTATACCTTAAAATGATTTTGCACCAATTCAGATGGGTACATTTAAGTTCAGTTGAAATTTATTGAAATGAATTTTGGAGTTATTTTTCTTCACTGTATATTCAAGGATGTACGTATCATTCCCATGACCATTTTAACGACCGCTTTAATTAGGATGTGTCAAATAATTGCTCAATGGGTTTATGGTTGGTAGCGCTAAAATGGATGACGTATTAAGTCAATCAAGTATAGATATATCTTTGATTTTCGTGACATTTTCATATTGATTGAAGCATTTAATCTATTATGTTGTTTTATATTAGGAACTGTTTGTGAAATAAATGTGTTATATGTTTGAAATGATTAATTGCTTTCACTCATCGATGTATCGGTAATGGAGTAGGCCAATTAATTTTCTGCCTTTCCTTTTACTGTTTAGACGAAAAGAGAAAAGCATATGGCCCTTTCACAACCTCTGAAACTACTGATAGTTTGACGGTTCCTCAAACAATAATGGCCTAAATGCTTGCAGCGAGAATAGATTAATGACAGCAATGGCCAGGTGGTGGTATTAAAGCAGACTAGAGATAAATTCTTGAATTAAGTTTAACTCCATGGCTACCTTATATCTTATATATTTAAATCTTATTCATTTATAGTTATTTATATTCTTGCCTTTAGTTTTCATCATAAAGAACAAATCGCAATGTTATAGGTTGATATGTTAGAAAATATGTTAAAATAGCCTACCAAATGAAGAAATATCTTTGAAATAAATAGGATATGTACAGTTGTGCTTTTGTTAAACCATTAGACGATATATATAAAACACTTTACAGAGACTACAGGCGTTATGCCCTGTAATCGGTTTAAACTGAGACCACATTTGCTTTCTTTTGTAACCGGTAAGGTGGACTATCTGTTTCAACACACGCATTCAGATAAGAAATCTTGCAAAACAAATTAAAAAACGAAGTATCATCATCCTCATCATCATCATCATCATTTTACGTCCGCCTTTCCCTGCTTGCAAGGGTGGGACGGGTCTTATTCAGCACAGCATCTCACCACTCGTCACGGTCCTTCGTCATCTCCACCGTGAGCTTCAATGATCTGAGGTCTGTTCTCACCACCTCCGCCCATGCTTTTCGTGGTCTACCTCTACCACGTCTTCCTTCAACTGGCATTTCCTGGCACTTCTTCACCCATCGGTCTTCCTCCAAGCGCATCACATGTCCATACCACCTCAGTCTCCTCTCCCGTACACTACATTCTATCCCTCTCAGACAGTTTCTCTCTCAACACATTTATGCTGGGTCGTTCACCCACATTGACATTGCACATCCAACGGAGCATGCTTGCCTCATTTCTCTCCAGCCGTCGCATATCCTCTGCAGTTGCTGCCCATGTCTCACTACCATGCAGCATCGCGCTCCTCACACAGGCATCATACAACCGGCCTTTCGTACGCAGGGAGAAACCCTTCTTCGTCAGCAGAGGAAGCAGCTCCCTAAACTTCTTCCAACCCGTCCTTATTCTAGATACTATGGCATCGGAACACCCTCCTCCTATGCTAATCTGATCTCCTAGGTACCGGAAGCTATCCACCACTTCTATAGCGCCCTCCTGCATTTGAAAAAAAGTATATATATGTATATTGTTATATTTCGGGAAGTTTTAGTAATCGGATATTTTTTTATTTATTTATTGTCAAAGTTCTTTTATCATATAGTCTGTGACCTCTGCATGGACTTATTTTTTATTTTGTGACTCTCCCTTGTTCCGTCCTACTCCATCTTGTTTTCGTGAGTTGTGTGATGTCTTGCACATGCGTTATAGCAGTGTGAGTGTTTTATTTATTCATTTATACGTTTATTTAGATGATCAGAGAGAGTGATGTAGGATTTTGTGGGATTGGCACCAGCGAGCTGAGACTCCTACTTAGAGTAATGCGTGATAATGATTACTTTGATACATACGACCTTAGCAGCCTCTGTCCTACAAGACCAGAAAGAGACAGACTACGTACCATTACCTCAATGGCCAAGAAGAAAATGTATACTATGCAAATTAAACTCACAAATTAACTGCATAACTAGGAAGGTAGTATATAGCATAAGATACACGGAGGGGCAATGTAGGTATTGGAATACAACTTACATAGGTGAGACGGCCTTAGTATAGGATAAAGAATAAATGAACACTGGCGAGAACCCCAAGGTGGGAAGAATTCATCAGTACTCCAGAATGGCACACAAGATGAGAGAGAATTAAGAATCATATCCACACATAAAACATACGCGATGTTCAGACAGATTACAGAAACGACAAAAATAAACAAGTTCCATCCAAATCTAAGTAGACAACATAAGTGCAATAACAACAACATCACAATTAGTAACTAAGGACGAGATAAAGAGATGCTGAGACACACAAGAACCAGACAAACACAGATAGAACAAGCAGCCAAGTAGTGACAAGTAAATAAACGTATAACTGAATACACAAATAAAAAAGAAACATGAATCACATAGAATCCTACATCACTCTCGCTGATCATCTCAATAAACGAATAAATACATACAAAAATAACACAAATATACCAGGATATAACGCATGCTATAGTTATCATTCTGTCCCGTGCTTTTCTACCTATTATTTATTCCTGACTTTTACCGGCTAATTAAAATAGATTCCTTCATTCTTAGCTTAGACGTAGAATCCCTGTACACCCCTGTTCGCACCTTATAATTACGGGCAACATCATCTACTATACCGACATCTTATATATATATATATAATAATAATACAGGGACGAATGGCTACTCCTTCATTACGTTTATTGGCTGGTGATGCGCGTTTCGCTCAAGATTCGAACTGTTTCGATCAAATTCGTCTCTGGAATCAATAACTCGTCAGACCTCTGTTACCTACAGTGACTCCGCGTTTCACTCTCTGGATATATATATATAAGTATGTATGCGTACATACATATATGTATACAGACGTACAGTAGTATATATATATATACATACATGCACACACATATATATATATATGTACGTATGGGTTTACCGAACATTTATTATAATGTTCGCTTTGTTTGTAAACAAAGAGCCCAAATTAAGCTGTACAGTGTTCGGCAACCATCGTTGCCCTTTTGTTCAACACTGACAACGGAACGATGAACTAGTTTCTAGCTTATTAGCTGTCATCAGCACCGTATACCTTCGTTTTTTCAGTTTATTGCCAGATAACGTCTCCATGAACCACCTAATAGAATATTAGTCTACGACTTCTTTTTATACCATAAACGTGGATTTGTCTTTGCGTGTAATTGTTTTTCCCGCTCCAAATAATGACGTATTATCTTCGTTTTTTCCGTTCTTTGACAGGGAACGTTTCCACGAACCAAAGTATCGTCTTCCTGTCTTCCTCCGGCCGCAACGTTTTTTTAAATATTTACTTCTGCGTTCACAGATTGACTTTTTTAGTTTCAGAAGATCCCGTTAAGGGTGAAAGCAGCGATACTTTGCTTAAACTTTAATCTGTTATTTTAATACACACACACACACACACACACACACACACACACACACACACACACACACACACACACACACACACACACACACACACACACACACACACACACACACACATATATATATATATATATATATATATATATATATAATTGAAAAAGTGAAGTATAACATGATCAACAGTACAAAAAAGGGATTTATTTACAGTCTGACAATTGTTTCTCTGATTAATTTGTCTAAAAATTGCTGTACACTTGAAGCAGTGCCACTCAATTTCAAATACGATGTTAGCTTAACAAGGTCAGCGGAGATAACTGTTTTATATCCGGTAATTTATGAATTCAAATTACAGCATCATTAATAATATTAATAATAAAGATAGAGAGAGAAAAAAGAAAGAGAGATAGAGAAAATAAAGAAAGAAAAAAGAAGAAGGAGAAAGGAAAATACAGAAAGATATAGGGAGAAAAAAAGACAGAGAGAAAAGAGGAGAGAAAGAGGAGAGAAAAGGAGAAAGGAGAAATAAAGGTAAATAAAAATAAAAATAAAAATAAAGGGAAAATCATGATATCAACAATAAATGAATAAATGCTAATAAAAAATTTACATTGACGTGGACAGTGACTAGCCATAGCAGAGTTAAACACTATATAGGAGCCACCTCCGGCCAGTTTAAAACGAGATTTAGGACGCATCTCCACTCTTTCAGAAACAAAAAATTAAGGCACTCCACATCGCTTGCCAACTACGTCACCACATTGCAAGTCGCCAACATAAGCTTCTCCACACACTGGGATATTGTCAGTAGGGCTGCACCCTACAACTTCAGGGGGAAATGCCAGCTCTGCCTCTTGGAGCTGTACTACATCATAAGAACACCCCAGCAGCTCTTAAACAACAGAGCAGAGTCGGTTATTAATTGTAAACACCGGGTACAGGCGTCGTATTTTGCCTGGGAGGTGACTGTGGTATGAAAACTACGAACTGGGTCCCCCCTGCCCGAACCATACCACCCCGGTGGGCACGCAGTATGAACAAACATATGTGAACCTAATGTACACCGCTGACCATACTCGAACAAACATTAGTGAAGCAACATCCACTAAATAATAAAAGGACACTACAGACCTGACCCGTACTGGCAATAGTGAAACAATACACATAACATGACGATGCTAAACACCAGGCACTAAAATCCACATGGGACTGATTGCTTAAACACCGGCCAGAGTTACTCCCCTGCTCTGTGATAATAAAAAACACATGCACGGAGAATATGAATGAGGATGTCAATTTAACCGAAAATTCACTCCCGTGACCTATATTGAACTTTATTTTGCTTTCCATGCCTTGATAAGCCCGCTAAGGGCGAGACGTACGTAGGTGAATAATTATATAAACATGTTTTAACGGTTTTAAACTCTTTGTATTTATTTCCTTTTTAATCGCTCTGCTTATCATTTTTTCTCGCACACTAAATATTGACGCCTCTAATATTTAACCCTGTAGGCACGAGTATTGAGCACACATGCATAAACAATTGGCAAGTAAATATATGTATCGCCCATCTTTCCATTTTCTTCTCTCTCTCGATACCTAATCATTCTCTCTCTCTCTCTCTCTCTCTCTCTCTCTCTCTATATATATATATATATATATATATATATATATATATATATATATATATATATATACACGCATAAATACATACACACATAAACGCAGGCGTACACACACAGATACACATATATAAGAGTATATATGTGAATGTATATATATTTATACATATATATATATACATACGCACACCACACACACACACATATATATATATATATATATATATATATATATATATGTGTGTGTGTGTGTGTGTGTATTTGGGTGCGTATATGTGTCTATGTATGTGGGGTTGTCTCTATGTGTGTACCTATGCATACTTGTGTCTCTGGAAAGCTAACTTTCGAAACTACTCATTCATGTATATATTCACATTCATACATATATAAATCTATATATCTATCTGTCTATCCCTATCTCCCCCACTCTCGCTCTTATATACATATATATATATATATATATATATATATATATATATATATATATATATATATATATATATATATATATATATATCCCTACATATATATGTGTACATATATACAGACACATATATATATATATTATGAATGTATGTATGTGTGTCCGTATATTATACTGTTTTCGCGTAGCTATGATAAATGAATTAAAAATTAACTTTTGATTACTTTATGAAACTATTCATCAAATATATCATTTTTCACTTCTTATTTTAAAAAATTCTCAACCTTTTTAGTTTGTCCCCCGCCTCTCGCTCTCCAACCTTTCATTCTTAGTTATCTTTCTGACATATTTTTTTAACACGCTTCAACCACCATATTGTATATAAAGTAATTTATTCATTAAACTTTCTGATCTCGCCATCAGATCGAAATGACGTCCAGAATAATTCATAATAATCACACACACACACACACACTGACGCACATATACACAGAGTGAATAGCGTATATGTATATATATATATATATATATATATATATATATATATATATATATATATATATATGTGTGTGTATGTATATGTATATATATATATATGTATACACATGTATATATGAATATATATATATACATATGTATATGCATGTATGTATGTATATATATATATATATATATATATATATATATATATATATATTTATATATCATACCACATACGCATATACACAGTCATTCATACAGGTGTCTTACTGTATATATGTTTGTATGTATATTTTCATAATAATAAAAAAATATTTCAACAAAACTATGAAATTAAAATAAAAGCACGCCAGGGAAATTGGGAAATATTCTCGGATTGTGAAAACATATACATATATATATATATATGTATATGTGTGTGGGTGTGTCTATGTGTGTATATATAATTATTTATATATTTATACATACATATATATATATATGTATGAATATATAATTATATATATGTATATATATATATATATATATATATATATATATATGTGTGTGTGTGTGTGTGTATAATTATACATACATAGATATATATATATATGTATGTATAATTATATATATATATATATATATATATATATATATATGGGAAAGAAATGCACACACATATATGTATGTATAAATATATAAATAATTATATATGCACACACACATACACACACACACATATATATATATACATATATATATACATGCACGCACACACACACACACACACATATATATATATATATATATATATATATATATATATATAAACTCCTTCGTTTGATACACATATTTATATTCATACGCAGACGTACACATTTAAACATATATACATACGATTAAATACGCTTTTCACTCTAGTCTATCCATCATTTTCAAAGAAACCTTTTTTTTTTTTCAAATTTTCGTGTTATATTTTAATGCTATTATTTTTTTTATTTCAATCATTTCAATCTCTTTTTTTTTGTCAGTAATCTTCCTATCTAATATTTATTTTCGCTTACATATAATTTGAAGTGATTAAAAAAGTGGGGGAGATTTCTTATGAATGCTTCATATCTTTTGATTATATCATATGTACATGTACCTACTATGCTGGAGTGTCGTCGGATTTGAATTTGTTGTTTGTTTTCTTAAGTATATGTGTAATTTCTAGCTAGTTCTTATTATTGTGGTTGTTAATATTGCTGTTTTGATTTATTTCATGGTGATATTGGTGATATATTTCTCATATCGCTCTCTCTCTCTCTCCTTCTCTCTCTCTCTCTCTATATATATATATATAAATATATATAAATATACATATATATATATATATATACATACATATATATATACAGACACAGACACAGAAATATATATATATATATATATATATATATAAAATCTACTGATATATTTTGCTTTCTTTGTTGGAGTTTAATTAAGTTTTGTTAAAATATTCGAAAAATAAATAAATTTAAGAAGATGAAAAATGAACGGAAGCAAGAAGTGAAAATTATGAAAACTTTTAGAAAACAACGAAAATATTTGAATTCCTTCTCGTTTGGTGAAGTTCGAAAATGAAAAATAGATATCCTCTTATAATTCATGATTAGATTGTGAAAAGTAAACGCGCATTCTCCAATTTCGAAATGTTAAACTAAGATTCTTTTCAAATTCAAATAATAGCTGCCATATATATGCTATATATATATATATATATATATATATATATATATATATATATATATATATATATATATATATATATATATATATGTATATATATATATATATATATGTATGTATGTATGTATATATATATAAAGAGAAAGCAAGAGTGAGTGACAAAGGGACTCTCATATTGATAGTCAAATGCATATTGATTATACTTGATTATTATTATCAAAGGACTTGAGACGGTATATAAATCTAAATAAAAGTTTGAATGATTGAACGAGTTAGAGGTATGTGTATGTCATTACAATGTCCGATACATCTCGTACATTCACTCCCACACCAACACCTTCACCTCCACCGCAAACACCACATACCACACAACCTTATGTCACACGAAGTGGCAGAACAGTAAAATGGCCACGTAAATTGTCAAAAACTATATACATTTAACATCTAGTGGCATTAACAAACTCTTTTCAGTTTCGGATAGAATTAGTGTCAGAAAAGTCTGTACACTGGTGTTGTATGAACTATTTGATTCTGAAGAAACTTTGAACTTACCATTGAGCATTAATTTTTCTCTGCTCTTTTATGTTAACTTTGAATTATAGTTTTGTTACATTTACATTTTTTCTTTGTAAAATGCATTTACTTGTTTTGTGCTTTTTTGCTATTTGCTTCAGTTGCGAGCTCATGTTTTGTTCATGCACTTTCTTCTCCTCATTTCTTACGGGTTCTCGCTACAATGACCTTCGGTTGGTTATTCGACTTCTTGTCTGAGAGGGGAGTCTTGTAGCACTCTCTAGACAACGGGAAGTAGCTAGAGTTACTTCCCGTAGAATTTCTAAAACATTCCTTGAACATCCGTTTCAGGTATTATAAAAGAAAGAGAAAAGGGCAATCTCCCTCTTTTGGCAGCAGGCTCTCGAACTGACCACACCAAGCACAGATATGTTAAGTTTTTCTAATCCTATCTTGTATTACACATATCATGTCACGAGGTACGTTTTGTTACCAAATTGTAATACACGCACTACAATAAATACATGTTGTTATTGATACTCGTTTTGAGATATTCGTCATGCTTCAATTATAACTTCGAATGTAGAGAGATAATTCTAACCAGAAAAATTACATAAAAGTTCTTTTATATCTTCTTTCAAATTAAATTAGTGGTTGACATGCAGTGGTATTTACTGCAGTAAATAACCCTATGACCAACTCACTAAAGTGGTATTTTAGCTGACACAAATGCAGTTTCAAACGCATAAAAATACACGTACAATACTCTCTCTCAGCACGCATACACACATACACACATGCACAAACACATTTACTCACACACACACTTACACTTACATATGTACACAAATATACACATATTTGCTTACGTATGTCTTTGTCGAAGCCACCCGTCAATTTCCCTGTCCATTCTTTGTTTCGTGATCGCCTTACATGCGATATGCAGAGCAGTTTTCCAATCTGTTGCACAAACTGCAATCAGAAGTACAATAAATACCAACATAATAAGCGAAGCAGCACGCTAGCAAAGTGGCTAACGAGGTAAAGATACAGCCTTCTGTTCGCCTTATGTGACTGTGTAGATTTTAAGCTGACTATATATATATATATCAAATGTGTCAAAAGAAAAAAAATAACAAAACATACGGCACAGTACATGGAAGAAATATATTAGTTTAATGCCTGAAATAGCTAGTCTTTCATTAGAAGATAGAGTTAGAAATAGAAGATAAATAGAAAGTATATACATACACACACACACACACTTATATATATATATGTATATATATATATATATATATTATATATATATCTATATATATATATATATATATATATATATATATATATATATATATATATATATATATATATAATATCATTATCATCATCATCGACATTCATTTTCCTTGTTATTTGAGGTTTGACATATCACATATCAGTCGGTTACTACTCTTTCAGAGCATATAACATACAGGTGGGCCGGGGGTTTGACATGTGATAAAGTATTCCACCGAATGAGTTTTCTTGTGTTATCAACACTAAAGATGTTGTCATGTCTTTAACATAGCCGAAGAGTCCCCCTATCCTTTGTCTGGTAGGCTTTCTCCAGCTGAATGCCATCCCTGTCATCAACCACTTTACAGAATGTATTGTATGCGTTTACCGTGTAAATCCCCAACATTGATACGATAGTCATATCCATGATACAGCTGATAAGACCTCTCAACCCTATATTTGGCAAATTCATTTTACGGTGGTACGCCCTTTCTATTACCAATCTCTTTACTGAGTGTACTGGATGCTTTTATCTTATATATAATATATATATATATCAAAATAAAGATCGGAAGACATGGTATAAATTTCCAATCATTTTAATCACGACACATGTTTCAATAAGAGATAGATAGATCGTGCGGCAATGATCGATTATCACTGATCTCGTCAGGTGAAAATGAATTGTCTTCAAATCCTTGATATGAGGGAGAAAATCTAACGATGTTTACTCACTAGAGTTTTGTCCCCCATATGAAAATTAAGCAGCCAAAACACGCCGGCTGCTATCGACCTCAGTTGGGGTCATAAAACTCTCAAGTCTCTATCTCTCAATAGCTGTAAAAGACGCTGGACGGGTCTAATCTCAATATCAAATCTTTAGAATTACAGTCGGTCTCAGTTAGTGTGTGTGAGTACACACACACTCACACACACCGACGCGAGGTCGAAGAAAAAAAAAAATATATACGAGCGGACTACTTGCTCTTCACATGGATTTGTATATACCAAAACATACACTTTTTTAGACGTTACGGATGTGTATATACCAAAACATACACTATTTACAATTCAATCGATACACGTATAGCAGAACATTGAACTGAATTTACTTGCGTGTGTATAGGGTTGCGGTTGAGCCAATTTCTCCAATTTCCATCGTCAAATGGAGATTTGACCAATATAACATTTGTTGTTTTGTAACCTAACTTTCGGAGAATACTATGTTGGTTTGTATATATATATATTTTATCCTTCGGATCTTTATTTTGATACATCATCTAGCTGTTCCCATAAATGGAATTGTTGATACAAAAGCGTGGATAACTTAATATTGCTAACAAAAGTTTATTGGACCGTATGACACAACCAATGATACACCTTACAATATAACAATATATATATATATATATATACTAGCTGAGGTGTCTGGTAATACCCTGGACCGTGGGTATTACCAGTTCCCATTAAAATGCCCAATGCCTCTCATACCAAAAATGAAACCAAACAAATATAGGACAGATAATCAAAAGCGAAGACAAATACATTTACGAAACAATAATACGAACAAATATTGTTGATTGCATTCGTCAGGCGAAAAAATGTTTGTCAGAGAAGTTGAGTTTTGCTATAACGAAAAAAATAGAACCGTGGGATAGGCCAAGAATTTTCTTTCAAAAGAAACTGAAGACTTACTACTGGATTAGTAAGGCGACAAATAGCTGTTCAGATCAGAGGAATGCTACTTCAATGTTATAAGGACCACAAATGCATAATCGTTCTACAAATTAGAAAGAAGATATATCTGTAATGGAGCATGTAAATAAATGTTACAGCAAGTGGAGAATATTAAGTTGCCTTGCTGAAAAACCAGCCTTTGAGTGGTTTTTCTGCTAGCCTGTGTAGTTGATATTATACGCAAGTATATATATATGCATGTAGATATGATACATCAAATAAAATTGTAATGGACAATATACACAGAAATTGAACGAAGACTGCGTTACACTGTCTTATGTAATCAGTAACATATTCCATTGACGGAAATATATGACTGCTTATTGAAGCGATCTCTAAAGAAGTGAATCTTAAAATAAGCGAGAAAATTATTTATATTTAATCAAGAATAACGAAATTTAGTACATAAATTATTCATTCATTATTTATTCAAAGTAATTCAAATTATTTTACAAACGGGATAAAAAATATATATTCTGGACGCTGCCCCGCACTTCTCCCTTTATTAGAATTTAGATTTTAAGAACATTTTAAGCTCACAACAGCTAAAGCCAAATTTCGTTCATCAGTTAATCAAAAATCAGCTTACGCTTTGCTCGAATGGTCTGGATAATGTTGGTCAGCAAAAAGCCATCCTTAGTACATAATCTATCTGTGTTTCATGTTGGAAAGAAATTGGTTGAGAGCTTTAAAAGTTATGGCAGAAAATAACATTCATATGAGCATTTGTATACAAATTTCCTATTCATTTTTAACAAATCGATGCAAACTGGAAATTATCGATGTTTTTTCAACTTCAAAGTACGTAAGAAATCAAATGGACATAAGCCCCACACACGTGTCAAGTTTCATCAAGATCGGCTTGGTAGTTTTTGAGTTTTAGGTTCACAAACAAATCCACAAACAAACACACACACAAACAGACAGAAATTGCCATTTATGTATATATTATATATATATATATATATATATATATATATATTACATGTATTATGTATGTATTAAGATATATATATATATATATATAGGTGCGCGTGTGTGTGTATGTGTGTGCGTATGTGTATCTGTGTGTGAGTGTTTGTGAGGGTGAGGGTGCGGGCAAGCGTACATGTATATATACACATATGTACATGTATATATACATATATACATGTATATATACACGAAAAACGCATCCAGTACATTCCCTAACGTGGTTGGAGACAAATAAACGTATATAACTGTAGCCATATATACAAACCTTTACATTTGAGTACACATTCAAATATTCACTCGGATTTGTTTATTTTTTGAATGCAATTACTGTATATTTTACAAGTTGTATTTTATTGCTATGTATACAATTTATTCGCATACAAGAGCTAAACTATCAAGCGGCAGTTAACTAAAACAAATTAATAAATACGTAAATGAATAAACAATGCTTAAATATATAGATAAACTAATAGCAATTTATCTTATAATAGTTTATTTCAGTTAGAAGTCGTTATAGAGATAACTTTAAAAGAACCCGTTGATACATTTCCTCATAGAAATATACAAATTATCTTTTTCTATAATATAATATATTATATTATTTAAATCACCAAATGAAAAACAAATACGTAAATTCTGTTAATGTTTGATATAAATATCGTTTTATATTTTCCAGCGTTGCGTTGATAAATGTCATGTTCTCTGCCATTTTGTTTATAAATGACGTATGTCATTCTTATAGAATTAAATTAAATTGAATTGAATTAAATTTAATTTAATGTATTGTCATTGTGTTACTTAACAAGTCATGATGTATTGTTTGAAACACAAAATCAGATAAGAAATTATACAGAATATAAATTATTATTATCTGTACTAAGAAAAAATAACGTTTCATATTGTTTTACACAGACAGTTTAGTTAAGACTCCATCTTAAAATATGGGCATCCTGTTAGCAACCGTCGGTGTGCAATGATTGTTTTAAAGTTTGGAGGAATTTATGCTTCAACACATTTTCTTCTATGATAATTGCCACGTCTGAAACACTTTTCTCGTGTATAGTTCTTGTAACCTTTAACTTATTCTTCATATATATATATATATATATATATATATATATATATATATATATATATATATAGAGAGAGAGAGAGAGAGAGTGAGAGAGAGAGGGAGAGATAGAGATAGATAGATAGATGGATAGATAGATAGATAGAGAGAGAGAGGTACATAGGTAGAGAGATAGATATATAATTTACGTTAGGCTGTTTACCAATGGGTAGAACCGATGGTTCGGGCTGGTAAACGATGATGCAACAAATTAATTAAAGCACTCAACGCTATGAAAATCCTCCATCGTAGATCTTGTATTTCTACATGTTTCGAAGGCCCAGCTCTATAGTCTGATTATGATGCAAGGGTAGGTGATTTCACCAGGTGTTATATAGAATAGAATATATGAGATGAAAAAATAGTAGATAGAAAATAGAAAATATTGGACTGATTCGTTTTGGGGACAGCCTGCTAATTTGGCAAGAAATGTGCCTACATGATCAATATCTGAAGATCATAAAGATATTGGAAATAGCCAAAGAACATTCAGCAAACTGGTTGTGCAGAGCATGACTACTTATAGTTGTGACTGAAAGATATTTTAAATGTTATGAAACCACTTCCAAATCTGGTTGCCATCCCTTTTTGTATGCAGTATGCTGTTCATGGTCGTTGTTGTACAAGTTTTATTGTTCGTCCTCATAATTAATTCTGTGCTTTTTTCGATAGCATTAGCTCGCTTCTTTATCATTGAAATATCGTGTTTATTGCTAAAATTGTTTTGTAGTTTTCAATTCCATTTCATTTTTAGAAGCAATATCAATTTTCTAGCATACGCTTTTGAAATACCCTTTTCATTTTACTTTCCGCGATGTTATCTGATTTCCCATATACCTAAACTTTTGTATCTGCTGACTTCCTCGTGTTTCATCAACTGTCCATTTGTTAACATTATATATATGGATTTTGGTCTCAGTAAAATAAATACACCTCACTTTTAACTATAATCCCATATATTTGCTGAATATATAAAAAGGTGTTTACATTTCATCAAAGGTGCTTATATTTGATCTTTTTTTAATACATCTTAAAAAGCATTAGTATTAGAAATTGTATGTTTCCCCTAGAACCAGTTTTCGTAAATTTAACATTAAAGATATCATGCAGACTTCGAAGAGTAACGGTAACAAAATATCTCATTGGAAGATTCCTAATTACATTTCGATCATCTCCAGGAATTCTTCTGATAATATATGTTCACACCTCCAATATTTTATGCAGCATTCAAGGCATTTATCTGCATTGTTTGCCACGACAAATCAATCCATACATTCTATTATTCATGAGCAGGGAATCGATTACACGCTTTCTTGTAATATACACAGTTCAATGTCATTTTCTTATGTCTTTTCTTATAATCTTTCAATATCACCATATGTATTTTTTTTAGTTCTTCTGCTCTTCCTATTTAGCCCATTTGTTCCTTTAGCAATACATATTATCTGCAATGATTATTGATAACAATTTCCACATCAAAGGGAGGCATGATATTGGAAGAAAATTGTCGACAGTATTTCCCTTTCATTGGTCTTTTAATACGAAAATCGTTCTTCCGTGTGTCATCTATGCAGGCACCCTATCCTTACCGCTTATTATGTTATTCATTTTCACGGATATTCTCTCATGCAGTGATTTGAATCTCTTTAACAAACATTCTTGAAAGCCATCACTGCCTAAGGCTTTCCAATTCGAACACTGCTTAATTACCCTCACCTGTGTAACCTGTATGTACTTTCCCGGTTATTGATTTCTATTTCACCTGTTTGTGTCTTTAATCATTCAGTTTCTTCGCTCCAAATTACTCTCCAGAACATTTTACTTTGTTCCCGATATGGTGTCACTTGTTCTTGAATTTCATTTCCAGATTACCCCTTATATATCCATTTCTGATCCATACTGAATATATGGTTTTGTATGCAGAGGTTTATTCTTTCTTTGCATATTTTCCAACAGCTCTCTTACACGTGTTACACCTGTGGGTTTTGCTATATTTTCTTTAGAAATTACCCTTCGTATTTCAGCTAACCATTTCTTTGTTTTCAAATAAGTTTTTATCAGATCTTGATATGTTTATATCCAATTATGCTTGTTACATTTTAATCCAATTCTCGTCACACATACATTAGCAGTTGTTATTATGTTGATTTTGATTATATTGTTTGTGTTTACATGATAGATAATTCTATTTTCCTTGATGCTCGGTGATCTCTTCCAGTTTAGCCCTATCAATTTTCCTAAACTATTTTTCTGCCACCCAAAGTTTAACAATTTCCTCAACTCTTTTTATTCTTATTCGCTTAATCTATTACAGCCATTTAACGATGCGTCTCATCCTCCTTGCACCTATTAATTTTCCTGAAAGGTTTCCAATAATTCATTTCCTTCAACTCTACGGAAACATCATCTACGTCTGCTTGTTGCTTCAAATTCAAATCCAGTAAGCCAACCACTTTTTCGTATTGCAATGACTTAGTCACAAATTTGAACGAACCTCTTTCTAGTCACTTTCTATGCATTCGCTATCACTGACACACTCTGTTCATTTACTAGATTGCTTCGAGAGTAGTATTCCATAAAAATCATGTTCGTTTGCTCACTCAATATGTGTGTTAAAAGATTACCAGCAGCTGGAGGATGTCATCCGTATCTATCCTCCTGAAAACTTAGACACGAAAGGGTCGAGACCTGTTTACCATTGGATTCAGTATCCTTCGCATCGCTATTTGATGATTGATTATGATGGGGCTGCAAATACTAAATTTACGCAGTCATCAATATATCCCTCGAATGAAAATATCTAAAAGGGCTGCTAGCCAAGGCTGAAGCCAACCCACTATGTATTTCTCATCTCCGGTTTAAGGTTTCAGATTAAAGTATCCTTTTTCCAGTGTGCATTTCCTTGCTTGAGAGGGGTTTCTCCTCTGAATACCTTCTGATGTCCAGTTCTTACCACTTACACGCACACACATACGCACGCAAACACACACACACACACACACACACACACACACACACACACACACACACACACACACTCACACACATGCATACACATACATACACATAAATATATATAATCTGCACATGCACATATAAATATAGAGCTGAAACTTCTGAGTTCATTTGACGAGTTTTGATTTTCGTACCCATGGATTGGCAGTATCAGTAGAGGGTCGGACGCCATGCTTTGACGCTTAGAATTACGGCTCTTGCCATTTTGTGTTCAAATCCTGCCGAAGTTAACTTTGCCTTTTATCCTTACGGGGTCGATAAAATAAAGTACTAGTAATGAACTGGGTAATTTCTGGCCTTGTGTCAAAAGTAGAAACAAGTATTATTATCATTTAGCTTTGGGTTTCATCATTACGGAATGGATAAAATGAATTACCAGTAATGCACGGGAGTCGATTTAATCAACTTTTCCCTCCCCTTCAAATGGCTGGCCTTGTGCCTAAAGTAGAAAGGTTAAATTTTATCCTTACGAGGTTGATAAAATAAAGTACCAGTAATGCACTGGGTAATTGCTGGCCTTGTGCCAAAAGTAGAAACAATAATTATTGTGATTATTCGTAACGCTTTTGTTCTGGCAGATGTTATACTGACACTATACTACAAGAGCGAGCAATAACCAATAGTCTTTTAGGTCATTCCCTCTGCTGCAACTTTCCAACACCCTCCTTAGAATTGTTGCTGTTCTCGGATGAGCTAATTTCTGCAACAATCCTATTCTGATGTTAATACCTAACTGAACAAGCCATGCATCCAACCTTCTACTAACTGCTTCCTGAGCTGCCAACCACAATCGATACCACTTCTACGTGTCTGATTCTCCACAGTTTCCTGATTTCTCTCTTCAGCTCTTGGTATGTCTCAACTTTCTCACTTTCCTTCTCATTCACCCTGTGGCCCCACGGTGAAGCAATATTCACAATACATGTCTTGTTTTTTTTCTTTCCTTATTATTATTATTGGCGGTGGATTATCAGTATCGGTAGAGGGTCGGACACTCTGCTTTGCAGCAAAGAGTTACGTCACTTTACGATCTGAGTTCAAATCCCGCCGAGGTTAACTTTGCCTTTCATCCTTATGGGGTCGATAAAATAAAGTACCAGTAATACACTGGGGTCGATTTAATCGACTTTCCCCTCCCAAAAAATTGCTGGCCTTGTGCCTATTTAAGAAATCATTATTATTATAATTATTATTGTTCTTTTAGTCTCAGTCATTGATGTTATTTAAATGGAAAGTTTGTTGAAATGAATATCAAGCCGCTACCTTCAGCCTCAGATATTCAGGACGTATCGGAGGGTTCTTTCTGTTCCCAGCAAGCATGCCTTTTGAAGTGTTCCAAAAAGCGGGGCTGGACTAATTTTCTTTAACCATCCTTGGAAACTCTTTGAGATATATCTAGAGCGCCTATGACAATCGGGACGACTCTGACTTCATGGCAGTTCCAAATCCTTTTTAACTCCCAGTTTAAGTCCTGGTATCGGTTAATTTTCTCCCTCTCCTTTTCTTGCACTCTCGTGTCAATGGGCAGGCTACATCTACAATCATATTATTGTTATAATAATAATAATAATAATAATAATAATTATTATTATTATTATTATTATTATTATTATTATTATTAGTGTTGTTGTTGTTGTTGTCGTCATCATCATCATCATCATTATTTTTGTTACATGTTTCGACTCAACATGTTCAATTTCTCCGCATGTTTGTTCCTTTTTTACATTGTTTAAAAATGTTATATATTGAATATTTGTTAGTTTAGTAGATAGTCTAACCAGGATCTTCGTGAACTGGGTTACTTATCCGTGAGCGGTACTCCCGCTATTCAAGAATTTCATTGTTATCAAATTGTCGTTAATTGTTACCCTTCTTTTCACACGTTTTTTAATCTATTTGTAAACCCCACTGTCCATGCTTTATATTGTCCTTTATATTTTGGCCTTAGAGGCCAAGAAAGAAATTATTATTATATTGGCTGTATCGATAGAGCGCCGGACACCATGTTTGTGGCTTAGAGTTACGGCCATTTTTGTTCTGATTTCAAATCCTGTCAAGGTTAGCTTTCGCTTTCATCCTTACTGAGCCGATAAGATAAACTCGTGTCGATTTAATCGACTTTCTCCTCTCCCGAAATTGTTGGGTTTGTGCCTAAATCAGAAAACATTATCATAATCTTCATAATCATCACCATCATCATCCATCTTCAAGTAGTAGTAGTAGTAGTAGTAGTTGTAGTAGTAGTAATATCAATATTTATAATGATGACGACCATGAACATGATAATTTCCTAATTAGGCATGAAAGCCTAAGAGATATGGCAGTGGAATGATAGAGATTTTAATGTATTTCTTTTAGTTTTCTTATTTATTCATCATTTTTACAATTTATTTCAACGTTGATGCATTCCTCCTTCTATTTACCTCACCACTGTTTTATTCTTTCTCTCCTGCTCTCTCTCTCTCTCTCTCTATTTAACCCTCTTCCATTGGAAATTGAAGTGAAGCGTTTGGAACTGCTTCACTTATTTCGCCATTATCTCACATCGTCACTTCCATTACACAGGACGGAGCTATTACTACACCGTCAGCAACACCATCAACACAACCATGACACCACCACTACTTCCAGCAACAATACCACCACGACCAGCAACACCATTATAAACACAACCATCATTACCAACACAACTACCATTACCACCATCAAACTATCAGCAGCACAGCCATCAATCCCTCCCCACCACCAACACTATTGCAATTGAAACTTCAGCTGGAATCATTATTTCATGAGTTATTGCTGTTACTGTTGTTGTTGTTGTAGTTACTCTTCTTCTTCTTCTTCTTCTTCTTCTTCTTCTTCTTCTTCTTCTTCTTCTTCTTCTTCTTCTTCTTCTTCTTCTTCTTCTTCTTCTTCTTCTTCTTCTTCTTCTTCTCACCACCGCCAACATCACTACTACTACCTCTACTACAACTACAACCACTACAACCACACCACCACCACCACTACTACTACTACTACTACTACTACTACTACTACTACTACTACTACTACTACTACTACTACTACTACTACTACCAGTGCTATCATCATTTTTGCACCCCCTATTCTTTTAAAATAAAACAGTGAAAGAGGATCCTAATACCAGACATAGACTGTACAACCGACACAGTGAACTACTGACAACATCATGTCCAGTTGGCCAATCCTTGCTAGTCTGAATATATGCACACACAAATGCTCATGTTCAAAACCTCGATGTAAAATCAGACATGATCTAGTTAAAATATATACCACATAGAACAGACCATGACATCTGAGTAGTTGCAAAATTCTGTGGTATGACTATCCAAGCTAACAAAGAGGCCAAGGCATATCGTCCAGATGTAATAATTATAACTGAAACAAAATACAGATGTGAAATGATCAAAATATTGCACAAAAGAACCAGAAAATCTGTCAAAATACAAAAATCTAAAAATTGAAAAGTACTGGATAAAGGGGTAAAGGATATAAAGGTAAAATCACTACCAATATTAAAAGGCACAATAGATATGGTTATATATCATCATCATCATCATCATCACCATTTCACGCTAGCATGGGTTAGAAAAGTTGCCCCGTTATGAGATAAGCCAGGTCAGGTCACCGTGTCTTGCTCATGCAGACCTGGTTTTGGCTTGGTTTCTACGATTGGATGTTCTTCGCAACATCAACTACATTTACAGTGTCGGCTGGGCGCTTTTGTAGTGGTACCTAAACGACAACTTTACAGTGTTGGCAGGATACCTTTTGTCGTGACACCTACACGACCACTTTACAGTGTTGGGTGGGGCGTTTTGGGAGGTAGATCTAGGGGCGTGTGTGAGAGGCAGAGTGTGAGTGCGTGGATGGAGTGTTAAGCTATGCATATATATATATATATATATATATATATATATATATATATATATATATATATATATATATATATATAAATAAATACAATATCGGAGAAAGCTTTTTAGCGATACTCCGACCAAATTCCAACTCACTCAACAAACATTAGTAAATAAGTAATTATATTCCCAATTATACGTTCGGGGTGCTAACTAAAAGTATTGCGGGGAAAATTGGCTGTATTATTTCATATGAGACATATCTAATATATCTCTCTATATATATAAATATATATATATATATATACATATATATATATATAGATACATATATATATATATATATATATATATATATATATGTATGTATATATATATATATATATATATATATATATATATATATATATATATATATATATATATATATATATATATATATATATATATATTATTTATTAAAATAACAGATTAAAGTTTAAGCAAAGAATCGCTGCTTTCACCCTTAACGGGATCTTCTGAAACTAACAAAGTCAATCTGTAAACGCAGAACTGGATATTTCACAATACGTTGCAACCGGAGGAAGACAGGAAGACGATACTTTGGTTCGTGGTAACGTTCCCTGGAAAAGAACGGGAAAAAACGAATAATACGTCATTAATAGGAGCGGTGAAAAACAATTATGCGCAAAGACAAAACCACGTTTATGGTATAAAAGAGGTCGTAGACTAATGTTCTCTTAGGTGGTTCATAGAGACGTTCTCTGGCAATGAACGAAAACAACGAAGATAATAAGTCATATGTGGAGCGTGGAGAACGATAGCACGCAAAGACAAAACCACGTAAATGGTATAGCAGAAGTCGTAGACTAAAATTCTAACTAGGAGACCAAATGAATCTCCGCTACAGAGTTAAGAACAAAGTAAATAAATACAATACAGAAGTAATAGAAACAAATAAATACATACACGCAAACAGATACGTACATACACAAGCATACGCAAAACCTTACCATGGGTATACAAAACCACGCACATATAAATATGTGTGTGTGTGTATGCTTGTGTACAAATAAATAAATAATTATATAAACGTATATAAGTAAATAAATACGTATATAACAAGCGCACACGCATACCTACATATAAATACACGAATGTTCGGAGACGTAACTCAACTAAAACAAGAAGTACACATATACACACACCCACCATACGTACGAACCTGCACACTCACGCGGACGCAAAACTCCCGTATACACATAGCCAAACCCTAAATACCAGGATATGTAAAAATTATACGCTATAACAGTCAAATATACGTACGAGAAGGTATACATACCTTCACAAAACATACGGGTAATATATACTTACCTATGCAAATAAGTAAAGGAATAAACAAAATATATACTTAGCTCCCACATCAAGACGTAAAATATCCACGTATAGATCGTGCTATCCGTTAGGGTATAACGTGGGGCTGTAATACAGGAAAGTTTTGTGCAATTTGTTTACAAGCCGAAATTGCCTCAGATTTTTTGTTTAAGATGTGGTTTGTGGCGTAGAGTATTTCCAGGGCCTCAGCGGCGCAGAGGTCACATGGTCTTTTATTTCCGTTATACGATCTAGCCCTAGCTAGGATCTCCCAGTATAACTTATATTGGGTGTGGTTGTCTTTTAGACTCCAGATATAAACTGAAAGTGACGTCATATTCCTTCTTAGAGGGTAACGAAAAGAATGGGTATGCATGTAAAGACGCTGTTTGAAACTATTGGCGGTTAACCCTATGTAGGCCCTACGGGACGTGGGTGTTACAACTTTACATTTGTAGACAATGTTACTAGAGAGGCATTTCCCGGATAGGGGGCAATCAGCCCGATTCCTACAATTACAGTTGGTACTAACTACAGGGTTGCACGTGTTCCTACGGCTACGTAGTTTAGCTAAATTTGAAGCTGTGATGTTATGTGCAAGGTTAGGAGTCGTAGGGTAAGAAATTTTAATAGTATTTCTATTAAAAATGTTACTATATTTATGTGTAGGGGGAAAATGCTTCGTAATAAGGGAAAGAAAGATCTTAGCTAATGGTGTGGCCACCTCCATATAATATGGTGGGTTAAACCAACAAATGCGACGGGATCTATTTCTTCTAGGTCTATTTTCGTACTCTGTATATGCTACCTTATCGACAAATCCACTTCGAGCAAGAGCTTCATTGTAATAAGTGGAATGGTCGTTGAAAATGCGCTCGTTGGTAGAAAGACGGGAAAGCCTCAACGAAACGTTTCTTACCAGGTTCTTGGTTATGCTGGCAGGATGGTTGGAATGCTTATTTATGTAATTAAGCGTATCATTCGGCTTTCTATACGGGTAATACAACCCATTCAATAAATTGAGGGTAACGTCGAGGTAATTAACGACCGAGAGATTGGCCTCAACCTGTATAGAGATGTTGAAGCCTTTAAAGAAGGCTGTGAGTTCTTTTCTGAACCTGTCGCAAGCACAAGGTCCGCACTTAGTCATGGTCAAAAGACCATCGTCACGGTACAAACCACCGCCCGCGTTGGGGAATTCGTCCTTGATAGAGAAAAGAAGGAAAAGACCAATAAGATCAGTAACCTCCGCAGAGTCACTGGCGCCCATACTCACGTCGAATGGGGTACTACTGGATTTTTTAATCCAAATAGAGTCGTCGAAATTAATCACCGACTTTCGGGCATTAAGGATGACATCAACTTCAAAATCCTTAACGACTGTGAGTGTTTTAGCGAAATTGATAGCTCTAAGGAGAAGTGGGAAAGTGATGGAGGAGCAGTAATTGTTGATGTCGAATTGGATAAAACGGCAATGTTCCTTGTTACATATGCCGTTGAACCAATCAATCACCGCGAAAGAATTGTTCCACAGTGCGAGAGGGGCCAAACTTCTAATTTCAGGGATAATTCTATCAAGAATCGTTTTACTAAGTCTACCTAAATCGGACTTCGTAGGGTTAATAAGCCGAATAGAGGGGTTGTTCGGAAAATTGGATTTGTGATCCTTCAGGGTAAAGTGGGGACATATAGGGTCCAGAGGTTCGGTCCGGTCCAGGATGTTGAGATCAGATGTGATTTTAAACCCAGCATCGTTGATTTCATTGATGACGCACGGATTATTATTACTATTATTATTACTATATATATATATATATATATATAGTAATAATAATAAATTCGAAGACTAAAATCCCAAGAGGGCTCGATAAGGATAAATATATATCAAATATATAAGAACCGTAGAGCAAAAATTTATTAAAATAACAGATTAAAGTTTAAGCAAAGAATCGCTGCTTTCACTCTTAACGGGATCTTCTGAAACTAACAAAGTCAATCTGTAAACGCAGAAGTGAATATTTCAAAAAACGTTGCAACCGGAGGAAGACAGGAAGACGATTTGCCAGGGAACGTTTCCACGAACCAAAGTATCGTCTTCCTGTCTTCCTCCGGTTGCAACGTTTTTTTAAATATTCACTTCTGCGTTTACAGATTGACTTTGTTAGTTTCAGAAGATCCGGTTAAGAGTGAAAGCAGTGATTCTTTGCTTAAACTTTAATCTGTTATTTTAATAAATATATAT
Source organism: Eledone cirrhosa (assembly GCA_964016885.1). Classification (NCBI taxonomy): domain Eukaryota; kingdom Metazoa; phylum Mollusca; class Cephalopoda; order Octopoda; family Eledonidae; genus Eledone; species Eledone cirrhosa. The sequence goes on from OZ024743.1 coordinate 294,380,349, forward strand.
ATATATATGTGTGTGTGTGTGTGTGTGTGTGTGTGTGTGTGTGTGTGTGTGTGTGTGTGTGTGTGTGTGCATAAGCAAAATGAATAAATGGAGGGGTTGCAGATCGTTTAGAATAACATTTTACTTCTTACATAATGTTTCACCTACACCACAGCCAGTAACTTTGTTTACGTACATGTAAGTCGTTACAGCAGGGGTATAGGATCTTTAGAGAAGATATAGTTGTTAACACAGATGCCAATCGAAGTTCATCGAACCAACCAAAATGGGTGAAAGTACATTCAAGGCAGAGGTTAATAAAGATAGGGGTTCAATTACAGTGGATGCAGTATATCGAAATATATGTATGTTTACCTACTTAAGAGGCAATGGCGGCTGTAAAGAGGCATAATAACTAAGGGAGCTAACTATTCAGTGATCATGTTGAGAAGTCCCTATGGAAGTTAATTACATAGGCTAGTTAGAAATATGATTTTGGTAGTATGGATTTAATGTGGTAAGCAGTGGGCGGTAACTAGTCTCCAGTAATGTTGTTAGTTATAAGCAGCATTAATTTAGATATTCTGGCTAATCTATTAGACGTAGCTAGTAAAGGTTGTATAGTATGCAGTATACTGTATCACACATTTCGATCTCTCTCTCTCTCTCCTCGCTTACGATAATGTATCCTCTCGGCAGTATCGGTAGAGGGTCGGACGCCATGCTTTCCAGCAAAGAGTTACGGCCCTTTATGGTTTGAGTTCAACTCCCATCGAAGTTAAGTCTGCCTTTCATCCTTACGGGATCGATACAATAAAGTACGAGTGATACACATGGATAATTGCTGGTCTTGTGCCAAAAGTAGAAACAATTATATATATATATATATTTGTTTGACCCGATATATATAGATATATATACATATATACATTTATTTTTTTGATATATATATATATATATATATATATATATATATATAATATATATGTAGTAAGAAACACAGTAAACCGTGTGTCTAATATTACGAGGATTGAAAAACCACATTTGTTTGAAATATTTAACCATGAAGCAGACAGAATGATAAAATAAAATAAAATTATATTATACAAACCGCCTCAATAACAATTACATCTCTCGAACAGATTAGGGATAATCTGTTTCGCCCTGAGTGTGTTTATAACAGATAATCCTGGGCATCATCAGCGAGAGTATCTGATTAAATGCGACAAACACCTAGTACCAACGTTTACACAGAAAGCTGAATTTATCACCTCGTGCGCCGTAAGTCAAAAAGATATGAGTGTATTGGTTAGAAACAACAGTCATTCTGTCTGCTTCATGGTTAAATATTTCAAACAAATGTGGTTTTTCAACCCTCGTAATATTAGACACACGATTTACTGTGTTTCTTACTACATATATATTATTATTATAATGCTCAGTATTTATACTTGAAGCTTATTGATTACAGGGTTTCAGTAGGAGTTATTAACTCTAACTTTCATTTATATTTCGGCTCCCTCATAAGGTGAGCTTATTAAGTTGCGTGTGTTGGACTGTTGTTTCTAACCAATACATTCATACCACTTTTGACTTACACCGCACGAGGTGATAAATTCATCTTTCTGTGTGAACGTTGGTACTAGGTGTTTGTCGCATTTAATAAGATTCTCTCGCTGATGATGCCCAGGATTATCTGTTACAAACACACTGAGGGCGAAATAGATTATCCCTAATCTGTCCGAGAGATGTAATTCTTATTGAGGCGGTTTGTATAATATAATTTTATTTTATTTTATCATTCTGTCTGCTTCATGGTTAAATATTTCAAACAAATGTGGTTTTTCAACCCTCGTAATATTAGACACACGATTTACTGTGTTTCTTACTACATATATATTATTATTATAATTGTTTCTATTTTTGGCACAAGTGTATTACTGGTACTTTATTTTATCCAGTGTATTACTGGTACTTTATTTTATCGACCCCGTAAGGATGAAAGGCAAAGTTAACCTCAGCGGGATTTGAACTCAGACCGTAAAGGGACGTAACTATGCTGGAAAGCATGGCGTCCGACCCCCTACCGATACTGCCAATCCACCGCCATCTTATTATTATAATGCTCAGTATTTATACTTGGAGCTTATGGATTACATGGTTTCAGTAGGAGTTATTAACTCTAACTTTCATTTATATATATATATATATTACAATTTAGAAATTAAAAATTAAAAAATATATGATCAACACTAATGTGTTTTTTTTTGCAAAATGACAATAATTTTTTAGCCAGATAGAAATACCTTAATTCAAGTACATATAGTCCGTCCGTATCGATCTAGAGAATTTTAAATATTAAATCTATACTTCAGACGTAAAATGGCAACTGCCTGGTGCCTAGACAAGTTTAAGTTTCAAAATTCAAACCTTTTCAGCAGATCGGGCAGAACTTCAAAACATAAACCTGTTTCACAAGGAATGTTATACTAATGAAATAATTAATTAATTACGGAACAACTATTTATAAAATAATTATTAGTGGAGTAATCAATTTTCTGTGATCTACGGTAGGCACCCAGAAATTAAAATCACTTCTCCTAAGATAGTATCTTAAGACTGATCTGTTGCAAGCCTAATACATGTGCTTTTGCACACGACCTTCTCAGCATTCTGGCGCATATCCATGGCGCTAGAAATAACAGCCGTGAATATGTGATTATGAATTCAGCTCGACCGTAGGAGCAGATAATTTCAGTTTAGTAGTCATTTACAAATATTAAGCTCTAAGAAAAATACTTCTGAGCATTACATTACAATTTAGAAATTAAAAATTAAAAAAATATATGATCAACACTACTGTGTTTTGTTTTTGCAAAATGACAATCATTTTTTAGCCAGATAGAAATACCTTAATTCAAGTACATATAGTCCGTCTCTATCGATCTAGAGAATTTTAAATATTAAATCTATACTTACAGACGTAAAATGGCAACTGCCTGGTGCCTAGACAAGTTTAAGTTTCAAAATTCAAACCTTTTCAGCAGATCGGGCAGAACTTCAAAACATAAACCTGTTTCACAAGGGATGTGATACTAATGAAATAATTAATTAATTACGGAACAACTATTTATAAAATAATTATTAGTGGAGTAATCAATTTTCTGTGATCTACGGTATATATATGAGAGTATATATATGAGAGTATTGAAGTTTGCTTGAAGCATTGTGGAACAATAAGTAAATATATTTATGTCGTTTAGAAGCCTCGACAATGCAAATGAGTAAATCTCCGGGTAACAAGGTCCGGTGCGTGTGTTTCTTATCGGCAACATGTCCCTCCGAAAGCATAACAATATATATATTGTTATGCTTTCGGAGGGTCATGTTGCCGATAAGAAACACACGAACCTGTTGTTTTCACTCCAATTTATTATAAATTAAATTTATAAATTTAAGAATTTATAAATTTCTGGTTGGTTGGTTGGTTCTTTCCACAACCAGACGATTGTTCATATATTGTCAAAGTTCTTTCATCACACATTCTGTGAGCTCTTCAGTGACTGGGGATTATTTTCTTTGTTTTTGTGCCTCTCCTTTATTTTGTCCTACGCAATCTTGTTTTTGTGTGTGTTGTGTGCTTAGTTTGCGCATGTGTTACATATGGGTGTCTGTGTGTGTTTATATTTGTTTATTTATTTGTTTATTTACATGATACTGGTTGGTTGTTTGTTCTATGGGTGTGTGTGTTTACATTTTGTCCTTAATTGTAAGTTGTGATGTTGCTATTCCATTCATGTTTTCTATTTAATTTTGGTTGGAGTTCATTTATGTTTATTGCCTCTGTGATTTGTCTAAACATTGCGTCTTTTCTGTGTGTAGATTCTATTTATATTTCTATGTTCTCTAATTTATCCTTATGTTCTATTTTAGCATGTTGCTGGAGTACAGATGATTCTTTACTATCTTGTTCATTTATCCGTTCGCCTATACTAGGGCTGTCTCACCTATGTACATTATATTCTTATCTCTACATTGTCCTTCAGTACATCTTATGCTATATACTACATTTCTAGTTTTACAGTTAATATGGGGCTTAGTTTACAGATTATACATTTCTTATCTATACAGGGAGGTCTTTGAAAAGGGTATGTATTGCTAATAAGTGTTTTCGTGATACAAATGTGTATCATACTGATATAAATGGGACCTGCCCCTTGTATATGAGCCTATTTTGGAATATAATAGAAAGAACTAGGAATAAGGTTAATAGAATACACTCATGATATGATAGCAATATATACCAGAGTGTAATGTTCATCAATACAATCCCTAGAAGTGAATTAGCTTACAAATTTAGAAGGTCCCTACATAAACATAAACTCAATATTAAGATAGTAGAAAGACCAAGTACCTCCATAAAAACACTTATTAGCAATACATACCCTTTTCAAAGACCTCCCTGTGTAGATAAGTAATGTATAATCTGTAAACTAAGCCACCATATTAACTGTAAAACTAAAATGTAGTGTATAGCATAAGATGTACTGAAGGACAATGTATAGATAAGAATATAACGTACATAGGTGAGACAGCTCGTAGTATAGGAGAACGGATAAATGAACACTGGCGAGAGCTTCAAGATAGTAAAGAACCATCTGTACTCTACCAACATGCTACAATAGAACATAAGGGTAAATTAGAGAACATAGAAATAAAAATCGAATCTACACACAGAAAAGACGCAATGTTTAGACAAATCACATAGGCAATAAACATAAATGAACTCCAACCAAAATTAAATAGAAAACATGAATGGAATAGCAACATCACAACTTACAATTAAGTACAAAATGAAAACACACACACCCATAGAACAAACAACCAACCAGTAAGATGTAAATAAACAAATAAATAAACAAATATAAGCACACACAGACACCCGGATGTAACACATGCGCAAACTAAGCCAACAACACACACAAAAACAAGATGGCGTAGGAGAGAACAAAGGAGAGGCTCAAAGACAAAGATAATAATCCCAAGTCACTGAAGAGGTCACATAATGTGTGACGAAAGAACTTTGACAATATATGAACAATCGTCTGGTTGTGGAACGAACCAACCAACCAGAAATTTATAAATTCTTAAATTTATGAATTTAATTTATAATAAATTGGAGTGAAACAACTGGTGCGTGCGTTTCTTATTGGCAATATGACCCTCCCAAAGCATAACAATATCGGTTTCAACACACATTTTCAGATAAAGAATCTTGCTAAACGAATTCAGAAACGATATATATATATATATATATATATATATATATATATATATATATATATATATATATATATATAGGAGAAAGTATGACCCACTCTACTACCCTAAGTATTGAGTACTCTGGTGCGTTATGGTCCATCTGGTTCCTTACTACAACTCCTCCGTTATATATATATATATATATATATATATATATATATATATATATATATGTATATATTTAATTATTTGTGTGTGCTTGGGGTGTGAGTTTACGAATACAGGTCATAATGAGTCTCACAACGTTACATAGTCAAAATATTAGCTACATAAAGTACAGATGACATTATACATAAGACACTCTGTATAACACACACTCTCTGTTCACAACACATATTGTATAAAAAATCCATCTAAACTCATATAACACATTCTCTACAGGATTATCACCTCAAGAAATAATATTATACACATCCCAACATAAACTAAATAACCGACACTTTAACACCATCAACAGACATAATTCATAATTTACAGTGTCAACTTATTAATGCTACACAAGTCACAATTTACAAATCAGATTTATATATCATGAAGCCGACAGTGAAACATATGGCAAGAATTACACAGCACATGAAGAACACATTCAACATCCAGCAAAATAACATTACGCATATTCTACAGCTCTGGCTGAGTGGTTAAGAATTTCGTTTCGCAAATGCGAATTTCTGGTTTCGGTTCACTACGAGACACCTTGACCAAATGTTCTTAACAATAACATCGGTTCGAGGGATATAGGGTAGACAGAAATTGTGGAAGCCCGTTGGATGGGTTTCACCTGCAATTCAAAGGCATTCCTCTTCTCTTATTTTTCACATTGACTTTGGCTTGGAAATTATGTTAAGTGTACATGTGTCTGTGGAATAATCAACTACGTACACGTTAATACATGAGCTGCAAAAGTTTTAAATAAGAATGTAAGGAATCGTAACAAATACTGCAATTCATTTTCTCAGAATCTAAAACAATTTTGCCAATCCGCAATCTTTTAAACAACAATAAAATAATTATCAATACCAGCTAAAACATTAATATAATTGTATCATCTAGAGAGTGTAAAGTATTATGATGATACCATCTAAGTCTTAATCATTCGCTTCCTACTTTCTTCCTAACAATATCGTCGTCTTTGTCTTCATTGTCATCGTCATTGTTGTTATCACCATCCTTTCATCATCAACGATAGTGCCTGTGATATACCAGCAACAGTAGCTTCAGCAACGGAATCAACAACTTTGTAATTATCACCAGAACATAACAACAACAACAACAACAATAACAAAAACAACAACAACAATAACAACAAAAACAAAAACAAAGCAACAACAACGAAAAGAAATCAAAACGATAATTGAGTAAAACTCTTGTTCAGCAAAAACAACAACAACAAAAGATATCAGTAAAAACAAAATAGAATATAGGAGATTGAGGAAAGTTCGTTAACAGTTCAAGATTGTGTATTAAAAATGTCAAGTACTTTGTTTATAGACATTGTCTTTCAGAAATATCCAACATGCATCTGATTGTTCTTTAGTTGACTAGAGTGACAGAGAATAGAAAATACAGGACAGCTGCAGTAGAGAGGATCGATTTGTTTAAGGTTTATCAACCAGAAGACACATCCACCAGCTCCCCTCCCCCAACCATACATTTTACCATCAATTCATATGTGCATTCATCCATCAATCTATCCATCCATCCTAGATCAGTAATCCCATCAGTACCCCCACCCTGCTCTGCTCAACTAAACACTACACTACACTCAAAACATCAAGCCCAATGAAAAAATAGGTATAGACACAAAAAAAGAGAAAAATGCTAAAAATACACTACAAAAACAAACAAAAATGATTTGAATGAACGAGAGAAGCTACAATTGTTACAAAGAAATTGTAACCAGACACCCAAAGTCTTAGAAAAAGGAATCATGCATTGGATAAGGTAGCCCTAGATACAGAATGTCTGATTAAATGACAGAGTATGGTTATAGAGGGAATGCCTTTGGCTGTAGGTCTGCTAAATCAATGCCATTTGGGGGACTAACATTTATAACAGCATTAATATCAATAACTATAAACCACTCAATTCTGTATTCTATGCAAAATATATATTAAAAAAATGTCTTTGCGTCATAATTGTCGTGCAGCTAACGGAGTTAGCAATGAGAATTCTCAGTTGTTAGGAATGGTATTCCATTGGAGTTAGCAACGAAACTCCTTGGATTAACAACGAAACTCCACTGAAATTAGCAACGATACTTCACCGGGGTTAGCAACGAAACTCAACTAGGATTAGTAGCGAGACTCCACTGAGTTTAGCAAGGACACTCCACAGGGCTTAGCAACGACACTCCAATGTGTTTAGCAATGAAACCGTTAACACTACACTCGCTGTAAAATATGAACCATTGCTTCTGCTGTAACAAAACATCGGTCGTCAATGGTAAACGAGTATGACATCGTATCCTTTTGTCCCCAATGCAAGCAACAGAGTGGACTCAAAGATTACGTGCTGGTGTTAAATCAAATGACGTGTTAAATAATCGGAGATCATACAAAAATGTCTTCTGAGATGTGTGGCATTCAGAGTTCAACAATCAAAGAAAACATACCATTCAATATCTAAACAGAGAAGCTGTGGATATCTGTGCATGTTTGAGACATTTTGTAGCCACACCATTCTAGCATTTCTAATGAACAAGTGATTATACGTTCTCTGCACACACAGACACACACCCGCTCACAAATAAACACACATACACACACACACACGCACACACCGCGGACACACAGAGGCATATATGAAAAGTTGGTCCTCCAGAGCAACGAAACATAAGTTTCTGGTATGGCTTCGTTGTAGCACTGGCCTTAATATATCAAAACTGGCCCTAAGAACTTGAGTTGTCCTACACCATCGATATTTGTACCAGTATATATATATATATATATATATATATATATATATATATATATATATATATATATATATATATATATATATATATACATATATATATATATATATATATATATATATATATATAAAATATGGAGAATAGTAGTTGCTAGTTAAGTTAGTCTTAAAACTGGAATGAGAATAAGAAGAAAGTAAGAACGTGTGGTGGGAGTTTTCGTCATCAGTTGTCTACGGGGGGCTCGGATATTTCAACGCTTTAAAGACAATATATCTACCCCAGCGCGTTCAATAACTGGGTAAGTTAGTGTGGAAACGGAGGAGGGAGGGGAATGAAATAGAAGGAGAAGGGAAAAAGAGAAGAAAAGAGAAAACAGCGAAAAAAAACAACAAACCGAGGAATGTGAGAGCAACTTAGAGTAAGAAAATCCAAGACCACAGCGGTAACAGAACCTTAGTTCGAGAGCGTGTGGGCGAACGAAAAGACACGACTGATGCCAGCGAGTGTATTTATATAGAAAGGAACTCAACAGGACTAGAACTGTCCCTGATGACTAGGAATGTCTCTGTTGATTTCATACAAATGTGGCAATTTTAGTCCTGTAGAATTCATTTCTGTATAAAATATAAAATGCCTATACTTTGTATTGAGTACCTTTCTTAACACAGTTTAACCACTGATACGGTAATCTACACACACGCACGCGCGCACACACACACACACACACACACACACACACACACACACACACACACGCACACACACACACACACACACACACACACACACACACACACACACACACACACACACACACACACACACACACACTCAAACAGACCACATACACACACATGCAGACAGACACGCACACAAACACTTACACACACTCATATATATTTTACTAAATGAATGTATGTAGAAATATTTTAAGTACTTGGATGAAACAGAATATATTTAGTTGATAGTGGCGTCGTAAGTTTTTATCATGCAAAATGTTAGACATTAAGCGTTACAATGTTGTCAGTGTTGCTGCTGTTTACCGCAAATCCAGCCTGATCAAGCAGAACTATCATCTAAAGCATTCTATCCATGAGTGGCCTGTCATTGGCTTTGTTTTTAAATACAAAATATAATTAAGAATATATTATCCAAGATATCTCTCCTTTTGAAGAAGTTTGGTTGTGATTTGTGGAAGATTAGGCTGCTATTCCTAGCAATCCCAGCCACCACCGAGAAGCTTATTCTCTGGATTATTACAGTTGCACATGTGGATGTATTAAGAGTCGCGGAGCATTTCACAGCATATTGCGTTATCTTTGTCCATAATTGGTTTATTGATTCCTGCTTTGATCTCTCTTTATGTTAGCTCAGCGTTCAGTTCAAACCAACGTATCTTTTTCATGACACAAAAAAGATCAATAAGAATAATTGATGTACACTTTTCACAGCATGTACCCTATTTTCTGATAAAATTCTGTATATAAATATAAAACAATGAAAACATAAAATTCAAAGAGACAGTATTGGTAATATCACAAATAATGTTAGTTCAAACTAGCTCTGTTAACCCAAACATACTTTAGCTCTGTTTAACTACTAAATCTCTAAGACCCGCAAAGGAATACTGCTCCCACGCCTGTATCAGTACAGCTGCTAAACACACCAATGTCATAGAACTTAACCAAAAGAAATGAAGGTCCGCTGAATAAAACGACTCACCCACTATTTAGCTCGGAGACGCGTTGTCTTCTTTATTATATTGTTACCAGAATAGTCTTAGTTACATCATAGCAAGCTATTCTGAGAAAAGCTTCAACTCACAGGAATCTACTCCATGCTATGGTATCGTCAGGGGATGTCGACTGACAAGCGTACGCCTTCAGAGCCAATTGTACGAGTTTCCGGACTAGTTCTGTAGTGCACCAACTGATGGCAACACACAGTTGCGCGTGCAATAAGAGCTAGTAGTGATCTTCATGCGCCAGTGTGCCGAGTGACATTGCTCTGTTCCCTTCGCAAGTTGTGAAAATGTGCTTTTGTGATCACTTGTATGTGATTTTGTCATGGACAGGAAGTTGGAACAAAGAGCCAACGTGAAATGTTGCATTGAACTTGATATGTCTGCCACAGAGACATTCAGCATGCTTTGGCAAGCTTACAGCGTTGAAGTAATGGGTCGTACGCAATGTTTTGAGTGGTACGGGCGCTACACAAGCGGAAGAACGTCCATGGAAGATGACGAGCTATCTGGAAATGTGTAGAAAATTAATCAGGTTGTGTATGAAGATCGTCTGAGGACAACCAACGATATTACTGATGTTGTTGGTTCCTCATATGGATCTGGACAGGCAATCCTTAGAATTGAATACTTCACGACGTCAATTCAACCTGTCACTGAGTTCTCCTCACTCGTGAGTTTCTCACCAAAATCAACATTGTATCTCTTCCGTACCCACCCTATATGCCAGATTTAGCACCTGCAGACTTCCATCTCTTCTCCAACCTGAAAATGCAGCTCATAGGTTGCTGTTTTAACACCGATGCCGGCATCCAGATCCAATCGCAGAAGGTCCTCGACAAGCAAATGGAAAACAATTTCCAGGATGGATTCCAAAGGTTAAGTGGCAAGAATGGTGAGACCGCTGTATTGCTGCGCAAGGTGACAAGGTAAAACTGAGTGGTTATAAAGACATCAAAATGTATTGAAATGTCTCAATGTATTTTCTTTCTCTCCATATCTCTTTTTTTCTCTGCCTACTATATATATATATATATATATATATATGTGTGTGTGTGTGTGTGTGTGTGTGTGTGTGTGTGTGTGTGCATGTGTGTATTTTTCTAGCTCTATATTTATTAATTTATATTAAACAGTGAGTCTTGTTACTCTAGAGTTTCGCCTGTTTATCACAGAGCCATCAGTATTGAGTACTCTTTTCTCTCAGCCGTCATCCGCATACGGATATATATCCGTATGCGGTTTGTAACCACATGGTCTCGGGTTACATCCCACAGTGTAGCCTATTAGGCAAGTTTCTACTGAACAAATTACAAATAGATCAATGATTGTGAGTGAAATTTTGTACACGGAAACTGCAGAAGCCATTTACATTTACCGTATCTCTTCTCACTTACTCTATCTCTATTTCTATCCATATAGAAACAAGCACATGGACAATCCCCGCTCATCGGCTGTCCTCTGGGTATCAGACGGAGGATCCTATGGGCTGTTATACCGCACTAAATTCGTATCAGCAAGCTTATAGTTATAAGGTTAGTACTTTAAAACTCTACTTCAGAGATTTGATTCTGACTTAGTTTTTTTCTATTTAATTGCTAACCTGTAGGTATTGTTCTTCATACAGTAACGGTTACACTCACATGTAATAATTTTTTACACACATCTCACTGTGTAACACACTTCTCTCTGTGTAATATATTTGTATTTGAGCTCAGATGAAAATACTCTGTTCTTCTTCGAGCTAATATTATTATTTCTGTGAACTGCGGAATACTTTAATTACGATCTTTGTGTGTGTATATATATATATATATATATATATATATATATATATATATACATATTTATATATAATTATATATATATATATACACACATATATATATATACATATACAGTAAATATTAGCGAAGGCCATATGAAGTTTTGCATACATGTATTTAGCTATTATACATATTTCTGTAGGGTCAATGATTAGGTCATGTAATCACCACGTAACAATCGGCCTGAGTTCATCAAATACAATTTAGAGATAGAGACAAGTAGCTTCTGTAGTTTATAGATACGAAGGCAACTTCTATAATTGATTGTCTTTATCCTCAAATGCTATCTGGTGAGCTCGTTATGATTCCATAGCAATTATATCACCTAATCATCGACTCCCACAGAAATATGTATAATAGCTGAATACATTCCTGCGCAACTTCATATGACATTTGCTATACTTTATGTATACTTGCACAACTCTAGTCATGTAACACCTTGTATAAATTATATATATATATATACTAGCAGTTTAGCCCGGCGTTTCTCGGGTTTGTTCATTTGCTATGAAAAGTTACATACAGGTAAACGTGGCTTGAAAGGGAATAAGCTCATCAATTAAGTGCATAAAGCAGTTGAACCGGTTATTAAAAGTTACGAACCAATTAGCATTTTGGACAATCAATGATGGGTTAATAATCTTCCAATAGCGAATTTAGCAGACCAAAGTTACAAGATGGTGGCCCTGATGCCACTGGGTGTCAGATCTGTCTGCCATGGGTGACCCTACCGGAAATAGTTTTCCAGGCGGCATAGCTCCAACACCTCCAACACCTGCACCAACATCTATAGCACCTCTTTGTAGACGATATTGCGTGTCATCCCTTGAGGAGTGTAAGCAAAAAGTCCATTCCTGCTCCCTACGCGAGAACAGGCAACATAAAGTTGGCTATGGGAGAAGCATGGCTCCCCCAAATGGATGCCCGCCACCGACAATGTTTTCCCTTGTGACTTGTTAATGGATATGGCAAAACATGGTCTCACCGGGAATTGGGATCGCCGGAAATCGAACGGTATATCTGACGCCGAGAGGAAAAGGTTCAACCTTGGAATGAAAATATTCTCCCCTCTCCCGCCCCCCGTTACAATGGTGGCCTCAATCAAGTGGGGCGCCAGTGACTTGACGACCATGCGAGTACCGTTGCACTGCTTTGGTGGACGCAAGTTCCTTATTAGCATAATGGGACAGCCAACCATAAGCTTAAGAATGTAAGGTGGGAGCCCTGGGGGCTCAAGGGAATCTAATAACTCAACCAGATAATTAACGATATCGTCGGGGTCCGACTCCCGGTCAATAGATTTGAAAATGTGCTCTTTACCGGGAATCTTCTTAATCAGCTGCTCGTTAATAAAATTAAACATGGTATTTTTCGGAGCAAGGATTTTTCTTTCGCTGAGCCTGTCGAGGTTTTTAAAGTTAGATGAGACATTAGGAAAAACTGCTTCCCAAAGGGCAGCAGGGCTGCTCATAATGTTGCACAGACAGTTGATTGCTATGCCGCCCTTGTCATCCGCAGGGACCTTACCCTCACCAAGTGCTAAAATGTTCTGAGCAAATGCTACAGACATGATGTCACCAAGCAAATGAGCACGCATATTTGTGCTCAGGTACAAACTCTTCATCTGGGGCAACAACGTGGACGATTTAAGGCAGGCACATACTTCATCAGCTCTTGTCCTTTTGGGGATGACAGGCAGCATTTGCGAAAATCCCCTGATAGCAGAAGGGTTACGCCACCCATAGGAGCCGTAGAATCCCTAATGTCTTCTAGGGTCCTGTCCATTGCCTCAAGGGCACTCTTGTGTGCCATTGTGCACTCATCCCAGCCAATGAGGCAACATGTTTTTAGAACCAGAGCTTCGTGTCAGCTATTGCTGATATTGCATGCTGGCGTCTCAGTTTTTAATAAATCCAAGGGGAGCTTAAAGGTTGAAAGTGTTGTCTTGCCTCCCCGCAGCAAAGTAGCAGCGATCCCGGACGATGCAACGGCCAACGCAAATTTTTTCTCCTGACGAATCTTAGCGAGAATCAATTTCGTTACAACAGTTTTTCCAGTAACCCCAGGAGCATCAGGAAAGTAAATACCCCCAGTCTGATTTTGAACCGCGTCAATGATAGTTAAATAGGCCAACCTTTGGTCCGACAGAAGTTTGGAATTGTTTTCCTCTAAGTATTGGGAAAGAGATTCGATATCTTATGCTGTTTCCCGCAACAAATCCGGGGCCAACGTGTTAGTTTCCTCTCTGACTGTTGACGGCAGGCCATACGTCGCAAACTCACTCCCACCCATGTCGAGGAGGGCGTCCTCGATATCAATGTGTGCCCTGTTGTAGATAATGTCGAGTAACCAACTTCCACTGAAGGATACTGGAGATGAGCCAGGCGCAGGAAGTCTTCAGGTATGAAGTCTCCGTACTTGACCCATACAGATTTGGGATCACCCAATTCACACTTTTGAAGCAAAATGGCAAAGAGTTCTCGTAGACTTTTAGCTGATTTAAACAAATAACCCTCTACTAAAGTGGAATCCCATTGCGTGCATATATATATATTTAAAGTCACAAAACACTGGAGATATTAGACTTTATATGAAAAGAAAAAAAACATTAACACACACTCACCTAATCAGTGTATTCGGCAGAATTCCCAGAACTACAACACTATGGGTGTTGTCATATTAATATTTAAACAATTAAAGTCGTAAAAAATAAATAATTTAAACATTCCGATTCATATGTCTATAGCATTAATCTGTTATATGAAGTGATATTTTGCGGGTTGTTATTTGCAATAAGCCGATTTAAAATGCCCCAGAAAAGCCGTATGTCAATACGGAACTCCAATGACTCCCCCAGCAGTTAAATTATAGAGAGGGGGAATAACCTATCATAGAGAGAGAGAGAGAGAAGAGCGATGGAGAGAGTAAAGCTAAGAAACTATAGGGAGGTGTGTAAAACAGTGTTGTCATATAGTGAGTGAAGAGCGACAGAGAGAGTAAAGCTAAGAAACTACAGGGAGGTGGGTTAAACCTGAAAGCATGAAGAGAGTAAAGCAGTTAAAATATAGAAAGGGGGGATTGATCTATTATAGAGAGAGGGAAGATCGACGGAGAGAGTAAAGCTAAGAAACTATAGGGAGGTGTTAAACCTCAAAGCATGATCGATTTTTGCCCTTATTGTTAATTGATTTGAAATTATTTTGCTTCATAACCTTCTCCTGACCAAAAGCAATAATTGTCCCGACTTTGAATAGAATCCCTTGGAAATTGTGGACGTGCATACGTTGCAAACCTTAACACACACATCCTCACTTTTATATATATATATATATATATATATATATATATATATATATATATATATATATGAAAAATGGCGAGCTGCGTTGTTGCACATAGGTTACATATGAATAAAATTAGTCCTTCATCAGTGATCTTCAAACCTTCATTGGTATTTCATATACCTCTGGTTGGTGCGAGCAATAACTAAAGAAAGTTATTGGGACACGTAAAATAGGGTGAAGCGAGCGAGTCATGTAAACAAACATAGATGGTAATGCAACGGAAAGAGAGGAAGAGAAGAGACAAGTCCCTGATATCTATGAACTTAAGCTCGGCGAAATCATAGACGAAAGGTAAAGACCATCCGACCTGGGCGAGATGTGAGCGAGAAAAGGATTTCACACAAGTCAAACAGGAGGAAGTGAGAGAGGAGAAGAAGCAGAGAGTGAGTGAGTGAAAGGGCGAGGAAGAGGCCAGCTGAGAGAGAGTGACTGGCAACACGTCTGGTTGGTACGAGTAATAACGGAAAAAAACTTATTAGGACACGTAAATTAGGGTGAAGCGAGCGAGACATGTAAACAAACGGAGATGGTAATGCAACGGAAAGATAGGAAGAGAAGAGACAAGTCCGTGATATCTATGAAACTTAAGCTCGGTGAAATCATAGACCAGATGTAAAGAGCATCCGACCTGAGTGAGATGTGAGCGAGAAAAGGATTTCACACAGGTCAAACGGGAGGAAGTGAGAGAGGGAGAGAAAGCAGAGATTGAGTGAGTGAAAGTATGAAGAAGAGGCCAGCTGAGAGAGAGTGACTGGCAGAGGGGGTAAAAGAAGGTGAGAGATACAGAGAAAGGGGAAGCAGTAAGAAAGAAACAGAAATATATATATATATATATATATATATATATATAAATATATATAAATATATGAAAAATGGCGGGCTGCGTGGATGCACATGGGTTACATATGAATAAAATTAGTCCTTCATCAGTGATCTTCCAGCCTCCATTGGTATTTCTTCGCTTTAAAGATCATATACCTCTGGTTGGTGCGACAATAACTAAAGAAAGTTATTGGGACAGGTAAAATAGGATGAAGCGAGCGAGACATGTAAACAAACATAGATGGTAATGCAACGGAAAGAGAGGAAGAGAAGAGACAAGTCCCTGATATCTATGAAACTTAAGCTCGGTAAAATCATAGACGAGAGGTAAAGACCATCCGACCTGGACGAGATGTGAGCGACAGATATAAATATATATATATATATTGTTATACTTTGGGAGGGTCATGTTGCCAATAAGAAAGACACGCACCGGTTGCTTTCACTCCAATTTATTATAAATTAAATTTATAAATTTAAGAAACATGACCCTCCCAAAGTATAACAATATCGGTTTCAACACACGTTTTCAGATAAAGAATCTTGCTAAACAAATTCAGAAACGAAATATATATATATATATATATATATATATATATATATATATATATATATATATATATATATATATATGCCCACGCACACATTCCCTTATACACTCACACGTACACATACATATGTATATAATTGTTATTAAGGTCGTTATTAAGGATTGTTTCTTTGTTTTTGTATTGTGCCAGACGAAATTTGGTTACAATCTATTAACTCAACCATGATCAAACTATTAGCCTCTATTATGGTATTACCTAATTATTCTGGAGACCATTAATAATTAACTTTTATATGCAAAATATATCAACACACACATATACACACATACACCCAATATCTTTAAAACCCCGACCGTTACCACACACGCTTGTATATTCACCCCTAGATTCGTATGGATTTCTTATGGTTAGAAACATATACTCTTACAACTAATACAGACAAACAACATACGTACATTCCACTTTTCTCTTCACAGCCTATATGCACACATACCCTTATATTAACATAGTTTTACGCATAGCTTCGTACTTACAAGCACACACACACTCTTTTACTTACATATACACACATATATCTCCTTACCTTCGCACGGACATATAATAACACACACACACACACACACACACACACACACACACACACACACACACACACACACACACACACACGCACGTACACAAGTATAGGTCTTTATACAAAACGTTTCATTTTTTTTTCATTTCATTAGACGCGCTCCATCATCCACTTTTCTAAAAAAAATATTTCATACACAACACGAAATTTGCTGAAATTTTATGAATAGGCATCATATCTTGTCATTTACCTATGGTTTAAATTTGATATAAATCGAAGGGAAAACATTTTCGGCGGGGTTTGTGAAACCGGGGAATCCTAATAGGGGGTTTAACCGCCATTAGGGTGTCTTAATATTATTGAAATTTGCCTAAATGTTATGAATAGGCATCATATATTGTCATTTACCCATGGTTTAAATCTCATATAAATCGAAGGGGAAACATTTTCGGCGGGGGTTTGTGCCTCCGGGGAACCCTAATAGGGGGTTTAACCCCAATGAGGGTGTCTTAATATTATTGAAATTTGCCTAAATGTTATGAATAGGCATCATATGTTGTCATTTACCTATGGTTGAAATTTCATATAAATCGAAGGGAAAACATTTTCGGCGGGGGTTTGTGCCACCGGGGACCCCTAATAGCGGGTTTAACCCCCATTAGGGTGTTTTAATATTATTGAAATTTGCTGAAATGTTATGAATAGGCATCATGTCTTGTCATTTACCTATGGTTTAAATTTAATATAAATCGAAGGGAAAAAACTTCAGCGGGGGTTTTCAGCGGGGTTCTTGTGCCCCCGGGAAACACTTTGATTAAAATGAAATATACTTATCCAAGTACCCTGGGCAATGTGGTTTCAGAATATATATGGTTATGGGGGCCTATCTTCAAAACCATAAGAGTAGTTCTTGAACAAACAAACAAACAAACAGAAAAGAATACAACTTTATATATATATATATATATATATATATATATATATATATATATATATATATATATATATGATACAATCAGAATTTAGCTTCGAACATATCTGTATACAAATATGAATTTTGAATTTTGTAATTCTAAAGAAATACGGTATGTTTATAAATAAACATTTAGAAAGCCATAGCTATGAAAACCACTGGCAGCCAACACCATCCAGCGGTGTCCTGCAGAAGCAAGGGGGACAATCGTTGATGAATTTCTAACGCAACTGGTACTCGTCAGAACGGTCTCTCTCGCTCTTGCAACCACAAGACGAAACTATATAGTTTTTTCAAACCGCAAGACGAAATTATATCGTATTTTCAAACAGACGAAACTATATAGTTTTTTCTTCTGTGTAGTATATCTTTAGAAATACGAAATTTAAATACATATTTGTATACAGCTATGTTCAAAGCTAAATTCTGATTCTATTCAATAATAAGTTGAGCCAACTTATACAGCTTCATATGCAAATGGTATTAATCACCTCATTTGCACAGACGAAAAATACTATATATTTCTGCCTGTTTTCAAAGTCCAGCGGTTGCAAGAGTGGGAGAGATTATCCTGATGTGAACCAGTTAAGTTAGAAATGCATCGATGATTGTCCCCCTTGCTTCTACCGGACACCGCCTGGTGGCGTTGGCTGCCAGTGTTTTTCACAGCTATGGATTTCTAAATGTTTATTTATAAACATACCGTATTTCTTTAGAAACACGAAATTCAAATATATATATATATATATATATATATATATATATATAGGAACGAGTAGGACCCCGACGGCTGAGCTCAAGCCGTTTCGACGGCTAATTCAGTCCAGAATTAGCCGTCGAAACGGCTTGAGCTCAGCCGTCGGGGTCCTACTCGTTCCTATTACCCACTCTACTACCCTAAGTATTGAGTACTTTGGTGCGTTATGGTCCATCTGGTTCCTTACCACATTTCCTTCGTTATATATATATATATATATATAAATAATAAATAAATAGATAAATAATAATAAATAAAGAAATAAATAATAAATAAATATTGAACACAATTTTGATAATTGTATAATTTATTTATTTTCCTGCCCTGTAAACAACTGATGTTCTAACATTGAACTATTTCTCTTACTGGTAATAAGCTAATTAAGAAATTACTGACCTTCCTGTTTATAGTTGTTTATACTATATACATAACTATAAATAGTATTATTATTATATATATATATATATACATATGTGTTGGTGTCTTTGTATGTTCATGTCTGCATTTACTTTCACGGTTTTGTTCATGTAGCATATAATGTAGCATACATGGCAATAAACAAATAAAGATCGCTAAATAAGTATCATACTTGAAAAAATAACACTGGTGTAAATATTATCCACTAAATCCGTTCTAATATCTGAAACCAATAAAGAATTATTTCTACTATAGGCACAAGACCAGCAATTTATTTTGTGGGGAGAGGAAAGACGATTAAATTGACCCCAGTGCATTACTCATGCTTTGTTTTAATCAAACTCGTAAGGGGGAAAGGCAAATCTAACATCGGTGGGATTTGAACTCTGATCGTAAGGGGGCTTAACTCTATAATGCAAAGCATGGTGCCCGACGCTCTACCGATACTGCAAATCAGTAAAGGATAAAAATATAAAAGAATGAAACTCGCCAAATCCATGAAGCTGCAGTTTCCTGTAGAAGAGCTCAATTCTGAGGTTTCGGCTATGATCATTCTTCGAATGTCTGTCACGGTATTCTTCAAATTGAAAATATTATTTGAATAACTGAACTTCGTTTGGTAGAATCACTCTCCATCCACCCAGCTTTCCACAAGTAGAATCACACACACATACACGTAACCAAACGCAAATTTGTATATTCGAATATATTTGTGAATTCCTAAGTGTGCATACTCTTTTACTCTTTTACCTGTTCCAGCCATCCGGCTGAGGCCATGCTGGGGCAACGCCCTTGGATGTTAATTACTATTTAGCTAGTTGTAAACCAATGCATATATATATATATATATATATATATATATATATATGTATATGTAGTCGCACGCGTACAAACACACACACACACATACACACACACATATATATATATAAATATGTAGATATATATATATATATGCATTAATCATCGCGCATACACAATCAGCCTGTTGATGACAGTATTAAAAGCATTCTATTTGTACAGCTATACTGTCGTTGGCATCCTACAGAGATTTAAATAAGGAAATATTTACATGAAGGAAGAAACTAACACGCTATATAGTATGACGGTGTAAGGATACATGGTATATGAAATGAAAATGAGAGGTAGATGGTGTGAGAAAAAATTGAATATCATATGTAAATATGGTTATGTTAGATATATAGGAAAGCAGATGAATAGAATGACACACACATATGAACAAACATCTTTCTCTCTCTCTCTCTATATATATATATATGTATATATATATAGAAGATCCCGTTAAGGGTGAAAGCAGCGATTCTTTGCTTAAACTTTAATCTGTTATTTTAATAAATTTATATATATATATATATATATATATGTATATATATATACACACATATATATATCGAAGGAAGTGTGGTGAGTAACCAGATGGACCATAACGCACCAGAGTACTCAATACCTAGGGTAGTAGAGTTGCTAATAGGAAAATGGTCAAGACCCCGATGGTAGAGCTCCAGCCGTCTCGACGTCGAAACGGCTTGAGCTCTGCCGTCGGTGTCTTGACCATTTTCATATATATATATATATATGTGTGTGTGTGTGTGTGTGTGTGTGTGTGTGTGTGTGTGTGTATATATATATATATATATATATATATATATATATATATATATATATATATAATATGGAAATGGCTTCTACAGGACTAGAACTGTTTCATTCGGGAGAAATCATCAGGAAAGCTGACTGCCAATATAATATGGTGGTATTTATACATTTTCTGGTGGTAGGAGAGTGTGGTGATCGGGATAGGTGGAGGTCATTGGCTGTTGGATTTAATGAAAAGGGATTCTTTACATCCATCATCCAATAAGTTCTCTGCCTCCTCTTTTTCATGGTACATACAAACTGTCACTTTTTTTATGAAGTACCCCACATCTAGCCAATATCGTTTTTGTCTCTCGGTCTAAGCTATTTAGATACGCTACTGCCTAAATGATTATTCATTCTACGTAGCTAAAGAGTGAGATCGCCCATGTGTTGATAGCTTCAATCGTATTCTGTCCATTCAATTTTGACTTGAGGATAAGGTACAGTTTGCGCAAGTATTCAAACTTAAATGTTTTTTTCTTTTCATTTCCTCCTTCATTATTTTGACATTTGTCACACACAAAGACAACCATAATCTGACATGGTTTTCCCCAAATGGAAGACACTGCAGCCTGATTGAACACCTGATCATAACAGTTACCTGGAGAATATCATTACTTGATGTCGATAACACCGTGTAACACGATTTTTGTCCATGAGTAGCAGCTATTATTTTTATTTGCTTTTGCCTAAAATGTATGGAAAATGTCTAATATTTTCTCAAATCTTTACTTTAATGGCTATGATAATGATATTCCTAGATGTACCTAATCCAATGGGAAAACTGCCAAATGTGAACATTCTCGTTCAAACAAAGTTGGAATAAAATGAGATATGATTCAAAAAGTAGCATTTATCTAGGATTATACAAAAAAACTTATAAGTGAGTGGGTTTTGGGGATTTACGCTTAAGCTGCAAACGGTTTTTACGAATCAGCCCCCATATATAGTCTCCCTTCATGTTTTCATTATATGATACTTGGCTGCGGCGTTCAAAGCCAAGTATATCCTGGTGGAAGCGCTAGTCTTGTTCTTCAGAGTATTCTCCCATGTTCCCCTGAATTTATCAGAATGAGCTTCAAATATATGTACTTTCAGAGACATCCTGCAACCCATTTTGCCGAAGTTCTTCACCAGTGTATCAACAAACTCCACATAATTTTCGGCCTTGTGATTCCCAAGGAGGCTCCGGACCATTGCAACAAACTGTTCCGCCCTACCTCCTCTGTCTAAGTGAGCATCTTGGGGAATTCCTTGCACTCCATGAACTTCCTTATTTGTTGTCCGACGAAGACACCGGCTTTCCGTTTTGCCTCAAACAGCTTAGGAAAGAAGTCTCGAAGGTACATGAAGGCTTTCGACTCCTTATCGATGCCCAATTTTAAGTGAACTGGTGGGAACAATACCTTTCAGGGATCAACCTGTGGCTGTCCAAGTCACAAAAGTAAAGTTAAAGGGAAATAATAGTCTTTTCCTGTGTTTTCTAGGCAGAAGAAAGCAGGAAATTGTAAGCACTTATTGACCAAAGACAAAAAAGTAAAACTTTTGTTACATAGTATGATTTGTGCTCCTCCTTCTCTCCGGTTGTTTTGGTTTCGTTTTATTCACTCCATCCCATCAGCCTCTCGCACATTAATAGCAATGAAGAGACCTTTGAAACAGTGGAATTTAACTGATAAACAACACGCGGATTTCTGCTAGATTGGTCATGGCTTCACAGAAACCTAGGCTGAACAATCTCGCTGTCTACGGAGCCATCGAAAGAAAAGGGAATTATTTTGTTATTAATGACAAGCTTAAATACATAGGTACGTACTTAAATACGTACCTATCTACCTTTTACGAAGAAATAAAAATTGATATATCATGCAATCTTTAAAAAATTACTGGATGAATACTGATATATAATAAAAATAAATCTGGATAAAATATCCTTAACTTGGCACACACACACACACACACACACACACACATATATATATATATATATATGTGTTTGTGTGTGTGTGTGTGTGTGTGTGTGTGTATGTGTGTGGGTGTGTGTGTATGTATATCTATATCTATACACAAATATATATATATTTAGACATA
Organism: Eledone cirrhosa; assembly: GCA_964016885.1. Lineage (NCBI taxonomy): Eukaryota > Metazoa > Mollusca > Cephalopoda > Octopoda > Eledonidae > Eledone > Eledone cirrhosa. Next base: position 294,403,319 of record OZ024743.1, read on the forward strand.
TATCGTCAACTATTTAGAGATCATGTGCGGTACTGTGGTTAGGAATATCATTTTTCCCCTTCCAATTCACCATTTAATGATAGTATCTCTGTGATGGCATTGAATATGTTATCTGTATGATGGTATTGAATATGTTGGTATTCAATGCATTGGTATTGAATTCAGTGTTATTGAATTTGTTGTTGGTATTGAATATGTTGATTCATGTAATTCCTCAATGCGAGAAATAATGATTATGTCTATGTATAAAGTATAATGTCTACTAGAATTAGATTTAACTTAAGACTTGCCATTTGAAAATATATCAAGCTAACGGCCTATGTTATTGATATCCTCACAAATGTCGACAAAATGTCGACAATTGTGTTTGAATGTCTTCTAACCTTATTCATCCAACTGGTTTAGAATTAGTTATAATATATGACTGACATATAGAATATCTTTTCAGTTAGCAACACTTCACACTCAGTTACGCAAATACATACAAATATACACACATAGGCTCACAAAGTGTTATCAGGCGAAAACATCAGCATGTGTTAATAATACACAGGCATCCCAAATTATATGTATATTTTTATTTTGATACTGAACTCTTAAAATATGTATGTATATATATTTTATATAAAATATAAAATATATATGTATATATATTTTATATAAAATATGAAATATATATGTATATATATTATATATATATAATTATCTATAAACAACGATATGGTTATAAGTAAGAAAGAAAGCTCCATCGTCTGAATTTCAGATAACTGCAGCAGTAAAGGTTTTCACAGGGAATTCTAGAAACCGACTGCATATTCTCATTACCTCACTTGGTGAATTTATCTGTAACCCCCCCCCCACACACACACACACACACGTAATATATATATATATATATATATATATATATATATATATATATATATATATATAACCAAAGATTAGTATGGTTATTGATTACTCAACGAACACAATATTACAATAGATTAGAAGCACCCAACAGTTTTCCTGGAACTCTTAATATTATTCAAAATGTTAAGAAATGAAAAATATTGTCATAATCAAAATATATATTTTATTATACATATTTCAAAGGTACTATGGTGTTTAAGTACGTTTTCATCAGACAAAATAGATGATTATTCAATTCCAGTATTGGCAGACTGAAATACTGGCAGTCTGCCTGGATTGAATAATCAAAACCGTAGCGGCATGTCACTAATCAAATCATATATTGTGTTTCATGAAAACGTACTTAAACACTATAATACCTTTGAAATATGTATAATAAAATATATATTTTTATTATGAGAATATGTTCCATTTTTTAACATTTTTAATAATATATATATATATATATATAGTGTATATATATATATATATATATATATGTATATATATATATATATATATGTATATATATATAGTATATATATATATATATATATAGTATATATATATGTATATGTATATATATATATAGTATATATATATATATAGTATATATATATATATAGTATATATGTATATATAGTATATATATATATAGTATATATATATATATAGTATATATATATATATAGTATATATATATATATATAGTATATATATATATATAGTATATATATATATAGTATATATATAGTATATATATATATAGTATATATATATATATATATATATATAGTATATATGTATATATATATATATAGTATATATATATAGTATATATATATATACATGTATATATATATATATCGTATATATATAAATATATTATATATATATATGTATATATATCGTATATATATAAATATAGTATATATATATATATATGTATATATATTATATATATATATATATCGTATATATATAAATATAGTATATATATATATATATAGTATATATATATAGTATATATATGAATATAGTATATATATATATATATATAGTATATATATATAGTATATATATGAATATAGTATATATATATATATGTACATATATAGTATATATATATATATATATGTACATATATAGTATATATATATATATGTATATATATAGTATATATATATATAGTATATATATATATATATATATATATATATATATATATATATATAGTATATATATATATATAATATATATATATATATATATATATATATAGTATATACAATATTAAATAAATGGAAAACTATATTTATAAAACCATATTTATTTCATTATATATATTTCGGGGATATCATATTAACAATATGCTATGCCTTCATCAGACAAAATACAATATAAACAGTTTTATAGATAAATAGATTCGACATACCGTAATAACACCGACTTCATTTTATTTTTTTTTCTCTCTATATATCTCCCTTACATTAATACCTGAGCTAAATAAATAAATAAATAAATAAATGTATCATTGATACATTTACTCAAAATGACCTCCCACTACCTAATTTTCTATATATATATGTATCTATCTCTATTTCCTCTCTCTCTATATATATATGTCTCTTTCTGTTTCTTTACATGAAGTTCTTCGCTTTATCTATCTCTCCATCTCTCTATTTTGTTCCATGCATTTCTTCTTTTTCTTTTTCTTCTTTTTTTTCTTCTTTTTCTTCCTTTTCTTCGTTTTGTCTTTCTTTCTTTTTTCTCTCTTTCTTTCTCTCTGTATAAAATTTTTTCACTGCCAGCGTAAACCTCTTCAAATGAAGTCGGTGTTATTACGGTATGTCGAATCTATTTATCTATAAAACTGTTTATATTGTATTTTGTCTGATGAAGGCATAGCATATTGTTAATATGATATCCCCGAAATATATATAATGAAATAAATATGGTTTTATAAATATAGTTTTCCATTTATTTAATATTGTAAATATACTCCAAATATTTGTCGAGTGCTTTTATATCAGTTATAAATATTTACTAGTTGTAACCCAACAATTTTAAATATAACTTTACATGTATCTTGCTCCAATACTGTTGAGCGCTTTATATTATAACTGGAAAAATGGAATTCTTTAAGATTACTTCCTCTCTAAAAGACATACCTCTACCTAGAAACAAAGACTTTGTAAAACAATTAATAGATAAATCTGACTCTTTTATAAGGAGAATCAGGTGGCGTGCATTCCACTTTGATAAATCTAATGCAGACGAAAATGTCTCGGACTTAAACAAAGTTTTCAAATCTAAAAGAAATCCACCCCCTAACAAACTTTTATCTGACTTTGAAAACGATATAATTTCTATCATACAAGGGGTCAAATTCAAGAGAAACTTTAAAGGCCAGGAATATCTGAAAGGCATTAAGGATAACATTGAGAGCTTAGAGAAAACTGAGAAGATCTTGGTGAAATCTGACAAGACCAACAACCTCTATGGAGTGCGGAAAGACATGTATAATGGCCTCATACTGAAAGAGCTGAGGAAAAAGTACAAGGTAGCAGATAAGGCCGAACTTGAGAAAATGAATGTCGAAGCATCTTGTATAATGCACGAGTTGGAAATTGAGAACAGAACACAACCTTTCGTGCCCAGGAAACCGAAGATCAATATGAAGGACCACAAGAGGAATTTTGAAAATGACCTGCCAGTTAGATTGATCGCACCTTCAAAATCGGACCTGGGCAAATTAAGCAAAAACATTCTTGACAGGGTGATACAGCAAATTAAGAACGTGGATTGTGTATCTAACCTGAGCTTGTGGAAGGGAACTGGAGAGGTTGTTGAGTGGTTTAGGCAAATTAAATATAACAATAATAATAGGTTTATTCAACTTGATATAGCTAACTATTATTCTTCTATTACCCCTAGTCTACTAAATAAGGCACTAAATTACGCATTCAAACATACTGACCTAACTAGCAAAGAAATGCATATTATATTATCGGCTAGGAAAACTTTGATAGAATTTAATGACAAATTATGGACCAGAGCAGATAGAGATAGCAATTTTGACATAACTATGGGATCTTCCGACTCAGCTCAGGTAACTGACCTTGTGGGCTTATTTTTAATCAATTCGCTACATAGGAAAATACCTGGTACTACCGGAGGTTTATATAGGGATGACATGCTTTTACTTATTAATAATAATAACCCTGAACTAAATAGAAAATGTAAACAAATTACAAATTTTTTTAATTACTTTAACCTTAAAATAGAAATTGAGAACAACCATAGAATAGTCAATTTCCTAGATATAACATTAAATCTCAACACATGTCTCCACTATCCTTTTCACAAGTTGAATGAAAACTTAAACTATGTCAACTTTAACTCTAACCACCCCAGATCTGTCAAAAACACTATAGTAAACTCAGTCCAAAAACCTATCTCTAGGATCTCGTCGAATAGAAAGATTTTCGACGAAAAGGCCCAATACTATAATGAAGCACTAGCTAGGGCAGGATATGCTGATAAGATTGTGTACATAGATAATGATAGACAAACTAAACAAAGTAACAACTTTTTTAATTACGGCAACAACATTAACAACTATAATAGAAAGCATTACAATAATTCCAAAGGACAAAAAAGAAATAGAACTAGGAACATAATTTGGTTTGCCCCCCCTTTCTCACTAAACATTAAAACCCACATCGCTAAATTATTTTTCAAAGCTCTTGATAATCGCTTCCCTAGAACACATAGGTATCACTCAATTTTCAATAGGCATACAATTAAATTAACCTACTCATCCACCAAAAATTTAGCACAAAATATTAATAGAATAAATAATAGGAACTTAAAA
>OZ024743.1:294418086-294420586 GCA_964016885.1 Eledone cirrhosa
TGATAACATATGAAAATATATAAAATTATTGCGAAATAGTAATTAAAACAATCTATAATACACATGACAATATTTAGAGTTATCCAACGACCATCAGTTCAACCCACTAATTTAGTAACTTCAAAGAATCCCATATATCGACTCATACACCATAGATTATTCACTTTCCATGCATCTCTGAAAGTACGAGTAAGTATTTTCTCGTAGGTTCATCGCTAAAGGAATCCACAACTTCTGGAGAAAAGTTCTTTATCCTTCAGAATAATTCTTTCATTGGTAAAAGTAAATGTCTCCCAGTAGATACTAGATATCGATATTATCTATGTCCTTCCACATATAGATTAGATTATTCTCATACAGAAAACTAAACAGATCATTGTTGATTCTAGCGATCGTGTGTTTATGCGAATCACACCGTTACACATGTCATTTAGCTGCCTACTGATATATATTAAAATATAAATAATTTTTCGTATCTCTCATACGATCGCAATGCATGAAATCGAATCAGACATTTGTTTTTTATCACAAAGCCAAGAGTAAGGCCTCCCAATCTTTACTCGCGCTGACCTCACAATCATTAAATCATTCGCTCCATCCTGGATTAAGCTGCTGTTTGTGTCTTTCAACAAGACAATTCATTTTACATTTCTACAGTCCAATCAGTTGAAACAAATTAATGCCACTAGCAGCAGCTTCTACTGAGAGTTAATCTTTTATGACTTGGGGACTCCTCTAGTCGGTTAACATTACATGAAATTGGCTTGATATATCTCTAGGCTCAGGAAGGTGTAATAATTAAAAGTACGGACATTTCAACAATTATATGATAACACGGTTACTGATATCAAGAAGGTATACACTCGCATATATACAAACTAACAGCCGAGACAATCAGAAGCTTCTACCTGGTTGCTATGACTAGTAGTAATACCAGTAGCATGTAGCTCAAATACTATAACTATATGACTTAAAAGAGAGGCGAAAAACATTGGATAATATAATTAATTAGTAATTCACTAATAACTTTCGTTTTCTCATATGTACAAACTGTATGCCATATAAACACATTTTGTCACAAAACACGAGAACAATGGTAGCATCGGGACAAATGTAAATATATGAATAATTTCTTTTCTCACACGGAGAGACAAAAATGGATGGACCTAACAGGTTGCATATCTTATCTGATTCTCGCCAGAAGTAGAATAACACTTAATATGCATAAGAAAGGAAATATAACGAATAGCTGTATATAATCACTAAACCTGGTTAACATTCTTCAACCGAGCAAATATTTACAAACTTAGTGCTATGTTGGAGATGTATTCAAATTAGTTATTTTTTAGGCATTTATTACACAGTATATCAATAGTGTGGCACACGACAAACTCATTTGTTTGATATAACGAAAGTCTTTGCTCTATTGTGATTATTGGAAACACGTATTGTTCATGAGAATCAAAGGTGATTTAAAACCAATCAGCTATATATTTTTGTTATGATCACAGAGAGAAACAAGAAGAAATAGTTAATAATTATGACAAAACAACTATAGCTTCATTGTCTTTGGGAAACATGCTTATTTTGCATCACATTACAAATATGACCATTGGATAATGTAGTCGTATTTACACAATGTCTGAATAACAATTGAGTTATTCAATTCTTAAATGGTTTTGAAGATAGTTATGCTGGAAATGAGTTAACCTGGGAGTCAATAACAACCAGACTGATAATGACATAAGTTTAGCTATCAAAACACAACGGCAGTTTAAGCTTATGAAACATTGAATGAATATCTAATACTAATAATCATATTGCTTTATCATGGACAATATATTAACAAAATATCAGCGGATCAAATTGACTTCTATCTCGAAGATTAATGCGGTTTATCTTCATATGATACTGAGTGAGTCAGACCGTATTGCGGAACTTGGTCAACCATATAATGCAGATGGTTGATAAAGTATTAGAATACTTAAATATATATCCCCGTATTTAGGATTTCACATCTGACAATTTCTCTTTTTACGATGTACAAACACGAATAACACAAATGCATTAAAATATGTTCGTAAATATTAATATATATATAAACTTTAACATTTTTCCCCATTTACAAATTCATATACAACGCTACTTTCATCCAACGTACCAATAAGGAAACATATTTCATTAACAAATTCCAACCTCTATTTAATGCTCTAAAAATCGGACCAATCTAAAACTGCAACAAACAATCAAACATTTACAAGAGTTACCTCCTACACACCCTACCTAATACTTTTTCTTAAATAAATTAAATATCATCCAGCAAGAATTGCTTCCCCCTGCATATTAACTCTCTAAAAAGGGAAATCATATCAAACCTTAGTCCACCATTTGCCTCCATCGTGGAATCATCGATCAACTAAGCACTCTTGCTATATTAACACATTTTGATCTGCTTATCTTCAATAACTATGTCTGTAAATAACATTATTCTTTTTGCACC
>OZ024743.1:294428086-294448086 GCA_964016885.1 Eledone cirrhosa
AGGATCAAGATGTTCGTTTTGACAGTATTTAAGCTCGAAACAAGTTTCCATGGCAAAGGTTTACAGCAATGTTTACATACATTTTTACTGATAAATGTATGAATTATCTCTCTCTCCCCCCTCTCTCTATATATATTTTTATATATAAACGGAAAAAATGAAACGAAATTTCATTTCCCATATATATACTATATATATATATATATGTATATATATATATATATAATATATATATATATATATTTCAAGGAAACGACAAAACAGACATACAAAAAGTCTTATCCGGAAAGGGGAAATAAGGTTAAGGTTGGTGGTCTTATATACACACATATATATTTATATACAAGCATGCGCATGCCTGTGTAAATGTATGTGTGTGTGTGCGTGTATGTGTGTGTGTGGGGGGGGGGGGGGGGGGAGTTGTGTGTACATAAACAACATTTTCGCATTTAAGCTTATATGAAATAAAAATATAGATTACTGATACAAAATTCTCTAGATAAACTAATTAGCTTTTAATTACCTCCTTTTCCATTAACAAGTTTATATTATTAACTTAATTTATTTTTATCTATTAATGACAAAATATATATATTGTCGTGAGAGCATGTGTTTCTGTGTATGTTTGTGTTTATAAATATATATATTTATATATACATGCATATATATATATATATATGTGTATATATGTGTATATATATATATAAATATATATAGGAACCAGTAAGACCCCGACAGCTGAGCTCAAGCCGTTTCGAAGGCTAATTCTGGACCAGAATTAATTCTGGGTCCAGAATTAGCCGTCGAAACGGCTTGAGCTCAGCTGTCGGGGTCTTACTGGTTCCTATTACCCACACTACTACCTCAAGTATTGAGTACTTTGGTGCGTTATGGTCCACCTGGTTCCTTACCACATTTCCTTCGTTATAAATATATATATATATATATATAAATATATATATATATATATATATATATATATATATATATATATATATATATATATATATATATATATATATATATAGAGAGAGAGAGAGAGAGAGAGAGAGAGAATTGTGGTAAGGAACCAGATGGACCATAACGCACCAAATTACTCAATACTTAGGCTAGTAGAGTGGGAAATAGGAAAAAGTATGACCCCGACGGCAGAGTTCAAGCCGTTTCGACGGCTATTTCTGGACTGAAATAGCCGTCCAAACGGCTTGAGCTCTGCCGTCTGGTCATACTTTTTCCTATATATATATAATATTACTCAAAATGTTAACAAATGAAAAATATTGGCATAATCAAATATATACTTTATTATATATATTTCAAATGTACTGCACTGTTTTTTTCAGTAAGCCCTCATCAGACAAAATATATTATTATTTGATATATGACATACCGCTACGGTCTTGATTATTCAATTGCCGTATTGGCAATACTGCCATGCGATTTCCAGTGTCAGGCTCGATCATCACATCGTTCGTGCCTCGAGCTGGTCGCCAGAGAAACGATTGTAATATGTTCAATAAATTCCATTCGTCGCAACACTGATTCTCTTTTTTTTGTGATATATATACACACACACCAAAACAAGATGGCGTAGGACAGAACAAAGGAGAGGCATAAAAACAAAGAAAAGAATCCCCAGTCACTGTAAAGGTCACAGAATGTGTGACGAAAGAACTTTGACAATATATTAACAATCGTCTGGTTGTGGAACCAACGACCCAACCGGAAATTTATAAATTCTTAAATTTATAAATTTAATTTATAATAAATTGAAGTGAAAGCAGCTGGTGCGTGTGTTTCCCATTGGCAACATGGCCCTCACAAAGCATTACAATATATATATATATATATATATATATATATATATATATATATATATATTCGCGTCCCCTTTATTTACGTGTCCCAACAACTTTTTTTAGCCGTTGCTCGCACCAACCAGGGGTATATGGCCTTTAATGCGACGAAATGCCTACGACGGTTGGAAGGCCACTGATGAGGACAAACTTTTTCATATGTAACCCATTTGCAGCGCCGCAGCTCCATTATTATCATATTTACATATGTATATATATATCGAACCACATTTTACAACAACAAAGAATATAACAAACACAGGAGACCACTTAACATCAGCAGACAACCTCTCTACCCCATCCATTTTTTAGACACAGCACACAGATACAGGCAAACAAAATAACACAAGAAAGGGAGGAGAAACCGAGAGTAATAAAAATTATCAATCTAACTAGTGCAGAACCAACACCCAACATTATCAACTTACTCTCCAAAGGTCTTAAATTCACACCGACCCCACTACGTCCTAACTACTATGAAATGAAGGAAGACATCACAAACTTCTGTAGAAAGTTACGACTCAGTGAAGAACTATTCCACCAGTACAATGAGGATGAATCATTAGCCAGAAATAGAAGCAATTACACCCCATCAAAAGGTATAAATAAAATCCTGGACGAATTCTGTGAACACATCACAAACTTCCCTTACCAACACTTGCACAGACAAAAACACAAGCCAAACCTCAACAAGAAAGAATGGGAAGAATTAAATAGATTAAAAACCGACAGAACCATTACAATTAAAGAGGCTGATAAAGGGAGTAGAGTAGTCCTAATGGAGACAGAATTCTATATCAACTTAGAGCTCTCCACTTTGGAAAACGAAACATACTACGAAAAGGCTGAAAACTAAAATCAACAGAAAATAATGAGACACCTAAAAACTCTGATCAACCAATACAAAGAAGGACTCACTAACAAGGAATTCCGCTTCATCACAGACTTCACAAGTAAATGCAGCCTTTTCTACGGTATCCCTAAAGTACATAAAATAGAATTAATAAGTAAGGCATGCAAGGAAGCCACAGACATAGTCATCAATGTCCCCTCACCCAATGACCTCAAATTAAGTCCTATAATAGCAGGCCCCGCTTGCGAAACCCACCGCCTTAGCAACTTCATTGATACCCTTCTCAAGCCTTTTCTCAAACACATCAAAAGCTATATAAGGGACGACCTAGATATGCTCAATCACCTCCATAATATGCCCCTTTCTGAACAAACCCTACTAGTGACTTCGATGCAGTCAACCTATACTCCAGCATCCCCCACAACCTAGGAATAGAAGATATCCAATTCTGGCTGGATAATTAACACAATGAACTCCCACAACTCATCAAAAAAGAATTCGTGATAGAGGGACCAAATTTATCTTGGAGAACAATTACTTCGTTTTCAATAACAAACCCTACAGGCAGAAATTTGGGACCGCTATGGGAACGAAAACAGCCCGCACTTATGCCAACCTAGTCATGGGATACCTGGAAATCACCCTCTAAACTAAAGTCCTAAACAAATTTGGAAACACTCTCCACTTACACATAGAAAGGAACTGGAGGCGATATCTAGATGACTGCCTCAACCTTTGGCACGAAAACATCGAGAAACCTAAAGAATTTCACACCCTTAGAAATGGGCTAAACACGAATATTAACTTCACGATGGAATACAGCCATCAACAACTCCCATTCCTCGACATCCTCATTAAGATCCATAACAAAAAAATAGAAACAGACATATACTACAAGCCCACAGACTCCAAGCAATATCTTCATTTCAACTCTTGCCACCCTAGACACGTTAAAATTAATATTCCTTACAACTTAGCCAAGAGAATCTGTACTATAGTCCCAATAAAAACACCTGCTACTTACGGCTACAAGAACTAAAGGATACACTCATAGGTAGGGACTACCCTGCATCACTAATTGACAATGAAATCCAACGTGCCCTAAAACTCAGTACCCAGGACCTTAGACACCCTAAAGTAAATCAACCGAAACTAAAAGCTCTGCCATACATCTCCACACACAACCCCCTCAACAATGAGGCCTTTTACACCATCCTCCAGAACATCCCTGTGTTGAAAAAGGAGCATAGAATGAACCAAATCCTACGAACACACGATATCATAAAGAGCAAAAGACAGTCTAAGTCAATGAAAAACATCCTAACACATGCCAAAGTACTGCCAACCACTACAACGAAACCCACAGTAAAAAAATGCGATAGACCCAACTGTGGCATATGCATCAACCTAATAGAGGGTTCGGAATTCTATTTCAAAGAAGGACAACGTTTTATAGTAAAGCACAATTTCACATGTGCATCAGAAAATCTAATATATGTATTAATTTGCTCAGGTTGTCGAGAACAATACATAGGCCAGACCCAAAACAGCCTCCGCCAACGCATGACTGTCCATAGATCCCAAATTAAAATACGGGAATACAGGAAAATACCACTGAGTGAACAAATTGATACCCGTGCCGCCCAAAATCATCCCAACTTCAGAATATTTCCCCTCTACAAATTTAAAGATAATGCCACCCACACCCAGCGCATCAGCAAGGAATCTCACTTTATTAATAAATACGGACCCTGTCTAAACACTTCTCCCTAAGACGAACCCACAAAATACACACGTCAACATACATACCTACATCAGCATACATCTCTATCCACATATAAACACAATGACATACGTAAACACATGTTCTATGGTGCAACACAAATATACACAAATTTGCATACATTTTGATGTCTATAGATATAAACGTGCCGACACACACACATACATAAACGCACACATGCATTGCACACTGATGGGCACATATATATTTGTACACAATATTCCAATACGGCAAGGCCTAATGGATTCCCCTTGCTGTACCTACAATCTGGACACTCACACACACCTTGGTATTATGCCAATACTATATATCATTTCACACCTTTTATTATTAAGGTTTTTGATGTTCTATTGAGAGAATAGTTTTTACTGAAAATATCGAATAATGTACACCATTTTTACCAGTATCACAAAAATACTGGTCCACCCACACACACACACACACACACACACACACATTCTCACACACACACATATATACACACACACACATATATATACACACACACATACACACGCGTACATTAACATACAAAGAGACATATACACACACACAAATACTTCTCCGTATAAGATAGGAGATGAAAAATATCTTTTAACATGTTAAAATATCCCCCACACACGTACAGACACATTCCTACTGACCATCCCTCTACCACGAATTACTCTGCTACACACACACACACACTTGTCTTAATCGGCATTTGAACCGTCAATAGGCTGCGGTTCGCACACACATCCCTGCTGACCATTATCACAACAACGAACCTCTTTACTACTACTACACACACACACACATATTTGTTTTGAAAGACTTATTTTTCAGTGACTTCTCAATCAGCCGACACAAACCTACATTTGGCGCAAAATCAATTTTTAACATTCACATGACCTCTACCGACCAATCAAAATTGTTTTGACCACAAGAATTTTTGCAACACGAATTGGCGCGAAACTTATTTTAATACATCTGGAACCACTTTTTTCACATAAAACAGTCAGAATTTCCAAAACTAATCAGATTAGAGCAAACATCATGGGCGCTCTATCTCAAAATTATTTTTGAAAAGCATTAGAAATACGAAAACTGTAAAACTTAAGACCAAAACTGAATACTAACCAATATTATTACTAATTTTTACTTATTCCTAATTAAACTATTTTTCACTGGGAATCATTTGTCAGCATTTACTTTTCCGTTTACCAATATATATATATCGAGCCCTCTTTGGATTTTAGTCTTCAATTTTATTATATTTACTATATATATATATATATATAACGAAGGAAATGTGGTAAGGAACCAGGTGGACCATAACGCACCAAAGTACTCAATACTTAGGGTAGTAGAGTGGGTAATAGGATCGAGTAGAATATATATATATATATATTTAGGGAAGCAGAAAATTGCTTTTTGTGATCCAGTTCGTGGTAAGAAAGCCAGTTTCATGGATGGTTTCAACGTACGATTGGGGGTAACTCCACAAGTTTGTAAGAATTCCGTTCAATCTTGGAGTATAAGGTATACAAGAGAAAACACAGGTAAGCATTAAGAGAAGGATTTTATCCAGGTATTTACGACCGTTTCATTGGTAAGTGCAACATTATATTGCTATACTGCAAATAGCAGCCCCTCAATTATAATTGTTTTTCACAGTCCAAATTTTCAAAATAGTGAGTAAGTTACTCTTGAAAATATCTTAATATATAGAGAAAAATATTTATTTGGAATTGTATTTACTAGTATAGAGAGAGAGGAATCAGAAGGTGAGGGGACACACGGAATAGTATAGAGAGAGAGATGAAGGGGGAGGAGTTAGGAAGTAGAGTGACAAACTGAGATGGAGGGAGGGGTAGAGGTGGAAGGATTCCTTGATCAGTATTAATATGTAGACTTCATGTCGTGGAATGTAGTGAGTTAAAGAGAATTAAATTGATCATAGTGGGAGGGATGGATGAGAGAGAGAGAGAGGGGAGGAGATATAAAGAGATAAATATATATATATAAAAAAATAAAGATAAAGATAATAATGACAAAAGTAAAAGCAAAGACGGGCGAAAAAGAAGAAAAGAAAAGATAGCCAAAAAGGGGAGGGAGGAAGGAAGAAAACGAAGAAATAGAAGAGGAATGAAGGAGAAGGGGGATATACGTATTGGTTTTGTGGGTAATTAAAAGGGTTTAGATACAACAAGAGGGTATAAAGTCTAAGTATATGCAGTTTGTCAGTTGGTAGTAAGAGGTTAAGGGTTCGATTTGCACTTGTAGTGCGAAAACTTCTCTTTGAGTCTATGGTTACAATAAATTGATCTTTCGAATTATTGTTGAGTAACTTATTCTTCTAACTCAAAATGTGGAACAGCTCAATAATCGACAACTTCTCATACCACTCCGATATGGGGGCGCGTTCGATAATTTTTTCCACTTCAGGGTGTATTGATGGTTACTTTCCCTCAGTTGCCAGGTCTTGTTTGCATAACGATGCTGGGAATGTTTCATTGCGTAATGGTGTGTATACCAACGGGCTTTAAATGTATTCCCAGTCGCTCCGATGTAATACCATTTCTGGTTGTCTGATTACCACTGTGCATTGGTAAACCAGGTTAGACTGCATACATTCATTATGTAATGGACAGGTTTCAGGTAGGTGGCAGTTACAATTCTTGTCTGTGAACAACAATTATAATTGAGTGGCTGCTATTTGCATTATAGCAATATAAGGTTAAGGTTGCACTTACCAATGAAACGGTCGTGAATACCTGGATAAAATCCTTCTCTTAATGCTTACCTGTGTTTTATCTTTTATATATATATATATATATATATATATATATATATGTAAATATATATAAATATATATATATATATGTAAATATATATATATATATATATATATATTTATATATATATATATATATATATATATATATATATATATATATATATATATATATATATGTAAATATATATATATATATATATGTAAATATATATATATATATATATATGTAAATATATATATATATATGTATATATTTTTACATTCATTTAATATATTGATTTGTTGATATTTTATTTGAGTGACCCGAATCTTCCTGGTCGTTCTTTTTCGGCTGTACGGGTGATTTTAGGCATAATCTCTATGTGTTGGTAATTTAACGATGGTTATAGCTCTGATTTATCCAAATTATTGAGCCCTCTGCCACACATATCGGATATTGTTTATCGATAATTCGTGAGCTGTTTTTCCGATTCTCGATTATTCTACTATATTTAGCTCTAGACCTTAGCTATTGACCAGTTAATTTTATTGATTATTTTTTTGTCAATCTTATTGACTGATAAATAGCTCCTGTTTATTTTAACACGTCTGTTGAGCACTCTGATTCGATATGTGATATTTTGTATTCTTACATAATTTGCACATTACCGAAATATTTCGCTGATATAGAGGTTATCTCCCTTGCTGGGTACCATGTGCGTTTCTGGCTAAGGGTCCTTTCTTCTTTATTAGCGGACGGAACCCGTTGAGAAAGCTCTTCCGCGTCCACTTCTTCTCTAGAAGTCTTATATATTTTTTATGTGGGCCGATAGTGAATGGATTAAGGAATTGCAGAAACCCAAGAAGCTAGATTTAACACCCTTCTAGCGGGTCCGGGTAAGTTTTTTACATTCATTTAATATATTGATTTATTGATATTTTATTTGAGTGACCCGAATCCTCCTGGCCGTTCTTTTTCGGCTGTACGGTGGATTTTAGGCATAATCTCTATGTGTTGGTAATTTAACGATGGTTATAGCTCTGATTTATCCAAATTATTGAGCCCTCTGCCACATATATCGGATATTGTTTATCGTTAATTCGTGAGCTGTTTTTCCGATTCTCGATTATTCTACTATATATATATGTATATATATATATATATATATATATATATATATATATATATATACGTATATATATATATATATATATATATATATATATATATATATATATATATATATATATATATATATATACGTATATATATATAACATATGTATATATATATATATATATACATATATATATATATATATATATATATATATATATATATATATATATATATATATATATATATGTGTGTGTGTGTGTGTGTGTGTGTGTGTGTGAGTGTGTGTATAAAGGTTAAACAAATAACACAATCGGTACAGTATAGGAAAAGAATATATTAGTTTATCAACATATTAAATTATCAGGAGGAGTGTTTAACGTTTCGGATGCTAGTCCTTCATCAGAAAAAAAGTGAGAGATCAGAAAGATTGAAAGGGCGAGCATGGCTGAATCGGAAAAAAATGTTTTTAAAGAAAGAGATAAATATATATAACAGATCCATTCATGTTGCCATCTCTGTGTATATATATATATATATAATATCGAAACAACCAACAAACCAACCGGAAATGTAAAATAAATTGAAGTGAAAATCGAGGGGTGCGTGTATTTTTATTGGCAACATGACCCTCCTAAAGTATAACAATATCTGTTTCCACACACGCTTTCAGATACGAAATTTCACAAAACAAATTAAAAACGAATTACATAATATATATACTAGCCGAATTACGCGCGCCTTGATACGTTTCACACAATTTTTTTCTTAGAAAATGATGATTGATTTTAAATCAGTGATATAATTTATGGAGAAAACTCTGCATTTCAATATTACTCAATGAAAAATTCAATGCATGAAAAATTGGAAAACATTATTTGGCAGTATCGTTAGAGGATCGACGCCATGCTTTCCAGCATAGTTACGTCCCTTTATGATCTGAGTTCAAATCCCGCCGAGGTTGACTTTGCCTTTCATCCTGACGGGGTCGATAAAATAAAGTACCAGTAATGCACTGGATAATTGCTGGCCTTGTGCCTAAAGTAGAAACAATTATTTTTTGTAATATATCGAATCAAAATGACGTTATTAAATCATATTCTTATTTTGTTTCTTGTAAATAACTTTTTTCAACATATCAATTCAAAACTTTATTATAATGTTCGGTGTGTTTGTAAACCAACATCCCGAATTAAGCCGTACAGTGTCTAGCAAACATCGTTGCTCATTTGTTCAACTATGACAAAGGAACGCTGTACTAGTTTCAAGCTTTTTAGCTATCGTCAGCAACGCATACCTTCCTGCTAGATGGTTGAACGTCTGAAAGTATATACTTTCCTTATGCATATTAACGGCTGAGCAGCCTAATTTGCATATCGAGTAAGTTAATCGGCCGGGGTACCGAAAACGATAAACGGTAAAAATGAAACGAAATTTCATTTCTCACTCTTAGTACGGCTTAATTCGGGATGTTTGTTTACAACCACACCGAGCATTATAATAAATGTTCGGTGAATCCATACGTACATATATATATATATGTGCATGTATGTATATACACATGCTACTGTACGTCTGTATACATATATGTATGTACGTATACATACTTATATTTACGTAACAGCCGTACTAAGAGTGAGAAATGAAATTTCGTTTCATTTTTCCGTTTATCGTTTTCGGTACCCCGGCCGATTAACTCACTCGATATGCAAATTAGGCTGCTCAGCCATTAATATGCATAAGGAAAGTATATACTTTCAGACGTTCAACCATCTGGCAGGAAGGTATACGTTGCTGACGATAGCTAATAAGCTTGAAACTAGTACAGCGTTCCTTTGTCAGTGTTGAACAAATGAGCAACGATGATTGCTAGACACTGTACAGCTTAATTCGGGATGTTGGTTTACAAACACAGTGAGCATTATAATAAATGTTCGGTGAATCCATACGTACATATATATATATGTACTGTATATATATATATACATACTACTGTACGTCTGTATACATATATGTATGTACGTATACATACTTATATTTAAGTAACAGCCGCACTAAGAATGAGAAATGAAATTTCGTTTCATTTTTTCCCTATATATATATATATATTAAAATAACACATTAAAGTTTAAACAAAGAATGGCTGCTTTCACCCTTAACGGGGTCTTTTGAAACTAAACTAAAAAATCTGTGCACGCAGAAGTAAATATTTCGAAAAACGTTATACACTATACACACACACACACACACACACACACACACACACCGCGTCATAATGACGTAATGCAGACAGCCAGAAATACAGAAGGATATTATAAGAGCGCAACGTATATCTATGTATCTATCTAAAAAGTGAAAGACTAAGAGAGAGAGGGAAAGAGATCGCTAAATCGACTAATGTGGTTCCTAGGGCATTGAAAATTTGAAATTTAGTATGCTCAGAACACTCAATAGGACCATAAGAATTACATGTGTCAAGTTTGAAAACAATCGATTGCGTGGTTCTTGTGTTTTAGTGATTGTACAGACAGACAGACAGACAGACAGACAGACAAACAGACATTCTCTGTTTTAGTAATATATATATATATAGCTCAAACTTGAAAATACCCCGCACTCTCTGGTCTTGTCCGTGGTTAGAAAGGTTCCTCCAGACAGAGGCGGGTCTGGTATTTGCAACCTCTGTCTTAGTGAGACACTCGAGATTCTTCATGGCGGAACCAAACTATTAAACAGAAGGGCCGACTTATTCGGTGCCTGCAGACACCTAAGGACGGGAACTTTCCTCAAACTATATGGATAAACCCCGATTACGCCCCCCCCCTTCATGTAGGTCCCCTACAACAACAACCACCCATAGTTTGTGGTCCCTATGGTGGATGGTCCACCGGATCCTCTACTGGTTAGGAGTCATCAAAACCACGTTTTATTGAACATGATTTTATATATATATGTATATCTGTATCATGTGTATATATATATATATTTTATATGTGTATATATGTGTATTTTATATATATGTATGTATATATATGTATATATTTTATATATATATGTATATGTATGTGTATTTTATATATATATATATATATGTATGTTTTATGTGTGTATATATTTCATTTATGTGTGTATTTTATGTATATATATATATTTTATATATATGTATGTTCTGTGTATATATATATATGCTTGTGCGTACATACATACATGAATATATATATATATATATGCACACCTGTATGGATTTGTGTGAAGGGGTAGGTGTGAGTGTATGTACAAGTCAACCAGAATAAACCTTTTATTTCTAAATTTTCTAAACTATCTAAGTATTTGACTCTAACCAATATTTTAAGTATTACCACCCCATATTTTGTATGTGTGGATGTGTGTGTGTCTGTGGCGGTGGGTGTGATTGTACGTGCAAGCCAACCTACATAAGTCTTTTTATTTGTAAATTTTCTACTCTAACCATAAATTTCAGTAGCACCACTCCACATAAATTCCTCAATTTAAGAATGACCTGTAGTATCTATTTCATACTATTAACCTTCATTGAATATATATCTGACCAGGAATGCGTTTTGTGAAAATCAGTCAAATATTGTCATCTTGCCTGACGGTTTGAACTTTACAACACCACTTGCCTCTTTGAGGTCAAATACCAACCCTACTACCATCTAAAAACTGACCAATGAGAATCAAGACTATTCCTGCTGACAACATTAAATTATTCCTAACAAGCTCATATGTCCCAAGGCTCTGATACCATCAACACTATAAACACAGAGTTGGCATATCTAAGAACTGACTAACTGCCTGATGAGGTCATAGCCATTCAATGACTATCATCGAAATATATATAGCAGTTAATAAAGGATTATGAGTTCATGCAATTGATTTCTGTTTCGTCACTATATATATATATATATATATATATATTTATTTATTAACGGTTTTTATATATTTGGTATATATTTATCCATATCGAGCCCTCTTTGGATTATAGTCTACAAATTTATTATTATTACTATATATATATATATATATATATATAAGCGTCAACCTAATATATCCCTCCCATATACTGTAACGATGGTGCTGTCTACCTTTTACATATATATATATAAACATTTAAAAAATATTTAGTAGTTAATACTTAATATATTTGTTTTGAACAGGCCCCTCTACCTAATGCCTAAGTCGTCTCTTTTTAATCCGCGCGAAGGGCGATGCGGTATATTTTATCTTTTTTTTTTTTTGTTTTCCTCATCATATTGCAGATTCAGCTTCAGTGGTCTTATTCGCACCAGTCACCAATCTGGTACTTTGTCAAACCCGCAATACTAGGCCTTTTGAAAGGTAACCTTTAATCAACTTGTCATAGCTACACCACTGGGTTGTGGGAGTTTTCTTGGGAGCTACAGGTATCACACATTATTCCCTCTCCCCTAGTAGTTAACCGCTATTGGTCTTGCGTTGTTCATTCGTACTGCTTTATATCGCAACTTGCCATCATATTTGGTGGCCGTATCGCTATCTGCCATCCCTGACCCCACTCTCTGACCGGAATGATATTTCCTTTTTCATTATTTTGTAAATTTTATTCAATGTTAATGATAATAATTGAAATAAAAAAAGATGAAAATTAAAAATAAAAATATAAATAAGTATTAAAAAGGGAAGGAGAGGAGAAATAGAAGAACGAAGGAAGAAAAGAATGAGAAAAAAAGAAGAGAGAAAGGGAAGGGAAAAAGGTATTTAGAAAAGGTTTCCTTTGAGATTTGCTTACTTCTCTTTTATCTTGTGATTTGTATGTGTGTGTGTGGTTGCAAGTGTCTGCATGCAGATGTGTGTAAATTGGTTCTTATAATCCATAGATCTATTAATTGTCTAATGAACAAAAATTATATATCTAATTGTTGTTTGTATTTGTTAATGATTTGTTTTTGTTTATTTATTCTCTGTTTTTGAGTGAAAGTAATTGTACAGTAGGGGAATTTTGAAGTTGGGTACGTTAAATATATATATATATGTATATATATATATACATACATACATATATATATACGGCAAACCGGAGGGTTTTTGGAGTAACGTTATTCGATAGAACTCGGAGATCACAGAGTCATTCCGGGTAGTGCCGCTACTTCTCAAAATTGAGATCTCACAGCTCCGATACTATGTGCATGTGGTTAGAATGTCTCAGGAAAGAATCGCTGGGCATATTTTACGGGAAAGACTAATTGGCTAAAGACTGAGGGGTAGACCCTAAGTAAGATGGTTGGATAACATCCATGAGCTTGGCTGATCTCGCTTGGGGATCCAGCCAGATCAGTTGGAGATGGTTGCTTCTGATAGGACACAGTGAAATGAGTGTTTGAGAACACAGACACCACGATCCTCTCATGAATATGTGGGTGAAGAAGAACAATTTTAGAGACTGTAAGGACCAGAAAACGTTGACAAAATTTATTAGAAATATGGATATATTCTAATATAGAAATTGAAACATGAAACAGTGATATCCTCAACAACACATGTATACATGGACAGCTATTCCCCACATATATCAATTGTACGAATTCACACGTACATATACATATATTCGCACACATGTGCATATGTATATATATATATATAATTCAATATAATGGTTTCTTATATAGGCACAAGGCCAGTAATTTGGGGAGAGGGGAGAGTCGATTAAATCGACCCCAGTGCGTGACTGGTACTTTATTTTATCGACCCCCATAAGGATGAAAGGCAAAGATAACCTCGGCGGGATTTGAACTCAGAACATAAAGGGCCGTAACTCTTTGTTGCAAAGCATGGCGTCCGACCCTCTACCGATACTGCCAATCCACCGCCCAATATAATTCAATATAATAAAGAGAGATAAACACAGATATATACATATATGTGTTCAAATCGTAAGAGACCAGATTCGCTAGGGTGAATAGGATACTAACTATGAACAATACCGTTTGCCAGCTCAATTTAAAAGAATATATTAAGAAAAAATACAAACCGAAATTGTGATAACTAATAAATTGTACATCCAGACAGATTTTGGTAATGCTGTTTAGCAATTAAGTGAAAGGGTATTACTAATTCTATTGCTCGTCAGTGGATGTCGAATTATAAAACCTTCCACTTCTAGGTTTCTTAAAAATTCGTGTCATTTAATTTGTAGAGCTACTTTAAATGTCGAGTGCACCTGGCTGCTATTTTTATTAGCATACGTTTACCAAACTCACTAGGCACTGAATGCCATTTGCGTTGTTTTAAACTCGCGCCTCATTCAGTCTTCTAAGAAACCTACAAGTGGAAGGTTTTACTAATTCGACATCCACTGACGAGCAATAGATTTGGTAATTCCCTTTCACTTAATTGCGAAACAGCATATATATATATATATATATATATATATATATATATATATATATATATATATATATATATATATCACAATTTCTATAATGTGTCTAATAAAAGATACATTATTATTTTGTCCTTCCTCAGTGTGTGTATTAATAAATATGGATACGTGCATTTATGTTTCTGTGCATATGCAAATGTGTTAAATCTATATACGCACGCTATTTCTAAAAGTGGTAAACGGGTTTAGTGCGTTTCAAAAACTATATACTTGTCCTGTTTTATTCATACTACAATACATACACACATACATACACACATACATACATAGATACATAGATACATAGATACATAGATACATACAAATATGCACACACATACACACACGCCCGACCACACATGTATATTTCATTTGCTGAATGCGTTTTCTCTATTTGTTTCCACTGGATGTACCGAGATCTTTTTTTTTTTTGTAATCGGCTTTTCTCCCCAATGATTCAGTAAGTGAAAGGTCTAACATAGGATATCGAATGATCATTGCATCCCCAACCATGTGCAATGAAATCAATCCGGATGTCCATGTTACTATTGTAAGGATGTAATGGATATAGTGTTTCATATTTAAGGTGAATGACCAGAGTGCTGGGAAGGTAGATAGTGTATATCGGCATATACATGCATTATGTTGTTCTACCATGCCTAGAAAACAACGTACACTTTATATATATATATACTGTATATATATATATATATATATATAATATTATAATTGAATATGTATATATCTGTGTTCGTTTTTCTTTTATATTCAACTAGCAGTAAAGCCCGGCGTTGCTCGGGGTCGCTCAGTAGCTGTGTTAAAGTTACAATGTTAAGTTTCTTTTTTGGCTTAAAAACTGTAATGTCTACTGTGCAGACTTGCATGTGGTGTTTTTGATTAATATTCCCTCAACCAACAATATGCCTTATGAAGTTAAGAAAACATAACGATAACCCGAATGTTATAACAAAAGAGGATGCTGGGGATAAAAACTGCACTGGTTATTTATTAACAAAGATCGAAAATGTAAACACTGCAACGCAGAGAAAAACATTAGCGTAACCAAATTATCAGTTATGTCTGTCTGCACGCCTATATCACCTCTCTGCACGACTGTCTGTCTGCACGCCTGAAATATTTGCTTGTTTTACGTAGTCTTTAAATAGACTTGTTTTCAAGTAAAAATATTGTTTTAAAATGCTTTTAAATGGAAATGAAGCAAAACGGAAGCTTAGTGTTCGAACTGATGAAATTGTGTTAATGTCATTTTAAACGCTGAGAAAGCCAGCGTAATTGTTTACGTAACACGCTCAATGTAAACAGAACAAAGGGAAATAACTGATCACTTACGCTCAAAAATCGATACATTATATTCGATTTCGTCACATAGGGTGGGTCAATTTGAAATATTTTTTTTCCGATGTCTTCGCTAGGGCTCAATGTACAAGTATAGCAATTTCGGTGCAATTCCGTGAGAGATTCTAAGAGGAGATGTGTGCCAAAAATCGATAGACAGACAGACAACCACAGTTTTATATATATAGATTATAATATACGGCTCAGAAATATCTCTTTTCTTATTGTAAGAGACTATTTTGAGTTCCCAACTCAATATATATACGTTTGATATATATATATATATATATATATATATATATATATATATATATATATATATATATATATATATATACACATGTATGTATATATATATATGTATATATATATATATATATATTGTTATACTTTGGGAGGGTCATGTTGCCAATAAGAAACACACTCACCAGTTGCTTTCACTTCAATTTATTAGAATAAATTTATAAATTTAGGAATTTATAAATTTCCGGTTGGTTGGTTTGTTCCACAACCAGATGGTTGTTTATATATTATGGGACAGTAGACTTAAACTTAAACTTAAAGAACAATTAGAAGACCCCTTAACCCTGATAATGTACTCCCGCTACGTTGATGATATAAACATCGTAGTTAAAACACCCCAACTAGAGAACAGTCGGGAATAAGCGAAAAACACAATAGAAAGCATCCAGCAAATAGCTAACTCCATCCACCAGAGTATTAGAGTTACTATAGACTACCCAAGCAAACACCCTAACCATCGATTACCTGTACTAGACGCAGAGCTATGGTTAGATACCATTAATAACAAAAAACAAATCCTCCATTCCAATTATGCCAAACCCATGACTTCCAAATATCTGATCCACCGAAACTCAGCTGTTTCGGACCATACCAAAATCAACATACTGATTGCGGATTTGGTACGGGTGATGAGAAACGTGTCCCGCATGTGCAACCCCGAAGAACTAGAGAGACACATACAACACTTCATCCACCGTATGCAGTTCTCTGGTTACAATCAGAGAGATAAAATCAGAGTGTATAGAGGAGCCAGAACCAAGTGGGAAAAAATGGTAAATAATGACACAAATGGGACCTGCCCCTTGTATAGGAGCAAATTTTGGAATAGAATAGAAAGAACTAGGAATAAGGCTAATAGAATAAACTCATGGTATGATAGCAATAAATACCAGAGTGTGAAGTTCATCGAGACAACCCCTAAAGGTGAATTAGCTTACACATTTAGAAGGGCCCTAGATAAACATAAACTCAATATTAAGATAGTAGAAAGACCAGGTACCTCCATAAAAACACTTATTAGCAAGACATACCCTTTCAAAGACCTCCCTGTATAGATAAGAAATGTATAACCTGTAAATTAAGCCCCCATATTATCTGTAAAACTAGAAATGTAGTATATAGGATAAGATGTACTGAAGGACAATGTAGAGACAAAAATAGAGTGTACATAGGTGAGACAGCTCGTAGTGTAGGGGAACGGATAAATGAACACTGGCGAGACCTTCAAGATAATAAAGAATCATCTGTACTCTACCAACATGCTAAAATAGAACATAAGGGTAAATTAGAGAACATAGAAATAAAAATAGAATCTACACACAGAAAAGACGCCATGTTTAGACAAATCACAGAGGCAATAAACATAAAAGAATTACAACCGAAATTAAATAGAAAACATCAGTGGAACAGCAACATCACAACTTACAATTAAGGACAAAATGAAAACACACACGCACATAGAACAAACAACCAACCTGTAACATGTACATAAACAAATAAATAAACGAATATAAACACACACAGACACCCAGATGTGGCGCATACGCAGACTGAGCACACAATACACACACAGAAACAAGCTGGCGTGGGACAGAACCAATGAGAGACACAAAAACAAAGAAAATAACCCCACTCACTGAAGAGGTCACAGAATGTGTGACGAAAGAACTTTGACAATATATAAACAACCATCTGGTTGTGGAACTAACAGCCAACCGGAAATTTATAAATTCCTTATTTTATATATTTATTATAAAACAACTGGTGCGTGTGTTTGTTATTGGCAACATGACCCTCCCAAAGTATAACAATATCGGTTTCAACACACGTTTTCAGATAAAGAATCTTGCTAAACAAATTCAGAAACGAAATATATATATATATATATATATATATATATATATATATATATATATATATATATATATATATATATATATATGTATATATACATATATACATATATATATATATATATATATATATATATATATATATATATATATATATATATATATATATATATATATATATATATATATATATATATACATATATATATATAGGTAAGTAAAACCGGGTTTTGAATCGGAGGTAACCACAATAAGTAAGGTACTCAATACATAGCAGAATATAACAGTTTTAATATAGATGAGATTCTACAGGACTAGAACTGTTTCATTAACTTTTAATTTCAAATTCTTTAATATTATCTATTATCTTCCAACGGCTTTTTAACTTCTCTCTGTGAGACAATATATTTTTTTTCTCAGTTGTAAAGGTTATCTCTCTCTCTCTATCACCCACCTCTCCTCCTCTCTCATCCTTCCTTCTTATAATCCTCCCCCACCATTCTTTACTCTCATCTCCTCCTCTTCCTTAGCTTTTCCACCCCCACCCCTCACTTTTACCCAATCTCATACATCAAGCTTAAATTATTTATCATATGTTGATTTAAAACTTCACTATTTCACAAGTGTTTTTTAAGCTTCATATCATGTATCCCTATTTTAACTGATGAAAACGCAGATATCATCCAATGATGATATTTGTTTTTGAAATGCGCATAATAAAATAATTGGAACTCTTTTAACCATTTTTGATCTTATATTATATATATATATATATATATGTGTAGGAGGTGAGTTTTATTGTAGTACAATAAAGCAATGCAGATATCGGATAAGAAGCACTCTACAGTTTGTAGGACTGGAGTATACATAATATATAAGAACAAAAGATGGTTAAAAGAGTTCCATGTATTTTATTATGCGCATTTCACAATGTTGATTTAAAACTGAACTATCCACAAGTGTTTTTTAACCTTCATATCATGTCCTCCTGTTTTATCTGATGAAAACACAAATATTATTGCATGATGATATTTGTTTTTGAAATGCGCATAATAAAATACATGGAACTCTTTTAAACATCTTTTGTTCTTATATATTATATATATATATATATATATATAGATGAGATTCTACAGGACTAGAACTGTTTCATTCTTTAGAAATCATCAGGAATCTCATGATTTCTAAAGAATGAAACAGTTCTAGTCCTGTAGAATCTCATCTATATTAAAACTGTTATACTCTGCGATGTATTGAGTACCTTACTTACTGTGGTTACCTCCGATTCAACCCGGAATAACGTACTATATATATATATATGTATTTGTATATGTATATATATATGTATGTGTATGTATATATTGTTATACTTGGGGAGGGTCATATTTGTGTAATATTGCCAGAATTAATAACAGAACACACTCACTGTTTGGTTGGTTTTCGCTTTTCGCTTCTGTGTCTTTTATATCGGTAATCTAATATATTCGGTCCTCAATGTTGCCATTGACTGACCGACGGTCAAAAATAATTGTTTCTACTTTTGGCACAAGGCCAGCAATTACCCAGTGCATTACTGGTACTTTATTTTATCGACCCCGTAAGGATGAAAGGCAAAGTTAACCTCGGCGGGATTTGAACTCAGAATGGCAAGGGCCGTAACTCTATGCATCAAAGCATGGCATCCAACCCTCTACCGATACTGC
>OZ024743.1:294453086-294460586 GCA_964016885.1 Eledone cirrhosa
TCTCCAAGTTAGAATTTTAGTCTACGATTTCTGCTATACCATTTACGTGGTTTTGTCTTTGCGTGCTATTGTTCTCCACGCTCCACATATGACTTATTATCTTCGTTTTTTCGTTCATTGCCAGAGAACGTCTCTATGCACCAACAAAGAGAACATTAGTCTACGACCTCTTTTATACCATAAACGTGGTTTTGTCTTTGCGCGTAATTGTTTTTCACCGCTCCTATTAATGACGTATTATTCGTTTTTTCCCGTTCTTTGCCAGCGAACGTTACCACGAACCAAAGTATCGTCTTCCTGTCTTCCTCCGGTTGCAACGTATTTTGAAATATCCAGTTCTGCGTTTACAGATTGACTTTGTTAGTTTCAGAAGATCCCGTTAAGGGTGAAAGCAGCGATTCTTTGCTTAAACTTTAATCTGTTATTTTAATAAATATATATATATATATATATATATATATATATATATATATTTATATATATATATATTATATACATAAATATATATATTATATGTATATATTATGTATACATAAAGGGCGGTGGATTGGCAATATCGGTAGAGGGTCGGACGCCATGCTTTCCAGCATAGTTACGTCCCTTTACGATCTGAGTTCAAATCCCGCCGAGGTTGACTTTGCTTTTCATCCTTACGGGGTCGATAAAATAAAGTACCAGTAATGCACTGGGTAATTGCTGGCCTTGTGCCTAAAGTAGAAACAATTATATATACATACATATATATATATACATTATATATATATATATATATATATATATATATATATATATATATATATATATATATATATTATATAGTCTCCTTTCCCACCATACCATAAATAGATTTGCAAAATCACCAGCTATGCTGACGCCAATGGCTGCTCCCTCATTAATAAAAGCGTTTCTATACTACAACAAATAGATGACGAAACAGAGACACAGTTAGAGGCATAGCTAGAAATAAGCTTAGATAAGTAGTAGACCGATATACTAAGAGACAAAGCAGACCAGAAATCCAACAACTTGGAAGAAATCCTGTAGAAGGCCTAATTAGCCTCAAGCAGCGCGCAGGGGATGGTGAGATAGTGTGTCTACCTACAGATAAATCTGGTAGGATGTCAATAGACAACATGCCAAACTTTATCAAGGCTATGCAACCCCTCATCACCAGCACGAGCGAAACAACACAACAAACACACGATGGGAGAGAGAAGATCCTCAAAGCTCACATGATGATGTGGACTGACATCCTAGAGCCAAGCACACGCACTGCCAACAAATTCCAAGTGTCTAACAATGACAAACGACACTTGTATGGGCTCCACAAACACCATCATACAGCCCATGACCCGACGACAGGACCACCAACAAGACCTGTATGCGGAGCCAATATTGTTAGCAACTATAGAATCTTCTACTTCCTCTCGATGGTTATACGCCCCATAGTTAATATATCCCCAGATGTATGTGACAGTACAGACGAGCTCCTCAGCACAATCAATGAGTGCAACAAACACAACAACTTATCTAACTGCATAATAGGCAGTATGGATGTAATATCACTGTACCCATCCATTAACATTGATTTTGCCGTGGAAAAATGTGTGGAAATAATCAGTGAGAGCGAGGTGGAGTTCTGCGACATTGACACAGATGAACTGGGCCTCCTCCTTAGACTTACTTATGACACCGAGTACCTAGATAACCATGACCTTAGCTGTTTCTACCCCAGTAGATCCATAAGAGGTAGAACCTCCATCATAACCTGAATGGCTAAAAAGACTCCCATGGGAAGATGGAATGGATGGACCAAAGCGATACGGACACTCAAAAACAATGATCAGATGAGAAAAATGGTCGCACATGCAATAGGGGCTAGTATTAAAACTACCCTAAAGGGCCATATGTTTAAATTCAATGAAAAGATCTACACCCAGAATGATGGAGCAGCCATTGGCGTCAGCATAGCTGGTGATTCTGACTATCTATTTATGGTATGGGGGAAAGGAGACTCAAAGATCTCTTTGAAGAGAGCTCCTTATACCTCCTCATGTACTCTCGTTACGTAGACGATATTAATATAGTAATAAGGACACCCCCACAAGGGAGTACAAAGGAGCATGATGTAGAATATAGCACACTGGAAAGCATCCAGCAGATAGCTAACTCTATACACCAGAGTGTTACTGTAATTGTTCACTACCCTTCCAAACACCCTAACAATAGACTACCAGTATTAGACACGGAACTCTGGATTAACACTATAATCGAGAGGGCCTACATTTTCCACTCACACTACGCTAAACCGAGGGCCTCCAAATGCCTGATACTCAAAAACTCAGCAATGTCCAGTAGTGCTAAGTTTAATATTCTGATCATCGACTCGGTACGCGTGATGAAGAACGTTTCTCGCATGTGCGACCCAACTGAAATGGAAAGACACATCCAACACTTCATCAACTGCATGCAGTTATCTAGCTACAACAAACGAGATAGAATCATAATAGACAAAGAAGCCACGGAGAAGTTTAAGACCCTCATAGAAATGGACATGAAAGGAATTTGCTCATTATGCAGGAGCAAATCATGGAATAGCTTAGACTAAACATAATATAGAGAAAAACACTTCATGGTACGACAACCAGAGATACCAGAGTGTCATGTTCGTGGATGCTACCTCTGAGGGTAATTTAGCTAACCAATGTAGAAAGGCCTTAAGAAAGACGCACTTAAAGATTAATGTGGTAGAAAAGCCAAGAACTACCATAAAATCCCTGATCAGCAAAACATACCCCTTTAAGAAAACCCACTGTACTAATAAGAAATGTGTTATATGTAAAGTGAACCCCCTGGTAAACTGTTAAACTAGAAATGTAGTCTATAGAATAAGATGTACAGAGGTTACTTGCAGAAACATGACAAGGACATACATAGGTGAGACATCTCAAAGCATAGGAGAAAGAATAGACCAACACCGGGTGAATTAAAAGGACAAAAAAAAAAAACGGTTCTGTACTATACGAACACGCCAGACAAAGACATGACGGTAATATAGACAACGTAGAAATTAAAATAATATCTAAACATAGAAATGACCCAACAGGTAGGTAAATCAGAAAAGCAAGTGAAATAGAGCTTAGAAAGCCAAAGATTAACAGAAAAAACGAATGAAATAACAGCAATGCCCAAACAAACAATACTGACTTAAGGGAAATATAAATATATAAATAAATATATACACAAGTACAATAACAAACATATATAAACACACACAAGTAGACAAAGATAGAATACAAAAACCAAAACACATACACTCAAATGCGAACACACACACCAAACATTATACACACACGCAAACGCATGCGCAGAGATGGAGACAAAAATAAATAAATAAATAAATAAATAAATAAATAAAATAAAAATGGCGTAAACATTACAATACAATAGGAGGGAACATGATAATAGTACCACTTATGATGTTGCAGATGTGCAACGAAAGAGCTTTGTTAGACTATATATATATATTTATATCTGTATTTTTTACCGTTAGTCTGTCAATGATAAACATTGATTTCTAAATAAATTAACTATGGAGATATAAATGATACGGAAGCGAAAACCAACCAAACAATATGACCCTCCCTAATTATAAGAATATTTGTTTCGACACACGATTTCATAACAAAAACATTGAAAAAAAAAACAAATATATATATGTATTCAAGCACAACTTTTTATGTTTACAACGTACTGATCCACATAAGGTGATTTGGTATATTCAGCGAACGATCAAATGTCAGATAGGTTATTCGGTTTGGTTAAAGAACGCCAAATTCTGATCCCAAATATAAACCCGATGGGGATAGAGGAATGAGAGGAAGTAAATGTTTTAATATGAAAAGAAATACGTAATCAATGATATATGAATTATATATTTCTAGCAGAGTGTTAAACGTTGGTTTTAGTCTTCTCTTTTTCCATTCAACTCTCAGGTATTATGATAAGAAAGAATGTTTAATCGATTCCGGAGAATGTACGGAACAGTTGAATACGGTAGAATTTTAATTCAGACTCAAAGGACCCTAACCAAATACAATAGATATTTTTTTTTTTTTTTTTAGGCAAGGAAACAGATAAAACCTACCACGTGGCCGTTTTCATGCCCTCCGTGGTTGTTGGGTGGGGGTTCAAACTGGAGTAGATTCTGTTAAAACACCC
Source organism: Eledone cirrhosa (assembly GCA_964016885.1). Taxonomy (NCBI): domain Eukaryota; kingdom Metazoa; phylum Mollusca; class Cephalopoda; order Octopoda; family Eledonidae; genus Eledone; species Eledone cirrhosa. The sequence continues at coordinate 294,457,308 of OZ024743.1, forward strand.
AATAGTCAGTTAATGGTATCAAACCTGGCTATGGATTAAGTATACTACCTAAGTAAGGAATATCTAATTTTGAACTCAGAATAAAAACAGCCGAAACAAATACAGCGAGGCGTCTCATTCGACGGACTAATATTCCATCAAGCCATTACCCTGGACTTGTTTATTTTATCGACTCTGAACGAAGAAAGCCAAGTTGACCGCAATAATATCTGCACTCTGAATGCAGGGATTTGACACTAAAAATGTTGCCAACACACTATCATCCTAGGTACGTTAATTTAATGAAATTAGGCGTCCAACCAGAAGTCAAATGAAACTGCATTATATTTGAACTCAAGATTTTAGATTTAATGGTTTAATACAACATTAAGGGATTCATTTTGCTTCTAATTTTCAATTCTAAATAGCCAATTCAAGTTGGATATAAGCCATGTGTAAACAGTTGTTGAGTATTCAATGGCTTATTTCATTTAGATGTAAGTAATTACCATGGTACGCATCTGCACGCATCCCTTGGCAGTGGAAACAATGTTTAAATGATGGCTGATTAGTATTTGTAATCTGGAGGAAGCATGCGTTTGGGGTACAGCGCGGAAAAAATGCGTTACAACTATTAGTTTAGAAATAAAGGTTAGTAGTTCGTAGCATGAACGGTATTATGTACATACACAGGAATATGTCTGATTAGCATTTGTAATCCAGAGAAGATATGTATATGTGGCACAGCAGAAAAGAGTGTTACTACTATTAGTTTAGAAATAGAAGTTAGCAGTTCGAATCAAATGCGGTGTTAAGTACATAATTGGGATTAAACGCACCTGATAGTGATTGGAGATTAAAACAATCAAAACACAGTGTAGATGTAAATATCTTTAAAAGCATGCTTCAGTTCTAACAATCAGATGAATAATCTGTGATGAGTTCTGATGTCACAGCTCATCTTCTAAGTAAGACTCTCAACATGTAACGTGCATCGGTGGATTGGCAGTATCGGTAGAGGGTCGGACGCCTTTACGGTCTGAGTTCAAATCCCGCCGAGGTTAACTTTGCCTTTCATCCTTACGGGGTTGATAAAATAAAGTACCAGTAATGTACTGGATAATTTATGGCCTTGTGCCAAAAGTGGAAACAATTATTTAAAATCTGCTATGAAAAATTTCTCATATTTAACTGCTATGCTTAAGAGCTGTCATGTTTGTGATCATGCATTTATATTATCATCGCACAGTATGAGTTGATGGAATCGCAATAAGTGAACAGAATAATGATAATATTTGAAATAATATTCGATTTTCTATCATACGAGATTATCACCTTTTCAGAAGTATGATAATCAAAAAGAAATGTAGTTGTTTTTATTTATTTGCCTTTCCTACTGCCTGTATCACTATATTGCTCTTACTAGTCATCTTTGATAATACAAGTTATAATTCCTGTAATAAAGTCGATTAACAAGATAATTGTTTTTCTTAATTCTATTGACACAGTTTCTTCCTTGTTGACTTGTCAAATTAACATGTAATTATATTATCAGTCGTTCTCTTGATCTGAGATTTGAGAAGAGAAAATTGAAAAATAAAAGCAAAAGGAAAACTATCAAAAATGATGTAACAATAAAATAGAATCATCATCGTTATTATCATTTCCCCATTCTCAAAAACAACAAAAAATCGACAACTAACAGTTTGTTTTGTATTATTTGTTGTTAATTATTAAGTTAGCTAGCTAGTTATTTCAGACCTGGTGTTCAATTTGAAGCCGATCTTAATAATGGTGTTTTATATTTCTTTTTACTTGTACTTAACTTACTGATCAAATAGATTTTAATTAAACGTTAAAAATTAGTCATTTAGAGATTAGAAAGGAACGCTTCCTAGAGATGATTTCGCGAGTATTCTCTCTCCAACTGCATTAAAAAATTGAATAAAGGTCAGGCGATCCCATTTCCATCTTACCTAAAAAGAATATATCGATTTTTGTCATTTATGAAACGAAAACCCAAATGCCATTTATTTCACGAAATAATGAGAAAAAAATTCATTCCTTGATGTTTCCGTAATTAGAATTGCTCACCAAAGGGGATTAACTCTGTAGAATTCAGCAGAGACAAAAATGAAATTTGTAATATGAATGATATGCTATTTCCACGTTTTGTACAAATTAGACTGGAATAATATAATTAAACTCGGGGACCGAATCTAATCTGAGGAATTGCCTCCGCGGAGATTAGAATGTACACATTGCGAGAGCCATTCTATGTCGTTGGCAACAATACAATAAAGATATATACACAATCCCTTGCATACTAAGTTCAAAATTCATAGTCAACTATTTGTGTGGTACACATAATCCATGATCCGTCTTAACACCAATTGTCTCTCGTACTTAAACAGGATAATCTAATATAGATCACCTTTCTCAACAGCACCAATGCAAGGAAATATATTCACAAGCACTTAAACAGTATATATATATATATATATATATATATATATATTGGTAAACGGAATAGAAAATGCTGACAGAGTGTTCACAGTTGAAAAATGGTTTAATTAGGAATAAAAGAGTTTTAGTAATTGTATGGGTTAGTATTCAGTTGTGGTTTTAAGTTTTTTAAGTTTTTACCGGTTGCGCATTTCTAAATGCTTTTCAAAAATAATTTTGAGATAGAGTGTTCGTGTTGTTTGCTCTGATCTGATTACTTTTGGGAATTCTACCTCTTTATATGTTAAAAAAAGTGGCTCCAGCGCTAGTTTGGTGTTGCAAAAATTCTTGTGGTCAAAACAATTTTGATTGGTCGGTAGAGGACAACAGAATGAACCAAATCCTACGAACACACGATATCATAAAGAGCAAAAGACAATCCAAGTCAATGAAAAACATCCTAACACATGCCAAAGTACTGCCAACCACAACAACGAAACCAACAGTAAATAAATGCGATAGACCCAACTGTGACATTTGCATCAACCTAATAGAGGGTTCAGAATTCTATTTCAAAGAAGGACAACGTTTTATAGTAAAACACAATTTCACATGTGCATCGGAAATCTAATATATGTATTAACTTGCTCAGGTTGTCGAGAACAATACATAGGCCAGACCAAAAACAGCCTCCGCCAACGCATGACTGTCCATAGATCCCAAATTAAAATACGGGAATACAGGAAAATACCACTGAGTGTGCCGCCCAAAATCATCCCAACTTCAGAATCTTTCCCCTCTACAAATTTAAAGATAATGCCACCCACACCCAGCGCATCAGCAAGGAATCTTACT
>OZ024743.1:294465586-294493086 GCA_964016885.1 Eledone cirrhosa
CATTTATATCTATAGACATCAAAAGGTATACAAATTTGTGTATATTTGTATTGCACCATAGAACATATGTGTTTACGCATGTCATTGCGTTTATATGTGGATAGAGATGTATGTAGGATGTATGCTGTTGTAGGTATGTATGTTGACGTGTGTATGTTGTGGGTTCGTCTTAGGAAGAAGTGTTTAGACGGGGTCCGTATTTGTTAATAAAGTAAGATTCCCTGCTGATGTGTTGGGTGGGGGTGGCATTATCTTTAAATTTGTAGAGGGGAAAGATTCTGAAGTTGGGATGATTTTGGGCGGCACAGGTATCAATGTGTTCACTCAGTGGTATTTTCCTGTATTCCCGTATTTTAATTTGGGTCATGCATTGGCGAAGGCTGTTTTTGGTCTGGCCTATGTATTGTTCTCGACAACCTGAGCAAGTTAATACATATATTGGATTTTATGATGCGCATGTGAAATTGTGTTTTACTATAAAACGTTGTCCTTCTTTGAAATAGAATTCCGAACCCTCTATTAGGTTGATGCATATGCCACAGTTGGGTCTATCTCATTTTCTTACTGTGGATTTCGTTGTTGTGGTTGGCAGTACTTTGGCATGTGTTAGGATGTTTTTCATTGACTTAGATTGTCTTTTGCTCTTTATGATATCGTGTGTTCGTAGGATTTGGTTCATTCTATGGTCCTTTTTTAACACAGGGATGTTCTGGAGGATGGTGTAAAAGGCCTCATTGTCGAGGGGGTTGTGTGTGGAGATGTATGGAAGAGCTTTTAGTTTCGGTTGATTTACTTTAGGGTGTCTAAGGTCCTGGGTACTGAGTTTTAGGGCACGTTTAATTCCATTGTCAATTAGTGATGCAGGGTAGTCCCTGCCTATGAGTGTGTCCTTTAGTTCTTGTAGCCGTAAGTAGCAGATGTTTTTATTGGAGACTATAGTACAGATTCTCTTGGCTAAGTTGTAGGGAATATTAATTTTAACGTGTCTAGGGTGGCAAGAGTTGAAAGGAAGATATTGCTTGGAGTCTGTGGGCTTGTAGTATATGTCTGTTTCTATTTTTGTTGTTATGAAGCTTAATGAGGATGTCGAGGAAGGGGAGTTGTTGATGGCTGTATTCCATCGTAAAGTTAATATTCGTGATGAGCCCATTTATAAGGGTGTGAAATTCTTTAAGTTTCTCGATGCTTTCGTGCCAAAGGATGAAGCAGTCATCTAGATATCGCGTCCAGTTCCTTTCTATGTGTAAGTGGAGAGTGTTTCCAAATTAGTTTTGTACTTTAGTGTAGAGGGTGATTTCCAGGTATCCCATGACTAGGTTAGCATAAGTGGGGGCTGTTTTCCTTCACATAGCAGTCCCAGATTTCTGCCTATAGGATTTGTTATTGAAAACGAAGTAATTGATCTCCAAGATAAATTTGAGTCCCTCTATCACGAATTCCTTTGTGATGCCTTGTGGGAGTTCATTGTGGTAATGATCCAGCCAGAATTGGATAGCTTCTATTCCTAGGTTGTGGGGGATGTTGGAGTATAGGTTGACTACATCGAACGTCACTAATAGGGTTTGTTCAGAAAGGGTCATATTAGGGAGGTGATTGAGCATATCTAAGTCTTCCCTTATATAGCTTTTGATGTGTTTGAGAAAAGCCTTGAGAAGGGTGTCAATGAACTTGCCAAGGCGGTGGGTTTCGCAAGCGAGCCTGCTATTATAGGTCTTAATTTGAGATCATTGGGGGAGGGGACATTGATGACTATGTCTGCGGCTTCCTTGCATGCCTTACTTATTAATTTGCTTTTATGTACTTTAGGGATACCGTAGAAAAGGCTGAATTTATTTGTGAAGTCTGTGATGAAGCTGAATTCCTTGTTAGTGAGTCCTTCTTTGTATTGGTCAGAGATTTTAGGTCTCTCATAATTTCCTGTTGATTGTAGTGTTCAGCCTTTTCGTAGTATGTTTCGTTTTCCAAAGTGGAGAGCGCTAAGTTGATATAGAATTATGTCTCCATTAGGACTACTGTACTCCTTTTATCAGCTTTATTAATTGTAATGGTTCTGTCGGTTTTTAATCTATTTAATTCTTCCCATTCTTTCTTGCTGAGGTTTGGCTTGTGCTTTTGTCTGTGCAAGTGTTGGTAAGGGAAGTTTGTGATGTGTTTACAGAATTCGTCCAGGATTTTATTTATACTTTTTGATGGGGTGTAGTTGCTTCTATTTCTGGCTAATGATTCATCCTCATTGTACTGGTGGAATAGTTCTTCACTGAGTCGTAACTTTCTACAGAAGTCTGTGATGTCTTCCTTCATTTCATAGTAGTTAGGACGTAGTGGGTTCGGTGTGAATTTAAGACCTTTGGAGAGTAAGTTGATAAGGTTGGGTGTTGGTTCTGCACTAGTTAGATTGATAATTTTTATTACTCTCGGTTTCTCCTCCCTGTCTTGTGTTATTTTGTTTGCCTGTATCTGCGTGCTGTGTCTAAAAAATGGTTGGGGTAGAGGGGTTGTCTGCTGATGTTAAGTGGTCTCCTGTGTTTGTTATATTACTTGTTGTTTTAAAATGTGGTTCGGGTTCGTGGTTGTAGATTGAATGCGGTGTTCCTGTATTGCGAGTATGGAGGTGTGTTTCTATGTGCCATGTTGGATTGTGGTGTTATAGGTGGCCTACGTTGTTGGTTGTATCGTGTGGTGTGGGTTTGTTGTGTATTGTGGAAGCGAGAGTTGAGAAAATGGAAATTACCTTGCTGTCCCGTTGAAGCGGGGAAGTTGTTACATCTATCATGGTGGTGGTATATTTTCCCTATGTTTGTCGATGAGGCATCCGCGTAGTTGTTGAGTGGTTTGGTATGGTGTCTCCTTGAAGGGGGAAAGTTGTAAATGTCATTCTGGGGGTGATGATTTCTAGGGTTTTTGTTCCTTCTTATGGTAGCGAGGTTGGGAAGTTCATCTTCAGTGTGGTGTTTCCTACTTCTTTTGTTGTTGGTGGGGGGGTTGGGAAGTTGTTGTGCGGTTCGGTTAGGGTTTTCCTATTTTTATGAACGGGTTATTGGAGGTGTAATCCGTTTGAAAAGTCGATTCATAGTTTAGGAACCAAGCGGCACTTTTTTCCCAGCGTTGAAGGGATTTCAGTTCTTCTCTGTTGCAGTCCCCTTTCCATAATTTAGAGATCTTCTCTACCTTGGGGCCTTCAGTCTTATTGTTGATTTCCAGGAGGATCTCTTCATCGATGGTTTTGATTTTTTCCTCATTTGTCTGGGCCCTCAGTTTAAGAAGTTCAATTTCTGTCTTCATTTTTTCCAATGCCATTCTTTCCCTAAGGTGTCTTTGAGGTTCGGGTTCATTTGGAATGGACTTTATTTGTATGTTACGGGGTAGAGTTAGTGGGGTTGAGTTAAGCTATTTTTCATATATCTTCGCTTTGTTGTGATTTTGTATCATCTTCCAGAATGAGAACTTTCTGTCTCTGAGGGATTTGTTCCATTCTGGAATTGTTCAAATTTTCATTTTGTATGAATCAATCTCACATGGTTCTTCGTTGTTTTTTCCTGGGTTGGTAGTAGTGAACATAGTTTGGATAGTATCGCAAAGGTTTTGAAGTTTATCGCCGATTTAGGAGGGTTTGTATCCGGTGACGGTTTTCTCATTTGTGGAGTCAAGTTTGTCGACCAGCACAGATAGGTTGGTGTTAATTTTCTTGAGCTCCTGTAGAATCTCTTCATTTGTGTTGATATGAGTTGTATCTGTTTTTGTTGGCATTTTCTGTATCTCGTGTGAGGATATGATATTTAAAAGAATAGAGGTGTAACACACGAGTTATTTTATATTGGTAAAAGGAAAAGAAAATCCTGACAAATTGTTCCCAGTGAAAAATAGTTATATATATAACTATGTATATATGTATATATATATGTATATATATATATGTATATATATGTATGTATATATATATATATATATATGTATATATATATACATATATATGTGTGTGTGTATATATATATGTGTGTGCATATATATATATATAATATATACGGCTGTATAAATATATATATATAATATAAACGTCTGTATATGTGTGTGTGTGTGTGTGTGTGTGTGTGTGTGTGTGTGTGTGTGTGTGTGTGTGTGTGCGTGTGCGTGTGCGTGTGTGTGTGTGTGTGTGTGTGTGGTTCCTACGAAAAGTTTGATAAGAGCTCTTGCTAGCTGTTCGAACCTGATTATGTTAGGAGAAATCAAAATGTTCACATGAACTGCAATTTATTGGTTGCGTGGGATGCGTTTGAAGCTTCAAAAATTGGTATAAGCAGACCTGTCAACTTCTGCAAAGCCAATCGGGGAATACCATGAACAAAAGTGCCTCAAAACGGGGAAAACTCGGGAGATTTTACATAAGGAAAGCTATACATATTTTCACAAGAGAGGACATCACTCCCCCTCCCCCGTGGGAGATCTCCCCGTCTGACGGAGAGAGTTGACAGATCTGTATAAGCGCCTTTGATTTGGTCATTTGTGAGTTGGGAAAGAAGTACCTATATGTACGTCTTATAATTATCGTAGCTACAAGGGAGAACAAAATGATATCTGCGAATCATGTTTTGTCAGCCACGTGGTGTAGTTTATTTATTGTGTAAAATAAGTTTAATTTACGTACACATTACTTCGCTATCATGTATTTCTGAGTTCTATTCCCCCGCGTGGCATCGGACGCATGTATTGTTTTTACCATTGCTTTGGGACGACTCCTGTCTTATGAGTTAAAATAGTATGTGAGTGAATCCCCGTCGGATGGATTGCACATGTATCAATAATTAAAAGATCCGCCCTTGCACATATTGTACCACGTTAATTTAAATTGGGGATTACGGTAAAGGTACTTGAACACTTGCATGTAAATCCACGAGCTGGTTGTTCAATTGATCTAGCAATTCACCATTGATTCTTTTATTTGATACAGTTGAATTTTAACCAAATCTCCGCCAAAAATCAAAATATTGTTTTATGAAAGGAAGAGTACATTCGATAATTCAAATCCTGATACACTTACAAAACGATGGGTTTGTTACAGTTGGAATGTATTTGATCATTGCTTTACTCGATCATGGATATCCTGGAGATAACTCAACGATCTGAAGGCAATTTCAGAACAAGATTTGAACCCGGAGCAACTATTCATCTATGTAGAAGCTAAAGCGTATTGAGTCTCGTGCCATGTCATCCACACTATGAAACAAACTGAATGCAGATGTAACATTGTGTATTTGTAGCTATGCATATGATGGTATTAAGATGCTTTAATCTATACATTTACAGATATATTTATATATGCATTTGGTTTCAAGCCTTATCATGCGTTTCTATGTATGTATAAATACTATTGCGTGTATTCAGATGTATGTGTATACTTTGGCGCAGGGAATCATGCTAACATACTTACAAGTAGGCATGCAAGCCATAGCAACTCATAATCGCTGTGCATACAAATGCATACACGAGACACGGCGTGCATTGAAGGAGCCTCTAGGATGTCTCTCGACACTGCAGATGCATATGTTAAAAATGGCCAACGCATCACTGCTCATATATGCCTATGCCCCTGAGTACCCATTTGAATCAATACGATTTAATATATATGCCTCATAGATATAGTAGATTATATTTGATATATATGTATGCTAATGTATTCTTTCATTTCTGTGCATATGTGTATAAGTATGCACGAGTGTGCATGTGTCCGTATGTGCGTATACCAGTTTGTGTGTATTGCTCAAATTAATCCCTATTTATTTGCGTGTGTTTGCCTATTTGAATGCTTCAAGTGATTGTGTGTATATTCCTACCTGTATATATATGTATGGATGTATGTATGATCTATGAATGTTGTATGCATAAAGGTGTATAAAGTTCAGTCGATATGTCTGCGATTGTGATTATGATCGTGAATGAATGATCGTGAATGATACATCGAATATATATATAGGGAAAAGTATGACCCCCCACGGCAGAGCTCAAGCCGTTTCGACGGCTATTTCTGGACTAAATTAGAATGTTTAGCCTGGTGAATAAATAGCCGAACTTTTCAAGGGGGTACTTCCTGAAATGGGAAGATTGTAGTTGTCAAGAGGATTGGTTAAAATTTGTTGTAAACACAAATAAGTCTATCATAGCATTTGGTGGGAGGTAGGGTGGCTGAACTTGCCTGTAGAACAATAGGGGAGTGAGTGGAGCGGTCAAGCGTTGAAAGTGATATGTATACATAAGATTCTAAGGCTAGTGTATAAAATTAGATAGTGAGAAATGAATAAAAAAAATCCCAATGCTATCTTACAATTACAGGTTAATAAGTTAAGATTAGAAAAAACTTGTAAAAATTGAGTAGTACCAGAAGTGATACAGAATTAAAGGGGTTTAACACGTCTGCTATAAGTAGTTAGTAACACGTATTCGGCCAATTCTATCTTAAAATTACAGGGGTGGGGGAACTGATGCTACAGAGGCCCGATGGGATGCATCGGGGCAAGCGAAGGGGAAAAGCAGACGAGAAGAAAATAGGGGTGGAAAGAAACAGGGGGAAGAAGAAGACAAAGAGAAAAGAAAAGAAAAGAGATACATCTACATAAGTAAGCTGGGGTTTCCCCTAACTTATTCGGCAAGTAGGGGGTATCATCCCTTTTCTACCCACCCGGGTCGTTATAGGGTTTGAGGGCGAGGTAATTCCTGCGCAATCTGTATTTGCATGCGGTTACCAGTTCCTCTTTCTTGTTTAGGAGTTGGTCTTCGAAAACAGCATTAGAAATGCTGTTTTGGAAGGACCATTCTATAACCTCCCTCCTCCACTTCATACACTAGCCTTAGAATCTGCTGTATACATATCACTTTCAACGCTTGACCGATCCACTCACTCCCTTATTGTTCTACAGGCAAGTTCAGCCACCCTTACCTCCCACCAAATGCCATGATAGACTTATTTTGAGTTTACAACATATTTTAACCAATCCTCTTGACAACTACAATCTTCCCATATAAGGAAGTACCCCTTGAAAAGTTTGGCTTTTTATTCACCAGGCTAAAAATTCTAATTTAGTCCAGAAATAGCCGTCGAAACGGCTTGAGCTCTGCCGTCGGGGCCTTACTTGTTCCTACTTCCCACTCTACTACCCTAAGTATTGAGAACTCTGGTGCGTTTTGGTCCATCTGGTTCCTTACCACAATTCCTTTGTTATATATATATATATATACATATATATATATATATGTATGTGTGTGTGTGTATGTATATAAATGTATCTCTCTCTATATATATATATGTACATCGATATATATATACATCCATACATATATATATATACATCCATATATATATATATATATATATATATAATGTGTGTGTGTACATTGATATATGCATGTGTATACATGGATGTATGTATGCATACATATACATATATACATCCATACATATACATATATATATATATATATATATATATATATATATATATATATATATATGGTGGCTGCCAACTCGTTTTCGAGTACGGCCACTACTTTATATCCATGTAGGAGAACCCCAACCAATGCGCTGAACGAGTGAACTTTTTAGTTCAGCCAGCGACTTGAAAACTCTGGTACAAACACTACACCTGTGACAATTATTGACACATAGTGCTGGGCCAATGGTACCATGTGACGACAAGTGCCGAGAGATCAGAGATCTCCAGATATAAAGCAATGCCTGTGCCGTGAAGCTTTTATAGTGAGCAAAGGCACTGCACAAAGCCAGTCCCACTCTCTTAACCAAGATAATATTTACCAAAAAGAAGAACAAGTCAACATCATTGGATACCATCAGGGTTGCAGGTGTTATATCAGAGTTTTCCTTCTCCTAGAATTCTGCCTTGACAAAGGCTCAGGGGTCATCTCTCCCAGTGATTTTGGATGGCCATTGACTATAAAGAGCTCTTTTGCCCTTTGACGTAAGTATATATATATATATATATACTTACGTCTGTGTGTGCTTATTTATATTGTATTTCTTATTCAGAATACCTGTTTGAGGATGAACTTGCGCTGTATCTGCATTCATTCTCTTCTAAATGTATTACCATGTTAACCTACCTCTTCCCATTACTAACCCCTTCTTACTTTTCATGCTTATGTTGTTTGGTTGTTCGTCATATCACTCTTGTACCCATGACTCATTCAGATGTTCAAGCTCTAACTTACTACAGTCTGTATTTATAGGTGAATATGAATATACATTCATATATGAACTGATAACCACAAATTCTTGCACACAGCCGTATACGAGTACACAATCTCACACACATGTATTTGTATACCTATAAATATGCATGTATATGTATACTTTGTATATGTATATGTACGCAGCGTACACATGTTCATATGCATATATATATATATTTATGTATGTCTGTGAATCTCTCTTTCTCTCCCCCCTCTCTCTCTCTCTCTGTATATACAGAGTGCGTATATATATATATATATATTCACGCACACAAAATACGTAAATACATAAACACATACACATACATATTTTCAAGCTGTGTGTGTGTTTGTGACTATAGCGCCATCCCCAAACTACTTACTTATATGACTAATTTATAACCAAATAATATATATTATTAAGCGCACGTATATGTATATTATTAAATACATACGTACTGGTGGTAAACCCAATTACAACAATATACACAATGCACGCAAACACACACACACACTTATACTTTCACATACACACATTATTTTTCCCACCATCGTGATCACCTATAATTAAGACAACTTCCTCTCGTTATTGCCGGCGTCTTCCTGTTCCTCCTTCACATCCGTACCTCCTCTTCTCTCCCCTTTCCCTTACCGTCATCAATATATTCCTCCTCCTAAACATGTTCATCATTCGTCTTTGTCATCATCATCATCAACAAATATCATTAGAATCATCAGTCTCCCACTATTAGTGATCATTTCTTTATGATTTTCCTCTATATATTCCCATTTTATTGTTTTATTTCCTCTTCTACTATATAATTGCCACTGGAGTATTTTTGTGTAGAATATTTGAATATTTGAATTCATAGAAATATCTACAGTAATTGTAATAATTACTTTTAAAATCAGGCACATGGCCTGGAATTTGGTTAGGGTGAAAGTCGATTCTATTGAACCAGGTACTTAACTGGTACTTTATTATATCAAAATATAATTGGATAGGATGAAAGTCAAAGTTAAACTAGTTGGAACTCGTGACGTAAAGAGAGGTGTAACTGAATGTTGCAAAACATGTTCTTCGAAGCTCTAACGATTCTGACAATCCAGCACCTTTCTCAGAAACAGTAATAAGGGTTTCAAAATTAGGCACAATGCCTGCAAGTTCGGGGAGGTTTAAGGCGATTATATCGACCAAGCACTTGACTGGTACTTTATTTTATCGACCTTGAAAGGATGAAAAACAACATTGATCTCGGTGGAATTTGAACGCAAGTAAATGCTTCTAATAAGGATTTATAATTTCGGCCGAGGGCCAGAAAGTTAGGAGGAGGGATGAAGTCGGTTATATCGATCCAAGTATTTGGCTGCTATATATGTATTTTATCGACTCCCCAAAACATGAAAAGAAAATTTAACCATGGCAGGATTTGAACTCTAAGAGTGTAGAGAGATGTAACAAATATTGCAAAACACTTTATCTGAAGATCTAACGTTTCTACCACTATAATACACGAAACATACTAGTAGATTTGTGTGCTGTAACTTAGCTACTGTTGAAGGAATTTTGCCATCGTTCTAACTCATTTAATCCTTCAATTACATGCAACACCTCAAAGCAGGAAATTAGTAGGAATAGTTCTAGGAATGCTATTCCTACATTTATTATTGTTGTTTAGCCCAAGGTAGCTGTGATAAAGCAAATCTATGATTGTAACATTTCAGGCGTGACAAACCCGCCAGTTCCGTTTATTATACGGAACATCTGAAAGTTGAAAGTTAGAACTAAACATTTTAGAAATGCTTTAATATCACATGGCTAGATCATATGAGCATTTTTTAGTCCAAGCAACTCTGATAAAGCAGCCCTATGATCTCAGCCTTTTCAGGCGTGAATAAAACGTCTTTTTCTTCAAATACAGGTGACATCTCAAAGCCGGAAATTGGTATGAAACATTCTAGAAATGTTACTAACTCACATGTCTAGACCGTATGGTAGTTGTCTAATTCTGGGCGACTTTGATAAAGCAGAACAATTATCAAAGGCAGTTCCAGATATGATCATATCAACTTTTGTTTTAAAATTCTATCGTCAAACACGTCAAAGTCGGAAATTAGTACAAAATATTCTACAAATGATATCAGTAATATTGTTGTTTAGTCCCAAACAGCTGTGATATAGCAAAACAATTATCAAAAGTTAAAACAGTTTCAAATGTTATATGAAGGTACGCGGTCTCATGATATTAACGTCATGGTGTTGATTCGCTGATTTATTCTTGAATAAAGTATTTCATTTCACGTTGCTTCAATCTATTCGGCTGAAAATGAGTGCCAACATCAGATTTGGGTTAACCTTGCGACAGGCTGGCTTCTCATCCAGGCGGGCATGTTGATTTATGATCAAGGGGTATTGTAGCCGATATCATCTAGCACTTTTTTTTAATCATTCAAGGTGTGATATCTTTCTTGTTTGTGAACAAGCAGCATTATCAAAGAGTGAAAAAGTTCGCTTCTGTTCATAAGATCTTAGGTTCGCTACAAAAGCGTTTCCCCTTTTGAAAGTGTCAATTCATATAGTCATTAGTTGCCTCACGCTTTGTTAATGAAATTGGATATATAGAAATTGAATATATGTAAATGTACCCGTGGAATGCTCAGCCAAGATAACATTAATTTCAGAAGCAACTGAAACATTCACCGCGAATATCACGATCGTTGTGATTCAGTTAATACAGATTTGCTTACTGTTTCAAATACATGGAGAGACAACCTGGAAAAATAGTTCCCAAAGAGAAGCCTTTCATTTAAATGAATTTTCCTATGCGCTATGCTCGCTACAATTACTCCATATACAGATTAATATACGGTAAGAATATCAATAGAATGAGGAAATTAAAGAAATATGAATATGCAAAAGGTTGTACTTAATTAGTTAATAAAGTACTTGAAATGATGAACTTACCTCAGGTAGTACTACCGTGTCTAGAACCGAACTTAAAGACAGGTATATGGTCTCCTGGAATATATAATGTACTGTGACATTCGACTTTATGGAGAAAGGAAATGATTTGAAGGGAATTTACTGCTATTTCTAGCACGTTGCGAGGTATTGGCCTACTTGAGGCTATATTAGAAGACACATGTCCGAGGTGTCAGGCAGCAATGCCGTATGCGGATCCACTAGATTGTGATGAGAACCACACAAACACGCAGTCGTGACTAAGCAGATCCTGACTATATGCAATATCTTGGTGATCTATACTTCACCGCCACGTCTCAATCCAAGGAAACTGTTTACTTAATCTAATCTGTTGATTTTTATATCTGACAGTCACAATTACTAGTCGAAGTGTCCCCTTGTTTATTCCGGTGAGAGGAGGAGGGATATAAAATACGAAAGAACAGAAACGAAAAAGATACTACTTTGAGAATTCTATTAGCAGCCGTCTCACGAGTGGTACTTTATTCATCGTCCCAAATAGGATTAAAGTAAAAGTTATCTTCGACAGGACTGGAACTTACAACAGGAACAAATGTTTCAAAGCATTCGTTCCGTTGCTCTAAGTACTCTGCCAATTCACCAACTAGCGTTAATCTAACATCTTTTAGATACTCTTTCCAAGAATAGAGATGATTTATTTACATGTTCAACTGGAATGTTCTTCGATTCTGTGTCACTTCACATTCCTCCTGATCAATATTTATGGAATTATTATTTTAATCCATATACTTTTAAAATAAGAAGCTTGATCTACTACAAGTTAAATTTGATAGACGGAAACTGCGTGGAAGCCAGTGATTTACAATATTAACTAAATAAAGGTTACTAATTCAGGCGCATGCAGTGCAATTTACGGGAAGGGTAAGTCAATTATATTGACCCAGGAATGATGTACGGCAAAGAAAATCTCGGCGGAATATGAATTCGGAACTCATTTAGTTAAGCATCCGCAACTAAATAACAAAAATATTTAGTACGATATTTGAAGGATTCTGTCAATCCATCGCTTTTCCATTAAGCCTTTTTTAAAAATTGAATTTCTATTTAATTTATGAATCAAGAAACTGACAAGGGCCTCCTAAGATTATAATTATATTAAGATGGTAGTTTTAGAAAAATTTTATTTTATAAAATGATATTGTAAGGTTGTAATTTAGTTGAAATCATTTTATGTTATGGGGACGATTTGGTATCAACCGTGGTAACAGAATAATAGAATGATGTTAGTATTGCTCTTATTTTGGGCTATTATTATATCGAATTACATATTATTTCGCAATATCTGAAAAAGAAAATCACGTTTTCATGTAAATATACGTATCTATAATCCGATTTCGTGTAGGCAAGCAATCTGATATGTCCAAGCAACTTGCTAAAATTAATAACAACTGAAATCATATGTGGTTGCTCAGTAGGATAAAATAATATTGAAATATCTATCGAATAATACCTTACGTATCCATCCTAACTTCCCAAGTAATAGCATAAAAAATATAGCAATAGTTGATAATATATTCTTAGAATCAAAATGTCTGCATGAAAAATACAGGTTAGGCACAATTTGACTACTTTTCATCATAGTTTTGATGGAATAAGGCTCACTTACAATTAAACAAAAGCTTTCTAAAATATAGTGAAGCATTTTAAACAATAAAGTAGCCTAAGGAAATCGGCATTTGCAGTTTTTAAGGTAAACCAATAAAGTTAATTACCCAGAGATACCATCCACATGAATAAAGGATAGTCAAGTTCACGCTAACCTATTAAATTTAGTTAGCATCAAAAACATAATTGAAAATATTTGTTATGAGGAAAATCAACATAAGTTCATTCAATGAATGATATTGTTTTAATCCTACTTGGATGGATATTGTCAGAGATTTCCGTATTTTGCAATCTATTTGAGAAGGAAATTCGTTTTAGGGTTTCCGAGAATTATCCGAGAGATCTGGCTTGAATAATTGCAAGGGGTGGCTATTGTTAAACAAGGCAACCGATTAGGTTGGTCCCCCACAAAATACCGAATTAAATACCTCGCAACATATGTTGAAATCCCATGTAGGTCAACGTTGTTTTCAGTCCAAAACGGTGGATTAATGTAATTGTTAGAGTAACATCTGGCGTGACATTATGTGATATCTCTTTCAGCCTTACATGAACTGATTCTGTTTGCGAAATCACCGCTTCCAAGAGGTATTTCCCCTTGTCTTACCTGTGGCGTGAAGAAAGAGGTAAGAAACTAATTAAAAGGGAAAATTAATAAAGCTGAAGTAGATATGAAAATGTGACTCCTTGATTTCTGCAAAGCGTTTCCCATGTCCGTGTTTTTAATCAGATGTTTTACGACGCGAATACCTAATCATATCGGGTAGTGTGGTGGATTGACAGAAATAGTAGGACATTGAACAAAAAGCATTGTGACATTTAATTGTGTCCAATTAATTTCTGAGTTCAAATAACATCGAGTTCAACATTGCCATTCATTCTTCCGAGATCGATATGTTAATGTATTAGTCAAATGATTGGGTCGATTTAATTCAATACATCCTCAAAAAAAATGTCCAGACTTGGAGCATTATTACAAATCTAAATTATTTATTAATTTCAGCAAATATATGTTACCACCCACGATATGTTTCTGTCTTATTAAACCTCTTCGTCGAGTTATAGACATTGTAGTTGCCCAAGAAATTGACAAACTGAATAAAACAGACTTCGAATGTTTGTGTATTTAGTTATGATTGATCGAGCAACTGAGTATAGTAGTATATAAATGTACTGTTTGATTTGGCTTACATTCGTATTCTATTATCTTGTTATTGGTGCCAAAATTATTGCCGAAGTAATGTTTGATCCGACTAGCGTAGGAGTCCTATTATCCTATTATTACTACCAAAATATTTAGAAATATATTTTTGGGCGTCTGGTCGGCTGCAAACCTATTTGTTGAGTTTTAAATATGCACTTTAGCTTAATTAGTGTGTTTCCCCATTCTTTAATCTAATAGCAAAGATTCACCCCTGAGATGCGGTCACTCTTTCGTGAGAGGATTATATACGATTAATTTTACCCAAGTAATTAACTTATTATCACCAATATAGGCATCATCCATGTGACTCAGTAGCAGACATCCGCCCATACACATTGTGACTGGCCCTGACCATTGGTGGGATATTAATTTCTAAGCAGAATTGATCACAGAAAGCAAAGTACAGGAAAAGATACCAGAAGGCGTGACATTTGAGGCTCGAACGATCCCACTAGTCCATTGCCGTAAACATGTAGATTTTGTATCGTAGTTGTGACAGGCAAATAATATCAACAATGGAAATACTAATGCAGGCATATTTTCCACGATCGGATTAAACAATCAGTTCCTTTCGCTTTTTAAGTTTTACATGATATAGCTGAACTAATATTGCTATGAGGAGTTAGTATTGCTATAAGGAATTATTATTGTTATAATGAATTAAACGCAATATTGAAACATTGTCAATAATCAGCCTGGTACCTGGAGACACTGTATATTTGTATTCATAAAAAAATGAATTACCGACAGATTAAACCAAAGAAATATTTACATGTCGAAACTCCTGGAAAAGGAAGGGGCGGTAATTTACCTCTGAATGCACAGAGCCTGATCAATTACCAACAATTCACTAACAATTAGGCTTGTGCATTGATCCTTAACAGGAACGATATTTATTGATCAATGGAAGGCAGAAAGGGAGTTGTGAGTTCGACGAAATATGAACTCAAAGCGGACACAATCGGAACAAAGAGCGAGGTATTCTAATAACATGATGCACTAACGACCCTGTCCAAAATCCCAGCCTGGTATTTATAAGTAGACAAGTATTTGAAGAACCCCTATTAATATTACGAGAAAGTCATCTTTGTTTATCAATATCACAAGAAGAAAAGCAAACAATGAAGAAATCAAGCAAAAGTGAACACATTATGTGAGTTATGAAGAAAGAACAACGGAAGTGGAAGCGGAAATGTTAAAGGAAGTGGAAAATAGATGAGGGATGAATGAGTAAAGGTAGTAAAACTAACTGAAGCTAAACTAACCATAAAAATGCCAATAATATAACTTTTCTCCTAGATTCTCTGTCAGGTTATTGAGTGCGCTTCCAAACGCTGTCATTTGGTTTATTTTGAGCCAAGATCTAATGGTGGGAATACAGAAATAATGTAAACCAAAATAATGCGCAAACACTAAACTACATCATATATATAAAACCACAGAGAGAGAGGTAGGGGAATTAACGTACACACAGAGGCGGACACACACACACACACACACACACACACACACACACACACACATATATATATATATATATATATATATATATATATATATATATATATATATGTATGTAGGGGCATCCAAGAAAGAAGAAATGAAACTGTCCGGCTTTCTATCTAGAAAGACAATCGATTAGCGATAGAGATAAAGTTTGCAAGAACTTCTGAAGATTCTTTGTTTGAGTTTCCTGGAATTAATATAGGCAAACATCATGTGTAAATATGACCTACACATACATACAATCAGAAATACATATATACGTAGACACACAAACATTCGTGTTCTAAATAGATATGTCCACTGGTAACGCGAGTACAAATACATACACTTGCATGTAAGCACACAATAATTCTTCACATTTTACATCCCTGCGAAGATCGTATATACATTTCCTCCCCCAAATCAATACTTTTACACATACATACATGCATGTATATTAAAAGATTGCGCCAAATTCAAATAGTAAGGCTATTCCTGCTTTGTGTAAAAATTACTAGCCATAAATATTTTGCCCTTGAAGTTGTTATTGGTAGAAATTCGTCAGTTCAGGTGACGGCTGTTTCAGTTGTTTGAACAATGGAATAGCTTGCACTAAAATTAACGTTCAGGTGGCTGAACCTTTCACAACCACGTGCACCGTTAACGTAGGGTTTCAGTGTGTAACAGATGTTTTACAGTGATGTCCTTATGAATCACAAGTGCACCTCATATATTTCAAATTATATGGACTAGAGCAACATAAAAATATAATTGTTTCTAATTTAGGCACAAGGCCAGCAATCACCCAGTGCATTACTGGTACTTTATTTTATCGACCCCGTAAGGATGAAAGGCAAAGTTAACCTTGACGGGATTTGAACTCAGACTGTAAAGGGACGTAACTATGCTGGAAAGCATGGCGTCCGACTCTCTACCAATACTGCCAATCCCCCGCCCTCATAAAAATATAATGTCATGTTCAAAGGCACAATGTGACAGAAAATTAGAGAATATCCTTCGATTGGTTATATGAAGTGAATGAAGAGCTACTGATAAGTAAACTATATTAATTACTCATATATTATTTCCAAAAAATTGTGCTAGCAAGTCTCATTTTATGAGAAAAATATGCTACAATACGTAGCAAAACTAACTCCTAAATGCACAGGAAATAATGTTTCAAAAGCTCAGTAAATATGTCAAGCAAACTGTGAAGAATCTGACGTACAATCAAAGCAAAATAAAAGAAACATAGCTAGCATCAGAAAAGCATGTGGTCGCCGCTTACGGTCATATAGAAATGTGTGAAGAATATAAGCATTTCAAATCCCAGCTTACTGTAACATAAACAAATATATACTATCTATAACGATAAACCACCAATTAAAAGAAAGAATGGTGAGAAAACGTAGCATAAATTAAATCTGCCCCCGTTGGAACATTGGATGCTTTGCTCTATTGTGACGCAGCTGCTTTTCCACAAATGATGGAACTAACAGCGATCAATCTAATGAGAACCCGCAAATAAAATGGATCATCTCTCTTAAAACACGCGCACGCATACACATTCAGATACATACACACGTACATCAACACATATACAGGGTCCCCCCCCCCCGAACAAATCTATACAAAGTTGATTACCTGTACAGTCAATATTTATTAGAATGCTATTTAGGGACACACTGTATATAAGTAAATATATATAAGGTCGTATAATGAGCTTGTCGACAAATATCGCACAATGACACTATCTTTTCACTCAAACTAAACAATGAATTCATCTCCTATAGTGAATGTTATTAAAAACTGACTACAATATAGCTCACATAGCTATCAATAACGACAGAAGCAATAGTTACAAATATAATTGCTTTTAACAATAGACACAATAGAGGATGACAGCTTTTCTGCAATGTTGTTCGTCTTGGCAGTGAAACACCTGTTGAGAAAATCCCAAGTCCACACGATAGGATTTGCTGAGTTATGAAGATTCAATGCTACCCATATCTTTTTCTCGGTGATCTTAAGCTATAATCAAGTGATAAACACTGTTATAGGAATTGCGTGGAACAGATTACGTTATATTCATGATACATATGAATTCAGTTTTGATAGGATATTTGCTAGTCAATTAAAGAAATATTGTTGACCAAATGGGGAATATGTGTATCATGACGAATGCTGCAGGTATCTCGGAATTAATGAGAATATTTATCTACGTTGGTGCTGTGAGTAAAGCTAGAGTGGTAAAGGAATAGTTTTGCAGACTTTCGATGGCATGAAAGTCAGAGCTCTTCAGATGCAATAAGGCAATTTGTCAAAAGGATTTAACTATGTCAGTGTTAGTACCAACATTTATAATACAATACTAAATTGAAAAAACAAATAAACCTGAACCAAAACATCAATGTTTGGAAGGTACTAATAACCACTGGTTACTTTTACCTTCTGCATAAACAGCGACACTGTGATGGTATATGTTAAATTGAGGAACGAGGACTTTAATAGTCAGCCCCAAATATTTTGGTGCCAAATTAAATCAATAATTGTTTCTACTTTTGGCACAAGGCCAGCAATTATTCCAGTGTATTACTGGTACTTTATTTTATCGACCCCGTAAGGATGAAAGGCAAAGTTAACTTCGGCGGGATTTGAACTAAATTAAATCAATAATGAAAGGTAAAAAGAAAATGAATGCATTAAATTCAATGAAACATTCTTTAATATATACGCTGAACATACAGCAGTTACATATAACACAAAGCTACCTGGACAATTTAAACAGATTTCTTTCAGGAAAAGGTTCCCTGTGGGACTTCATCATATGTATCTAAATATAATCTGTTTTAACTTATTTTGTTATCTCCAAACCTTGCATTGATGACGCGTGACTTAATTATTAGTTTATTCGGCACACATTGTAAAGTACTGAGTTCGATTCCTGTGGTCACATTGTGTCTTTGAACATGGCACTATAGTTTTACGCTGTTCCAGTCCACAAACTTTCAAATAATCTTTTTTTTATTTTAAGGGATGAGAATGTTTCGTCTAAAATTGGGAAAAACAACAATATCTATGATGAACCAATCTGAAACTAACATCTCCCTTAGCCGAGCTATAGATTCTCGGGTGATTCATAAGGAAAAACTGTGTCACACTGAAGCTCTACGTTAATATTGATACTAGTATCTGAATATTGAAAAAGACCATCTCCTTAGCATATGAAAGCCTCTCTCTCACAGAGAACATTGCCTCTTCCCTATTCAAAACCAAGAAATGACTTCTAAATAACCGATGAATAAGAGATACATAAGGATGCTTCCAAACTTTAATATTTTGGTAGAAAATCAATGTCAGAAAGCTTTATTGTGAAATATATCAACTATAACATTAGCAGCCAAGCAAAATTATACACATGGTTCTAACTTCCTATGAGACATGGTGTTGTGTGCAAAAGAATTCCCTGGTACTGTTATCAAATGAACACCAAAACTAAGATGTTTTCACTCCTTTAGAATAAAGGAATATGAGGCGTACCTTCCAATACCAATAAAACAACTCAATACCAATAAAACAACACCCGATATGACATAATTGTATTGGACAGAGAAAGATGTAATGTACTTTTGAAGAAGTCAGTTGTTTAAGGGATGAGGATATTTCGTCTAAAATTGGGAAAAACAACATCTATGATGAACCAATGTGAAACTAACAGCTCCTTTAGCCGAGCTATAGATTCTCAGGTGTAGCTATTATCATTGATTCACTGGTTTAAGTAACAACGAATTTGAATAAATCCTGGTAATTCTGGGATTTCCAAGAAAGAACAAATAAATTGACATGCATTCGCCAAAAGCAAGTGATTCATTTTTACAGTGAAAAGTATTCCATGGATTCTTTTAAACGAATATTTAAACGAGTATTCCATGGATCCTTTTAATCGAGTTTCTTAGAAGGAAGTATGCATACAGTTTATGTATTTTTTCATGTACAACTCCATGAGTAATTTTTTTATATATTTTTGTATATTTTTTATATATTCTTCATATATTTTTTATATATGTTTTGAGCATACCCTTTACATGATTCCTATGAGCTTCCCATATGCAATTTTGTGTAGCACCATAAGGACAACTCAGTCAACATGTGCATCAACGTGTGCATACACGTATATACCGTGATGTGAGATGCTGCATGCATTCATCGATGTATCCCCCATATGTACTTTTTGGATTTTTCAAGTATTTCCCCATCGTTGTGCAATAAATGATGTACAACATCATATGCATGCTTATATGCACTTTCCAAATATTTTTGTACAGTTTATCTTCATCTATGTGCGTACGTGTGTGTGTGGATGTCTGTCTGTGTATTAGTGCGTATATGGGTGTGTGTATGTGTGTGTGTATATCTATATGTATGTGTGTGTGTATGTATAAGTACACACACGTATATGTATATGTAATGTATGTACATGTATGTACATGTGTGTAAAAATAAGGGTGAAAGCAGCGATTCTTTGCTTAAACTTTAATCTGTTATTTTAATATGTATATATATATATATATATATATATATATATATATATATATATATATATATATATATATAAATATATATATATATATATATATATATATATATATATATATATATATATATATATATATATATATATATATAAATATATATATATTAAACTATATAAATGGAATAGAATGAAATGAAATTTCATTTCTCACTCTTAGTACAGCAGTTACTTAAATGTAAGTATGTATGTATGTATACGTACATACATATATGTATACAGACGTACAGTAGTATGTATATATATACATACATGCACACATATATATATATGCACGTATCGGTTTACCGAACATTTATTACAATGCTCGGTTTATTTGTTTGTAAACAAACAAACAGCCCGAATTACGCCGTACAGTGTTTAGGCAACCACGTCACCTTTTTGTTCAACATTGACACAGGAACGATGTACTAGTTTCAAGCTTATTAGCTATCGTCAGCATCGTATACCTTCCTGCCAGATGGTTGAACGTATGAAAGTATATACTTTCCTTATGCATATTAACGGCTGAGCAGCCTAATTTGCATATCAAGTGAGTTTAGTCGGCCTGGCGCACCGAAAACTATAAATGGTATAGAATGAAACGAAATTTCATTTCTCACTCTTAGTACGGCAATTACATAAATGTAAGTATGTATGTATGTATACGTACATACATATATGTATACAGATGTACAGTAGTATGTATATATATACATACATGCACACATATATATATATGCACGTATCGGTTTACCGAACATTTATTATAATGCTCGGTTTGTTTGTTTGTAAACAAACAAACAGTCCGAATTACGCCGTACGATGTTTAGGCAACCACGTCACCTTGTTGATCAACACTGACACAGGAACGATGTACTAGTTTCAAGCTCATTAGCTATCGTCAGCATCGTATACCTTCCTGCCAGATGGTTGAACGTCTGAAAGTATATAATTTCCTTATGCATATTAACGGCTGAGCAGACTAATTTGCATATCGAGTGAGTTCAGTCAGCCGGGCACACCGAAAACATACTTACATATAAATATATATATATATATTATATATATATATATATATATATATATATATATATATATATATATATATATATATATATATATATATATATAATTAAGGGTGTATCTAATAGGATTTCCACACTCTCTAAGGACGTAGGAACATTTAATGAACATGCGGAGTACTATAATAATGCCCTAGCAAATTCCGGTTACTCTAGTAAAATACATTGTAATAATAGTAACCTTAGAAAGTCTCCGCTTACTTATAATAATAATAACATAATATCACATAACATGGCCATGAATGGGAGTAGGAAGCATAATAACCGTAAAAATTACATAGGTGTATCTGAACCCATCCATAAGTTAACCCACGGGACTCGTAATAGGGAATATAATACCTCTAGGAAACAAGTCGAACCCTCTGAGCGCTCACTAATTGGTGATAATTTTGCTAGATCAAATTCTAATATTGTTGCTTCTACTGATCCTATTATTGGCCCTAATCCTTTTGATGGGATTCCAGACGACAGCAGATCTACTGGAGGTAGAAACAATAAGAGACTGAATGGAATTTTGGCTGATTCTAATAATGCGGTTTTAACTAATCCTTGTAGTAACCCTAGTCTTAATAGTGGGATATTAGATAATGGTAGATTCGGTAAGGATAAAAATAGAAGGAGACTAAATACTTATTTTAACCCGCCATATAATCAGGAAGTATTAACTAATATCCCTAGGTCTTTCTTTTCTATCTTAGAGAAAAATTTCACCCCTTCTCATAAATACCATAGTATTTTTAATAAAAATGTTATTAAACTTTCATTCTCTACCACCCCTAATATTAGTTCTCATTTAGCTAGCACTAACAATAGGAAAATTAGGGATGGATTCTCCTCTCTACATACTACTAGTCTGAACAGATCTGGAAATGCCTTACCACCAGAACAGACCTTATCTAATAGCAATCCTACGTGTAATGCATCACTACTTCAGCCAACCAATAGCACCCGGAAGTGTAACTGTAGAGTGAGTGCTAACTGCCCTTTAAACGGTAACTGCCTTTCTAAGAACATCGTCTATGCTTGTGTAGTTATAACTAATTCCTCTAATAGAACTTATATAGGCTCTACATCTAACACTTTTAAGACTAAGTTTAATTCACATATCTCTAATTTCAAACATGTTAAGTTTAAGAATTCTACTTCTTTAGCACACTATATCTGGGATCTTAAGGGGGCTAATATACCATATAGCCTTAATTGGCGTTTAGTAGCACGCTCTAATAACCTTTCTACACATACTAAATTTTGTAATCTCTGTATCCTCGAGACACACTCTATAATTTTCTCTAGCGAATCCTTACTTAATAAAAAGTCTGAGGTATTCTCATCTTTCCCCCACGCTATTTCTAATTCTTACTTTTATTATAAACCTAAAGGTTCTAGTAGTATAAATCGTATCCATTAGCTGATATATTCCATTACTTATTTTTTAGTTTAGGTTCTTTTTGTTTACCACCATTATTATCATCATTATTATCATTGGTTTTTGACAACTCTTTATTCTAGCTCTCATAATCTTTAGGCTATTATACCATATCTATCTTCTTACGCATTAAATTTTCACTATTAACACCTTATGAGTATATATCTGATTATATATTTTACATTATTGTATTTTATTTCATTTTATTTTATTTTATTTTATTTTATTTTATTTTATTTTATTTTATTTTATTTGGATTCTTCTTTGGATACCCCCCCCCCCACTCTCCCCCCATGCGCACATAAAATGATTGTCAACCCCTTCAAATAGATTATGATTATATTTAACCCCCCCTTCTTTTACGCTCCTTTCTATTATTTAATATAGTCTATTGACTATGATTTTATGCTCCTTTGTATCCTCAATACATTTCTTTTTTTCTGTCCCTATTAGCCTACCATAATTCTGCTTAAGTCAGTTTTTTAGATATCGTTATGTAAATGATAGTAGAAAATTTCATTCCTTTATATATATATTTGTAGTGAAATATTAACGTTTATAAATTTTGATTACTTAAACCATAGCTAATATTAGATATTTTAAATATTTTTAGATATTTTAAATATTTTTAATATTAATTTATCAAATAGGGTTTTCGAGTCATTTACCGGGGTTGTTTCCTAAGTTTTTACTTAACTGCATGTGAGATCTAAGTATATACTTTTGTTTTTGTTTTTTAATTTCCGGTTGATTCTATTTATTTATTTATTTATTAATACTACTGTGCATTCTATTTACTGTCTGGCCCTTACTCACTCATCCACATATATGTCTGTTTACCAACCTTGTAATTATAAGTAATTATATATTATATTATGTTAATTATTTTATATTGTATTTGTTATTGTACTATCGATCCTTATTACTTACCGTTGATTATATGTACCATTATGATATGTTAAATTTTATATATCATGTAAGATGTTTATATTTTTGTACCATCATAATTTTGGGTATTGTACAATTTATATTTTTTCTCACCTACTCTGTAACTCTACATGAATTGATTTGTTAACGTGCATGCCATTATATATTATATATTATATATGTTATTATATTATTATTATAGTATTATTGTGACATCTATATTGTTTGTGTAAATTAACCGGAGATTATCTAGTATATTATATCATATAGTATATAATTGTATAGTTTATTATATATTATATGTGCTACTTATAATCATATCATATTATTACCTCATGTATATTAGATATACGTATTATTATTATTATTATTATTATTTTTATTCCTATCATGCTTATTTATATTTAAACTCTTAATAAGGTTTAATTTGCGCTGTTAAAGATGGATATGTGTATTGATGTATGTGTATATGTGCGTACGTGTGCGTACATATATACATATGTATATTGTACCTTTTAATTTTTATTGTAATTTTAATATTGTTACAAGTATATTATATTATATTATATAGTATTATATATAATTCCCGCTCTATATAACCACCTTTGTTTAGCTCTAGGTATTTTTGCTTTGAACTATATTTGTAATATGGTTCTAAATGTTATACACCTCCTTAGTGATTTTTATTATATATTTTTACCCATAATCTTGCAATACTTTAGTGTATGTACACTCCATATTCTTCGGAGTTTTCGGCTTGTATTGGCCGATAATACTTCTTGTTGTTTTAATTGCCCTGATGAGTCCTTAATAGGACGAAACATTGTTGGCTAATAAAGACTTTTGATGTATTGAAGGCTTCTTTGTTTTACTTTCATAATTCTTCGGCTCTGTTTAATTACATTGAGCTATACCTTTTACTGTCATTTCTATAATACGAAGAGGGTGTTTAACTCCAACACGCTCCAGTATTTTAATCCTTATATATATATCTGTGTGTGTGTGTGTGTGTGTGTGTGTGTGTGTGTGTGTGTGTGTGTGTGACTGTATGAATAGATATATATATATACGTGGGTCCCATTATGTGTACGTGTGGGTGTATGTCTGCTTATGACTGTACCTATATATGAGAGGTGAATATATATATATGTACGTGAATATATATATATGTGAATATATATATATATGTATGTGAATATATGTATATATATGTATATATATATATATGTATGTATATGTGTAAACGCAAACACGCAAGCTCTATGTGTGTGTGTGTGTATGCCCACGCAGATAAGTGTACGATTCATGGCTCGGAATGCCTGTATATATGTGTGAGCACATGTGCGTGTGGGTGTATATGTATGGCGAGGCAGGCAAGCAAGGGAAGGGCATGGGAATGCATAACAACTATCCTACACACAGCAGTAATTTATGGCGACGGGATTGGGGTGAGTGACAGCTCACGCCTGAATGGAGATGACCAGTGGCCAGATTTCAATGGTGAAGCACAATGAGGACGCCAGGAATTATCAACCAATCTAAGTGCCGCGCAAACAGGATGATGGCAGATGATAAAGATTGGAAGGGTCGGAGCCCAGCAGAAATAGAATGTGCTTCGAAATCATTAGACGTATCTGAGGAACTTGCGAATCCAGAGTCAGGTTCGATCCACAAACAGATCGCACCTCGAGCTGTTCGCCGGAGAAACAATTGTAATACGTAATAAATTGTGTCCGATGCATCACTGATTCTTCGTTTTCCATATTATATATATATATATATATATATATATATATATATATATATATATATATATATATATATATATATATATATTCTCGTAATACACTTCACCTAACACTTATTTATCTCTTCATCGATCTATACAATTCTCTCCGTCCTCCTCCATCTATATATATACATACCAATACGCACACACACAGACACACACACATACACACACACACACACACATGTATATATATATATATATATATATATATATATATATATATATATATATATATATGTATATATATATATATACATGTACATACTTAGATACATATACATATATGAATGTATGTGTGTATATATATTTATGTATGTATGTATATATAAGGACAATACACATACAAATATAATTCCAATTGTTTCTTCCTTACTATTTCTTAAGAATCCTGATTAAATTCATTGATTTTTATTTAGAATTTAATTAGTGTACAGAAAGCTTTAATTTTCAGGAGCATTCATTTTGGCATTTTAGTTGCATTTGATTGGCTTCACTATAAAAACTCGATGCTGGCCATTAAACTATCGTTACTGACAAACGATCTCATAATTCACCAGGTTTAGTTGGACATTAAGTAGTCATCACTGACCAGTAGAAACAGTTTGAATCTAAGATTTTCTCAACCTATATCATGATGTTTGTATATATATATATATATATACACACATAGATGTATATATAAACGTACTCTCAAGGCGATACAGAAGATATGGTAAACTAAGAATTGTATTGTATGCCTGTTCTAGATAATTGTGTCGGTTTTGGGAAAGTAAATTTCTGAAGCCAACCTCAACATTTAGGATATTTAGAGGTAATTTGTTTTTGTCGTCTTCTTCCCTGAATAACACACTTCCTCTCACAGATTTCCTTTCGCGGGGCAGCTCTGTGATGATTTGTTCTCGCAGCGTACTGACGTGATAATACCATCCTAACTGAATGGTGTTATCTTTGTATGAACATTATGAACATAAGGAACATTATGAACATAAGGAGCGGTGGATTGGCAGTATCGGTAGTGGGTCGGACGCCATGCTTTCCAGCATAGTTACGTCCCTTTACGATCTGAGTTCAAATCCCGCCGAGGTCAACTTTGCCTTTCATCCTTACGGGGTCGATAAAATAAAGTACCAGTAATGCACTGGGTATTTGCTGGCCTTGTGCTTAAAGTAGAAACAGTTATCTTTGTATGAACATTGATGAGGAAATGCTATGTTGCTATATATGCATAAAGAATCTTGAACTTTCCTGGTTATAGCAATAATGCTTGGTAACGCCATCAATATCTTTTAGATTTACCCCTGCCATTGCTCTCCGACAGGTTTTCGATCGAGCCCGTGGTTGTGGAGACCACGGGTGTCCTTGACCCTAGGACCACCTCCCTGCTCAACGTCATCGGCATAGTATTGGCTATCCTCAGATGTGAACCTCACGAGCTGGAATGGCTCTTCCAGCCCTTCTCCGTCACCATCCTCCGAGAGAACATTTCTATTCTATCCACCTGGGTAGCAGGGCGGCCAGTGCATGGGCCACCATTTTCTCACAATGGTGAGAGATGGGGAGAGTAGGAGAGACGGAGGCAGGTACAGTAGCTGTTTGGTTATTTTGTGTTCGGACTTGCTGTACATATGTGTATATAACAGAGAATGTGTATTTTCCACTATCAGCATCTTTGTTAAGTTACAGTCATTCATTGCTTCAATCGTATGAATATCTCACAGTGCAAATCGTAAGCTGGATGCAATATGTATCTTCACTTTACAATGTTATACTCCACTGCTCTTCAAGTCACATGTATTCCTTCCTATTCATTGTCATACTCGTCCAAATTACTCTTGTACCTCCTATCATCGCCTTTATGTATTCCTCCATGTCGCTCCCCCTCCCATTTATTCTTCAGTTTACCCCACCTTCTGTGTCGCTTTTGTAGAAAACACTCTATGGTACTTATTGTCCAATCATTCGCCTCATATCTTGTTAAGTATTCCGCCTACCTCCAATATAAATAATAGTAAAATTTCTTTTGTAGCTAGAAAACGATACGAACACCCAAAAGCGTACTTGATTTTCCAATGTATTTACTTTAAGTAAAATACTTTTATTTGGCGAAGCCATAAACCATGCGGAGACACGTAAAGAAATTCACTTTTCTAATTGCACTTATACCTCCAAACACACACACAGCAATTAC
>OZ024743.1:294498086-294560586 GCA_964016885.1 Eledone cirrhosa
CTCTCTCCGGGTCATTGTCTACGCGTGCAGCTCGACTGTGCAGATTACAACATTGTCTGATTATGCGATCGTTTGAAATTGTGGGCATACTATATTATCCTTATTTGATACCATAAGAAAACTACACACTAACGATCTAGATGAATATATGTGATTGCTCCATGTCACCACTGGCGCATTCGGGAAATCTAGTCCGAACCATCTCCTCAGGGATTTTTAGTGGCTTTTTCACTCCTTTCTCCTATTTCATAATCCAACACAGGCTTCCGTGTGTCCAAGATGCTGTTTCTATACATTGCTAATAGTGAAGTGTGAGACGTTCGAAGAAAGGCTTGCAGAGGCCCGAAGAAATCCGATCATCTTGCTTTCCTTAGTCTTGGCATAGGTGGTCACCTGTTTTGTTTTCTTTTATTCTGTTTAAACATTTGTATGTAAATTCACACTGATTCTGTTTAATGTATTGTCCTTAAGGTTTTCGATCCGGGTGGCCAAGAAAGAATACATTAATATCATTAATGATAATGGTTTTTAATTTAGGTACAAGGGCAGCAATTTTGGTGGGAGGGAAAAGTCGATTAAATCGACCCCAGGCGTGAATGCTATATTATTTTATCGACCCATTAAGGATGAAATGCAAAGTTAACCTCGGCGGGATTTGAAATCAGAATGTAAAAGGCCATAACGCTATGCCAAAAAGCATGTCCGACGATCTATCAATACTGCCATAATAATATTAGTAGAAGTATTACTAGAGGGCAGTGGATTGGCATTATCGGCACGACGTCAGATAACTTTCTTTGCGTCATACAGAAAGGGCCCTTCACGTTCTGAGTTCAAATCCCACCTTTCATCCTTACGTTATCGATAAAAAAAAATACCAGACAAAACACCTTGGTAGATTTAATCGAATTTCCTCTTACCTTCAAATTTCTGGCCTTTTGCTCATTGTTGAAGCAATTATTTATATTTCTTTTTCGTGAAACTTCTTACACTTATCGGCATGTTGTTGTGAATCCACAAAATAAGATTTTAGTAACTGCTACAATTTAATCAGGATAAAAATTGATTGAGTGATACATAAATACACTAAGATCGATAAGATGGATGATATATCTCTCATTTCATCTTGCTTGTCAACATGCATTGCTTTCAATGTAATGACTATGGCTGCGGAATGGAAGATTTCATATATTCACGAAGGTGTAAAAACACACACACACACACACACACACACACACACACACACACACACACACACACACACACACACAGTAACTGACAGATACGCATGTAGACACACAATATACATGCACACACAGATGCATATATATATAATATGGAGTTACCATCAAATATATATATATATACTTACGGTAATGATGTCGAATAAATATATTTATTTCTACAAAACTTCTCGAAAATTCTATTAATAGTAATTATTATTATTTTGACGCTTTAATCAGTATTTACATTTTATTTTCAGTACATGGTTAGTGCAGTTAAATCCACAAAGATATTTTCTCTAAAACTATAGCATTCAAACATTAACTGAATGATCGATGAATACAAATGATAAGCGTATATTTTTTTTTGTTTTATTTTACAAATGATGCCAAATCTTCGAAATCACTGCCACCTTTTTCACCCCGAAAAATAAACCCCATATATATATATAAGTGTGTGTTTATATATATAATTGTGTGTGTGTGTGTGTGTGTGTGTGTGTGTGTGAGTATGTGTGTGAGTATGTGTGTGAGTATGTACACGTTGGATTCTTGGAATTGAGTTCTCTCTGAAATAAACATTCAATAGACTGTACATTTGAACATAAACATGTTTTTAAGCAACATTACTTAATCATTTACATACTGTAAATATGGAGTTACCATCTAAGTGCAAAGTGCAGAACAGCGATCCTGTGATTCCTTTAAGAATTGTATAATAAGAACGGCACGGGTGTTATTACTAGTTATTACCCTAGACTACTCATATCAATAATAAAGCCTCAACATCGGAAGTTAAATAAGTTAAGATCGGTTGCTGCTGCTTCAATCTTAATAGGAATGCTATACAGAATTGTGTTACGCAGAAGGTATGTTAAATTCTAAGGTTATTTGTGGTCCTATTATTTGATTAATATTTAGGACGGTAGATTGGCAGTAACGGTTAAGCAGCAAACGAAATGCTTTGTGGCATAGAGTTATGACTACGTTCTGAATTCAAATCCTCCCGACGTTTGATTTGACTTTCATCCATACTGGCTCAATAAAATAAATTACCAGTAACGTACTGTGGTGGATTTATTCGTCTTTCGCCTCCTCAAAATTTTCAGCATTGTGCCTCAATCAGAATACATTATTTCATTAATATTTAATTTATTGACTCTGAATGAATGGAATGCTAACTCAACTTTGCTGAGGTTTTAATTGAGAAACTATAAGGCCATGCCAGTATATTGCCATTTCACACACAACGCTGCATTTAATGGACTCAGATCCTAACGTGTGTTTGTATGTGTTCCATCTCACAGCATTCTGAGTTAAATTCCATCTGGATCGTACGGTCGATACCAATCCAAGTTGATAGATTTTCTGAATTGTCATGACACTAAACGAAATGTCTTGTAATATTTGTTCGGGTGTTTTGCTTTGTGAGTGCAAATTTTGCAGGTGGCTACAAGGATTATAGACTTCGGTCGTTCTGTTTAAAAGCCCTATCCGGCCATTTGGGTGATCTTAGCAGAGTCCGCTTTACTGCAAATAATCATAACTGGTTTCGGTTTGATGTTATTTGCGTTTCTCGCTCTCACCAGCCTCACGTACCCTAAAAGTTAAAGGGTCACAGCCAATCACATTCCCTTCCTAACAAAACCGTAAACGATGGGTATCATTGATAATTGTTTTTATAGCTGTTTCAATCAAGAGACACTTACCACATTCTATTGTTATCATATATATTTATTTGTTGTTAGACCTATCTAATACGTAATTATCTCTTGACGATTCTCAGTTTTACGGTCTATAACATCTAGGTGTTTTACATTCCGGACACATTGTACATACCTTATAGCTAATATTTCAGTTCCATAACCCCATGTACAAAATATGATGGATTGTCTCCCAATAAAATTTGTATCCGACTCCTTTTTGGTTTAGCCCAATGCTTAAAGATTTTGACAGGCAGAAAAAAATAGAGAGGTCGACAATTTGCAATCAAGCTGTAGCTAATGATGCAAAGTTATAAACTGTGATTCCGACTACTGCAGATATACTTGGATAGTGATAACATGTATTTATCTTTTGCTAGACATGTCTCTTTAATGGGAGTTTACTGATCTCTTCGACGGGCATTCAGGGTTCTCTAACAAATCTGAAGGGCATTTTACATCTGAATGGCGCGGATGAGCAATGACATTCTCTCTGAGCATCCTAAGTAAGGAAAAATGATTGCTTCTTAGAGACTAATACGATTGAAACGCAGAACGTTGAATATAGCATAGGGAGTTACAATCGCAACAACGATAGCACATGGCATAAAGTGATACAATAGATTTGCTTTTGCTAGTTTGAGAGAAACACTAGATTGAAGTGATCTATTTCAAAAACAAATTGCAAAATGATGCATCTCTCCATAACCGATGCATTACTTAAAATAGGACTAGATAATGGATACTAAGAAAAAGGAAACTATATATTTATAATCTATTCAAAGATGGGTGGAGCTTTCAGCATTCGTCGAAACAATAGATAAATTTAAATGATATATGATGAAAAGCCTATGAGACACATTTAAATCCGGTGAAACAGCTAAAACAAACACTTACCTATTATTCCAATATTTGGGCCAGCTATTAGATGCAACGTCTATAACTTTGACCACTGGATCGTCGTCTTCTTTGTGGCATATTCTGAAGAGGTGATCAGTATGGAATACATGACTAATGTTGTGAGCGCCTCCAATAAATTGACTGTGTATCAATTTTTTATCTTCTTTTGTTTCTTCTACCATTTATTTTTCTATAATCTTTTTTTCAATACAACTTTCCGCATATAAAGAACCACATTTGTTTTTTGCTATCAACCAGAGTTCTATACATTTTTTTTTATTTTCCCAGTTTTCACAATTCGTCTAACCTTTACCAACTCTGTTTCTGGTTAAATAATATTTATGGCGATCATTGTCATTGTCCTCATGTTTCAGTATCCAGCTTCATCCTACTAGCTTCTTTACGTCCTATGATAATCCCAGCACATCATCGAACCAACCCACATGATTATTTTCATAATCTTGTTTTTCATCCAATTTACTCTTTAAAACCAAACTTAACCATCTGAATAAAAATGATAGTATTATTATTATTGTTCTTTGAGTCTCAGTCATTGATGTTAGTTAACTGGAAAGTTTGTTGAAATGAATATAAACCCACTACCTGCAGCCTCAGATATTCAGGACGTATCGGAGGGTTCTTGCTGTTCCCAGCAAGCATGCCTTTTGAAGCGTTCCAAAAAGCGTGAAGGGGCCAATTTTCTTTAACCATCCCTGGAAACTTTTTGAAATAGTACCTAGTGCGCCTATGACAATCGGGATCACTTTGACTTCATGGCAGTTCCAAGTCCTTTTTACCTCCCATTTTAAGTCCTGGTATCGGTTAATTTTCTCCCTCTCCTTCTCTTGCACTCTCGTGTCGAATGGGCAGGCCACAACCACAATCAGGCACGATCTTTTTCTTTGACTACAACCACCAGGTCAGGTCTATTGTGTTCCAGTTTCTTGTCCGTCTGTATCCTAAAATCCCACAGCACCTTCACCTGATCGTTTTCTATCACCGACTCTGGCCTATGCTCATACCACTTCTCAGAATGTGGTAAATTGTTTACTTTGCATAGGTGCCAGTGGATCACCCTGCCCATCACATCATGTCTCCAGCCCTTATAGTGAGTCTGGGCTAGGTGTTTACACTCGGATACAATGTGAGCCAGAGTCTCCTCTCTCTCTCCACAGATACTGCACAGTGGGCTAGCCTCCTCCTTGTAAATATGGTGTTTCAACCACTTCCTTTTGAGGGCCTGCTCTTGCGCAGCCATTAACATTCCTTCTGTAGCCTTTTTAAGGTCTCCTCTTTTCAACCAGTTCCATGTCTGTGGATCTCTGAATTCAGTTTACTCAAAGAAGGTACTATGAAGGGATTTTTCCTGAAGGCTGCTCTTTCTCCTTCTTGTTATTTCCTCCTTGGACATCCCATGGTCTATTGTCCTCTCCTTCAGTACAGTTCTGAGCATTGGCTCCTTACTATCTGTCACGTATTTGTGTAGGTTGTTTTTCTCCATCTGAACACAGTCCTCTATGCTGATAGGACCTCTTCCACCTTCAGATCCCCTTAAGTAGAATCTATCGACATCATCCCCTTGTGGAACATGTTGTAGATAGTCAATAGCTTCCTAGTCTTCCTATCCATTTCTTTTTGTTCAGCAACATTCCATCTCAGAATTCCCGCACTGTACCTAATAATAGACACAGCTCGGGAATTTACTGCACTTATGGCATTCCTACTGTTCAGATGTGACTTTAATACGCTCCTTATTCTCCGAATGTATTCAGTTCTTATCAATTCCTTCATTTTTTTTGTTCTTGATGTCATCAACCTCCAGAACACCCAAATACTTGTATCCTTCTTCACTGTCAATTTCCTTTATCATCTCAACTGTTGGTACCTGGATTCCGTTACTTCTGCTCAATTTACCCCTCTTCATCTCACGGACTCCACACTTACTAATACCAAATTGCATACATATATCATTGCTGAAAATACGGACAGTGTCAACAAGCACATCCAACTCCTTCTCACTCTTCCCGAAGAGCTTAAGATCGTCCATGAAGAGGAGGTGATTGATGGTAAGCTCTCCCTTTCCCAACTTGTATCCTGCTCTCACTTTTCGCAGTACAATGGTCAGGGGCATCAGGGCAAGGACAAACAACAGGGGACAGACTATCTCCCTGGAAGATACCTCTCTTGATCTTCACGCCTCCCAAGAATTCTCCAGCTGATGTTAACTCTGTTTCCCAGGACTTCATACTTTTGCCCAACAACTGTCTGATGTTATCTGCCACTTTGAAGACCTCTATGCCTTTGGTGATCCAAGAATGAGGCACCACGTCAAATGCCTTTTTGTAGTCTATCCATCCCATGGCAAGACCAGTATGTCTCCTCTTGCAATTCCTCATTACCATCTTATCAATAAGTAACTGGTCCTTTGTACCACGTGACTTCTTTCGGCATCCTTTCTGTTCGTCCGGTAACAAGTTGTTTGTGTAGAGGTGATGGTAGGTTTCCACAGACATAATGCTTGTCAACAGTTTCCACATTACGGCAGACATGTGATAGGTCTATAGTTGGTAACATCATTACCCTTGATTCGGTCTTACATTATCAGAACTGTGGTACCTTTTGTCAACCACTCTGGCACCTCACCTGACATCAAGCAGTCATTGAACATGGTTGTCAGTTTCAGGTGGAGGGATGTTATATTTTTAATCCAATACCCCTGCACACCATCTGAGCCTGGTGATTTCCAGTTGGTTAGTTTTTTGGCCTGCCCCTTAAGAGTGTCATCTGTGATACTCAAATCAGTTTGTTGGTGTGCCTGTTCACTAATCTCCTTCTGTACTGTCTCAATCCACATTATTATTATTGTTATTGTTATTCCTTGAATCTCAGTCATTGATGTTGGTTAACTGGAAAGTCCGTTGGATTGAATATCAAGCCACTACCTGCAGCCTCAGATATTCAGGACGTATCGGAGGGTTCTTGCTGTTCCAAGCAAACATGCCTTTTGAAGCGTTCCAAAAAGCGTGAAGGGGCCGATTTTCTTTAACCATCCCTGGAAACTTTTTGAGATAGTCCCCAGTGCGCCTATGACAATCGGGATCACTTTGACTTCATGGCAGTTCCAAATCCTTTTCACCTCCCACTTTAGGTCCTGGTATCGGTTAATTTTCTCCCTCTCCTTCTCTTGCACTCTCGTGTCGAACGGGCAGGCCACATCCACAATCAGGCACGATCTTTTTTCTTTGTCCACAACCACCAGGTCAGGTCTATTGTGTTCCAGTTTTTTGTCCGTCTGTATCCTAAAATCCCACAGCACCTTCACCTCATTGTTCTCCATCACCGCCTCTGGCCTATGCTCATACCATTTCTCAGAATGTGGTAGATTGTTTACTTTGCACAGGTGCCAGTGGATCACCCTGCCCATCACATCGTGTCTCCAGCCCTTATAGTGAGTCTGGGCTAGGTGTTTACACTCGGACACAATGTGAGCCACAGTCTCCTCTCTCTCTCCACAGATCCTGCACAGTGGGCTAGCCTCCTCCTTGTAGATATGGTGCTTCAACCACTTCGTTTTGAGGGCCTGCTCCTGCGCAGCCATTAGCATTCCTTCTGTAGCCTTTTTGAGGTCTCCTCTTCTCAACCAGTTCCATGTCTGTGGATCTCTAAATTCAGTTTTCTCAAAGAAGGTACTATGAAGGGGTTTTCCGTTAAGGCTGCTCTTCCTCCTTGATGTTATTTCCTCCCTGGACATCCCCTGGCCTACTGTCCCCTCCTTCAGTACAGTTCTGAGCATTGGCTCCTTACTATAGGTCACGTATTTGTATAGGTTGTTTTTCTCCATCTGAACACAGTCCTCTATGCTGATAAGACCTCTTCCACCCTCAGATCTCCTTAGGTAGAGTCTATCGACATCACTCCTCTTGTGGAACATGTTGTAGATAGTCAATAGCTTCCTAGTCTTCCTATCCATTTCTTTCTGTTCAGCAACATTCCATCTCAGAATTCCCGCACTGTACCTAATAATAGACACAGCTCGGGAATTTACTGCGCTTATGGCATTTCTGCTGTTCAGATGTGACTTCAATACGCTCCTTACTCTCCGAATGTATTCAGTTCTTAACAATTCCTTCATTTTTTTGTTCTTTATGCCATCAGCCTCCAGAACGCCCAAATACTTGTATCCTTCCTCAGAGTCAATTTCCTTTATCATCTCACCTGTTGGTATCTGGATCACGTTACTTCTGCTCAACCTACCCCTCCTCATCACAATGACTCCACATTTACCAATACCAAACTGCATACATATATCACTGCTGAAAATACGGACAGTGTCAACAAGCACATCCAACTCCTTCTCACTTTTCCCGAAGAGCTTAAGATCGTCCATGAAGAGGAGGTGATTGATGGTAAGCTCTCCCCTTCCCAACTTGTATCCTGCTCTCACTTTTCGCAGCATAATGGTCAAGGGCATCAGGGCAAGGACAAACAACAGAGGGGACAGGCTATCTCCCTGGAAGATACCTCTCTTGATCTTCACGCTTCCCAAGGATACTCCAGTTGATGTCAACTCTGTCTCCCAGGACCCCATTATTATTATTATTATTATTATTATTATTATTATTGGCGACCTACGTAGTAAATCGTGTCATCGTGAGCTCCGCAAATGTTTGTTATTTCCGTTTGTGAAAAATTGCCATTTATGGAAAATTTTTATTGTTAACTATATATAAGCGCACATACATTGTTTTCCGAGAAGGACACCCAAAAAGATCGGGGCCTTGTGCCCAAAACTTAAACTTTTATGATCATCAAAACATTTCTTTGAAAAAAAAATGGCTAACTCACCACTGCACCAAGCAGCTGAGAGCCTTCACAAATTAACACCTCACACCGACATCACCATTGTAAATGTTACTACGTTTGCCAACACTAAAAAAAATATAAGCAGTAGCAATATTTTAAATTTGTCTCAGGCAGACATTCATTTCCCGCCATTACCAATGACTGCAGGCATTAAAGCCGCCACCACCACCACCGCGACAACAGAAACAAAAGGAAAAAATAAATCAACTCGTGATATTGTAATGCTTCCAACCAAAATGGACTCATCCACACCGAACACCACTGACGTCACCACCACCACAACTGAAACTAAAATTAATAACAAAAATAACGATAACAACAACAGCAACAATGACATTAAAAAAACCACCCTGAGTTTTGCCAGAGTAGCAAAACAGTGCGAAGCATTTACGGTAACTCAGGAGGAATTAGAAAATGCCAAAAAAATGGTAAAGAAAGGTGGGTACAGGGTCAGCCTCACCCCCCACCCCCCCACCTAATAAAATGGAGCATCGGCGCCTATGCACCGTGTCGTATCGAACAATTAATGTAAAATCGCGCCGAGTGGAACGGGCATCCGAGTCCCAAATCCAAAAAGCTTTGGGACATGTGTGGGCAAGAAAAACCCACATCAGACGTGGACAAAAGTATGGAACCGTGGACGTGTTCTTTGAAACACTAGAGGAGGCTAGAGAACACTCCATGGCCCCATTAAGAAGTGACGACTTCACACTCGTCCCAAGCTATTGTGGCCAGTAAAGATCAGGGTGACCCACGTTCCACCGGCCATCGAAATTCCCTGGCTAATAGTGGCCGTCCTCGCCGGCATCGAAGCCAACACAAAGATAATAGCAATAGCAAAAGAAAAGCAGGAGAACTAGTCTGGATCTGGGATGGAGCTCCTGATCCAAGCGGACCAAAAAAGCATTGAAGAGATCCCAGAGGTAATAGACCTCACTGACGGCAGCCACCTCACCGTAATTGTCGAGGGCAGAAGGCCTAGGTGTGTCGTTTGTGGTGAAGGAACCCACCTAAGGGCTAAAAGGTTGAGGCCACCTCTCCTACCCACCCCAGTGACTCAACCATCAACACCACCAGTAGCAGAGATGGCAGCAACAACTGTAGCAGCAACAACAGAAGTAACTATAACAGCAACAACCCCAGCAACAGTAGCAAAACCAACACCACCACCACCAGCAAAACCAACACCACCACCATCCGCGCTTCAGAACTAGCACCAGCGCCTACACCATCAACCACTCCACAA
Organism: Eledone cirrhosa; assembly: GCA_964016885.1. NCBI lineage: Eukaryota > Metazoa > Mollusca > Cephalopoda > Octopoda > Eledonidae > Eledone > Eledone cirrhosa. Next base: position 294,508,022 of record OZ024743.1, read on the forward strand.
CCAAAACTAACGCCTGTGGAGGATTTTCCACTACCCGGCCTATCACAACTGGAGACAGATTGTGACGACGAGGAGTGGGAAACGGTATCAGGAAAAAAAAAAGAAACCAAAAAAGAAAAAATTCTCTTCCTTCCCCCTCCAAAAACAAAATACAGATGGAAACAAATAAATTAACAAAGAAAAAAGTTAGGACAGATATGCCACCATCCACACCAGCATCACCAACCCCATCACCCCATACACCAACACCATCACCATTATTAACCCCAACACCATCATCACCTACACCACAAAAGTCACCAAAATGCGAAACAGAAAGAAACCCACAACAAACGTAAACAATACAAAACAACCAAAACGATACACACTACACAGCATTAAATTTGAACAACAACCAATTATTACAATACATACAACACAACACCAGCATCACAGAAAAAGACTACACAACAACCCCAAAATTCACACCACCTCCACACATACAAATCACTCGCATCAAACAGAAAACGTACATGACACTAAAGCAAAAATTCCCCAAAGACATCGGAGACTTCCGACAAGCACTCTCCAGGAGGATTTATAAGGAAATCCTTCCTGAGGAGGCCACAAGCAGGGAAAAGGAAGGAAAAACCGTGCTTCCTCTACGAGAAGTAAGGTAAGTGGTCTTTCCCATCTCATCAACTCCTTTTCAACATTACCTCACTCAGAATGGGCAGCATAAATGAGCGTGGCTTGGGGTCGTCTTGGAAGCAGGGCCATCTGCTCAACGACCTCATGTCACTAAAAATAGATGTAGTAGTCATCAGCGAGACCAGAATCTCCGAAGCACGGGCCTTCGCACCGATCTTCGGCGGCTACGATGTGTACGCATCACTCAGCCGTCCCGGATCGGGGTGGAGTTGCTGTGCTTTTTCGGAGAGGTTTGGATCTTGCCATACGGGCCATCTTCCTGGACCCAGAAGGTAAGATGGTGGTGCTGGACGTGACCAGCGGAGACGGGCAAGCTTTCAGGTTAGTGGCCGTCTATGCCCCGACAGGAGCAGGGCGGCCCGATTTCTTCCGGCGTCTGGAGACCTTTCTTGGAACGTCCCGCTCTTTAGTGTTAGTGGGCGACTAGAACGGGATCTCAGATGCACGCTGGGACTGTGTGGGATTAGTGGATAGGGGAGGAGGGTGCAAGTGTCTCACCAACCTTCTCAGGCGTTTTGTACTGTCTGACAGGTACCGATTGGTTTTCCCGAATGTACCAATGTGGACTTGGACAAATCGCATAGGGTCATCCAGATCATATCTAGATAGAGTATTTTGTAGGGAAATAGATAGGTCTAGCATAGGCTGTCCACAATTCAAGATAGTCAGCTACACGGACCACAAATTCTTGATCTGTGTGCTTGACTTAGATAGGCTTCATAGACGAGGACCCGGCTACTGGAAGCTAAACGCGTCCTTACCAGCGCGCAAGGCCTACAGAGATCGGATTAGCGAACTAGTTAAGCGGGCGTTGACGGGTGCCATCGTCAACAACATGTGGTGGTTTGCTCTGAAAAGAGCAATTAGAATAGAGTCCATTAGGTTTAGTAAGGCTTTAGCAATAGAGAAAAATAGAGCAGAGGGAGAATTAGTTAGAAAATTAGACGAGGCGCTTTGCAAAGGCTTCGCGACCAACGTACTTGCGGCGAAATTGGCCCTTGACCAATTCTTCAATGCAAAGCACGAAGCCTGCGTTGTCAGAGCTAGGGTGCGTGCTCTCAGACACGAGGGGACGAAAGCCGTTCAATAGGCCCGAGTGGCGGAGGCGCGTCGTGGCAACAAAGACACGATCCGGTATTTGGTGGACCACGATGGGCGCATGCTACTCGATCCCGGGCAAATGTTTGAAGCTTTTCAGCGACACTTCGCTCAACTGTTCGGGGGCAGCGGCGGGCCGGATCGAGGGATGGACTTTAGTGTCTACCTCGATGGACTGCCGCGGCTCTCGGCCACTGAGGCGGAGTGTTGCGAAAAGCCGATAACAGCCGCTGAAGTACGGAAGGCAATGCCTGGCTGCACAAGGAGTAAATCACTTGGTTTGGATGGTCTGCCCTATGAACTTTACGTACAAATGCCAGACTTGTTCGGAAGCCTCTTGGCGGATGTCTACTGCAAGTTGCAACAGAACGAGAGAATTCCCAGCTCTGTGAGCCGAGGAGCGGAGGCGCTGCTGAGAAAGGATCCGAACAAGGGGAAAACATAGATAATTTGAGGCCCATAACTCTGCTAAACACAGAGTTCAAGATTTTGGCCAAGGTGCTAGCAAAGAGGTTGGCGCTTGTCGTTGGTGGTCTGGTGGGAGAAGCGCAGACGTGCGCCATTCCCGACAGATCCATCCACGACAACCTCCACCTCATGCGATACATCGTAGAGAGGGTAGCTAGGGAACCTGGCACGGGTGGGTCCTTGATCAATTTAGATCAGTTGAGAGCTTTTGATAGGGTCAACCATCGTTACCTACGGCAGTCCTGAGGGCGGCTGGCTTTGGGCCCATCTACAGAGGCTGGATCGCTGCCATGCACAGCGACATCTGCTCTATGGTGAGAGTGAACGGTCACCTTTCGGAACCGTTCAACATCATGCGCTCGGGCCGCCAAGGATGTCCCCTCTCGTCCCTCATGTACGTATTGACTCTCGAGCCATTACTGCGCACACTGGAGACATTGAGGGTGTCGCGCGCGAAATAGGATGCGGAGGATCCGTATTAGCATATGCACACGATGTCACCGTAGTGGTGTCGAACGCCAAACACGTCGAGGCGATCGGCACTACACTAAGAGAATACGAGCGGTGACAGGAGCAATGATCAACCAGAAAAACTCAGTGGGCCTGCAGCTCGGCACCTGGAGAGGCAGGTTCATGCCGTCCAACAGCGTCGTCGGGCGCTGGACGGACGGACCAGTTAAATTGCTAGGGGTCTGGTTCGGTCCGGACCTCCAGACGGACAAAAACTGGGACGAGGTGACGAGCAGGGTGGCTTCTCTCACCCAGAAATGGGCGGAGAGGAAGCTATCCCTGAAAGGTCGAGTGGAGGTGGCTAACGCGTACATCGCGTCCGTCATCTACTACCGCCTGACCGTCGTACCATGTTCTAAGCCCCGCCTGACTGCGCTGGAGCGTTTGCTATTTCGCTTTTTGTGGAAGGGACTCGCTCCGATGGTCAGGCGGTCATCTACTGTCAACACCCGCTACGTGGAGGGCTGGGCATGCTCCGGCTGATGTTGCGCAGACACGCGCTCAGGCTACGACATCTCCACCTCTTCCTCCACGGTGATCAGGTGTGGTCGCCGTTTGCTAGACACATCTTTCCCCAGCTCGTCTCCTTGACGGAGCTGCAGTCCTAGCTCAAGCGAAGACCGAGAGTGAGCGCTTGGAGATTGGAATGTCTTCAGGCGCCCACAGCCCTCGACGAATCGGGCAATGTGATCGGTGGAAACTCCACCTTGGCGTTCTATAGAGGATTAGTGGAGGGGAAGAGCGACGACGTACTTGGAGAAACACTAGGCGTCGACGAAAATCAACTAGCCAATCTCTTCGGAAGGACTTTCAGGCCGGGGCCTATGGACAACTTCCAGAAATCTCTGGACTGGCAATGCTACCGAGGAGCTTTGCCTGTTCGGGATAAACTCTACAGCATGGAGGTGCCGTTAGCCGGGCATGTCCGAGAGGCACGCAGGGCGACGAAACCGTCCTGCACGCACTCGTCCAGCGTCCGAGCGTTGCTGACTTGTGGGTTTATGTCGAACACCTGCTGTCACATGTAGGACGGATCCATCTATCAGCTGAGTCCATCGTGACGATTGCTCCGCTCTCTTCCTTTAGCCGGGAAGGGCAGGCAGTTTTTAGCTGTCTGGTGGCCATGGCGTAAGAGATAGTATGGTGGACACGTTTGAAAGGGCTGAAGACGAGCACTTACCTCTTCGGTGATGCCCTGATTAACTTTTTCAAATTTCATTTGAAAAGGAAAATCAGGGTAGAGAGGGAAATGCTCTATTCCCAGCATTTTGTTGACAGATGGGTGAAAGAAGCAAGTATGGCCCGTGTGAATGGGCTTACTCTGAGTATCTGTCTGTAAATTAAAGGTGGAAAACTGGGAGAGGACACTTGCCCTGGTGGTCAGGGTCACTGTGTCCTTTTAATGGACTTTCTCCACAAATGTCCCTCGGAAGTCTTCCTCCTATTGGGGAATTTTTCATTGTTATTTTTTATTACATCCTCTGTTTTTTTTACACGCAGAAATGCCCATTTGTACCGTCCTGTATTGTCCTGTACTGTCCTTAATGTCTACTTTATGTAAACCCTTGTGGTTAATAAAGAAAACATTATTATTATTATTATTATTATTATTATTATTATTATTATTATTGGTCTAAGCGGCATTCTTTTGCTCGCTCACAGTATGTCGCTATATTTGCCTGTTTAAATTATTTGTTGTTAAATATTTCTTGTTGTGTAAGGGATATAAGCCCTTAGACCTTGCCCCGTGAAGGGGAAAGTATAATATTTGGGCCTTTTGGCCCACATATTTGAACTTTTTTTTACATGTTAAAAAATTTACGAACAAAAAAAACATGTCTGAGCCACGTCCCCCAGCGATATGTCGGCTGTCGTGCGACAACGACGTAGAAGTTGAGAGGAGCGCTACAGCGAAATTAACACAAATTGAGAACACAAACAGCACCACAAACAATGTAAACAAAGACACCAATGATACCAATAAGAACACTAATTTAAAAAAAAATGACAGTAACAGCGACAACGAAAATACAAATAACAAAAAAAAAAAATAACAAATACAACAACAATATCAACACCACTAACATGAAAGCAAATAGCGACACCACCAACAGCAACAATACCAACTGCACCGAGAACAACGGTGGCAGCAAAGACAACAATGATAACAGCGACAGTGCTAACAACAACACCAACAAGAACACCGTCAACAACACCCCCAACGAAAACATGGACTTCTCAAACAAAGATGAAAAGTTGGCAAGTGCAAACTTGGGCCAACTTAACTGTCCCGGTAGAAGCTATTGAGGCAGTGGAGCGCAAAACGGTGCATTATAGATGCATCTCAGCACAGACCAAAAGGGCAGCTTTAATCTCACAAGAAGATATCGAAGTCGCGCTGAGGTGCATCAGAGAAGACACCCAGTACATAGAGAGGGGCAGACAGTACAGCACCATTTCGGTGTTGTTCAAGTCAGAAGCCCACGCGATGAAACACGCCATGACTCCTTGCAAAACCAGCAAGGTCATAATGTACCCCACCCACATGGGAAAAAGAACGTCCCGTCTCTGCATTCCCAGAATCCCACCAGGACTAGACATGTGGTGGCTTCTGGGATGTGTGATTGTGGAGGGGACGGATACAGTCCCTATAGAAGTGACCAGAACGGCCAGAGAGGACTGGTCCGGGGTTGACCTGGAGATCCTTCTCCAGATCAGGCCCGAGAATGTGAAGACAATCCCAGACCATATCCGACTTCAGAATGGGACTGGCATTCATATTATGACCGAAGGCAAAAGGCTGCAGTGTTTTGTTTGTGGGAAAAAAAAAATTTGCGAGCCTTCTGCCCTCAACTGCTGAAAAAGGCAAGAGGTCGAAAGGCTCCACTGTTGCCGACGCCGGGGCGAGGACCACCACCAACACCTGCACCAGCAAAACTACCAACAACAACACCAATAGAAAAACCACCACCAACATTGACCACCCAGGGGGGAAACGAGGAAAGCTGTCAAATTCCCCTCCCCCCCAAAATACACAGACCAATAAAACCTTAAACATACATACAAACACACTTACAGACTCAGACCCCTCATCTACCAGTAGTGAAGATGAGGGAAATCCCAAATCCTCCAAAATACAAAAAAGGAAACACAAAAAGAAAAAAAAACTCAACAAAGCACAAAAGCACCCACAATAATAAACGCAGACACCACCCACGCAAACATCTTTCCAATAACACCAACATCAACACCACCATCACCATCACCAGAATCCCCCAAACGCAAACAACCGAAACAGACGCAAGAACAAATATTCACACAAACATCTGAAACCACAGACACCGCACTCACAACAAACACAGATACAACCGAAACAACACCACCAAAACCATCACCACCACAACCACGCAAACAAATAAGATCACACCAACAAAACATACAAAACTTCGAGCTCGTCAGGAGGGCCAACAAGGAACTGATGGTCCTCGTAGCACGAAGTGAAAATATACAAAAAGAGGGGGAAATGTTTAAATCGAGCACATTTCGCGTGCCGGAAGATTTGGTTCTGGTGCGAATGTCGCTCGACATATTATAAGAAATAGGAGACAGCTTTCCTCGGGACGTGGGAACCCCGAACGTAAACCCACTTCAAGACTTTTAAAGGGGTTCCCAAAAGAAACCCCACTAACTATGGAGATCGAACAACTCGACCTTCACAAGAGCCCGGAAAGTAAGTAAACCTTCCTCTCTCTCTGTTTAACCTGCCAACATGGCCATATTAAGTGTAGGATGTTTAAATGTTCGATGTCTGGGATCGTCCTGGAATCAGGGTCACCTGCTCAACGACCTCAGGTCTATAGAAATGGATGTAATTGCAGTCAGCGAGACCAGGATTTCCGACACGCGCGCACTAGTCCCCATTTTCGACGACTATCAGATCTTTGCATCTGTTAGCCGGCCGGGAATGGGAGGCGGGTGGCAGTGCTATTTAGGAAAGGCCTGGATCTCGAGGTAAGATCGATCTTCCGGGACCCGGACGGGAATTTGGTGGTCCTGGACGTGAACAATAATGAAGGTGGTGCCTTTAGACTGGTGGCCGTCTATGCTCCTACTGGGGCAGGTGGCCGGACTTCTTTAGACGCCTGGAAGCCTTTCTGGGTACGTCTCGCCCTTTACTGTTATCGGGGGACTGGAACGGCATCTTAGACGCACGCTGGGACTGTGTGAGAGTATCCGATAGGAGCGGGGGATGCAAAAGCCTCAAGAACCTGATCAGCCAGTTCCAACTGTCTGACAGGTACCGACTAGATTTCCCTAATGTGCCAGTGTGGACCTGGGCTAACCGCATAGGGTCATCTAGATCGTATATAGACAGGATATTCATTAGGAAAATAGACAGAAATAGTGTAAGCTGTCCACGTTTTGAAACGGTCGCCTATTCAGATCACAAATTTGTGATCTGTCTGGTCGACCTAGATAAGACGCGTAGGCTAGGACCTGATTACTGGAAGCTAAACATGTCATTTCCGGCACGTAAGGCTTACAGGGACCAGGTCAACAATTTAGTTAAGATAAAGTTGACAGGGGGAATCGTCAACAATAGATGGTGGGGGGCTCTCAAAAGAGAGATTAGAGTAATGTCGAAAGAGTTTAGCAAAGAAGTAGCATTAGAGAAAAATAGAAAGGAGGGAGAGTTGGTAGATAATTTAGACGAGGCTATTGGTAGTGGCATTGCAACTGATGTGCTAGCGGCGAGAATGGCATTAGACCATTTCTTCAATGCGAAACACGAAGGTTGCATTGTCAGAGCTAAGGTGCGTGCTCTGAGAAACGAGGGAACCAAAGCTGTCCGATGGGCCCGCGTGGAAGAGGCGCAGCGTGGTAATAAAACCACGATTCGGTCTTTGACGGACCAAAACAGGCTCGAGCTGAGCGATTCCAAGAGGATGTGAGAGGCCTTTCGCCAACATTTCGGTTGTTCGAGGGAAGTGGCGGGTCAGAGATGGTGGCGGACTTCAGTCCCTACCTCGATGGCTTGCCGCAACTCTCGACGGCTGACGCTGGGCGCTGCGAAAGGCCAATTACTTCAGCCGAGATTCAGGATGCCCTTGTAGGCTGCATGAGGCGCAAGTCACCTGGTTTGGATGGTCTGCCCTACAAGCTTTACGTAAATATGCCAGACTTGTTCTCCAATCTCCTCGAAGCGCTCTACTGCAAGTGGCAGCAAAACGGGAGTATTCCCAGTTCTGTGAGCCGGGGCGTAGTGACGCTGATAAGGAAAGACGAGAAGAAGAGGGACACATTAGACAATTTCAGACCCATAACTCTGCTCAACACAGTGTTTAAGATTTTTGCCAGGGTGTTAGCGAAGAGGTTGGCGCTTGTCGTCGGGGATTTGATCGGGGAGGCGCAAACTTGCGCAATCCCAACCAGGTCCATACAGGACAACCTCCACCTAATGCGATACATCATAGAGAGTGTAGAGTGTAAATCTGGCTTCGGTGGGGCACTAATCAATTTAGATCAATCGAAAGCATTCGATAGGGTCGACCATCGCTACCTGGAGGCTGTCCTCAAGGCGGCTGGCTTCGGCCCCGTCTTCAGAAGCTGGATCGATGCAATGCACAGCGGCACCAGCTCGATGGTCAAAATTAATGGCCACCTCTCGGAACCGTTTCAGGTCTCCCGATTGGTCCGTCAAGGGTGCCCTCTCTCCTCCCTTCTGTACGTATTGACTCTCGAGCCTTTACTGCGGAAGCTGGAGCTGTTGCAGGGCATCCCGCTCGAACCGGGATGCGGAAAGGCTGTGTCGGCTTATGCGGACGACATCACCGTGATGGTATCGGACACCTCAGAAATCGAGGTGGTCGGCAACTTATTGGAGGAATATGAAAGGTTGACGGGAGCAAAACGTAACCCGGAAAAGTCAGTGGGCTTGCAACTCGGCACCTGGAGAGGCAAGTCCATGCCGTCCAACAGCGTCGTCAGGCGCTGGACGGACGAACCGAATAAGTTGCTAGAGGTTTGGTTTCGGCCAGACCTCCAGGTGGATAAGAATTGGGACGAGGTGACGGGCAGGGTAGTCAGTCTAACCCAGAAATGGGCTGGGATGAAGCTATCACTGAAAGGTCGGGCGGAGGTGGGGAACGCGTACATCGCATCCGTCATCTACTACCGTCTGACTGTCGTCCCTTGCCCCCGTTCGCGCCTCGCCTTCTTGGAGCGGCTCCTCTTCAAATTCTTGTGGAGGGGTCAGGTTCCGCAGGTGAGGCGGTCCATCTGCTGCCAGCACCCTCTACGTGGAGGGCTTGGCATGCCGTGGCTAATGATGCGCAGGCACGCGCTGAGGCTGCGGCATCTCCAGATATTCTGCCTAAACGGTGAACAGGTGTGGTCGCCGTGTGTCAGACGGGCCTTTCCGCAGCTCGTTTATTTGACTGAGCTGCAGTCCTGGGTCAAGTAGAGACCGAGACTGGGTGACTGGCATCTGGAATGTTGCCAGGCACGCACTGCCCTCTACCAGGCGGGCAATGCGTTCAGTGGAACTTCCACTCTCGAGTTATATAGAGGATTAGTGGTGGGCGAGTGCGACGACGCACTCGGAGAGGCTCTGGGAGTCAACGAAGTCGAACTAACCAGTCTGTACCGGAGGACTTTCGAGCCGGGGACGATGGATAATTTCCAAAAATCCCTCGCTTGGCAGTGCTACCGGGGGGCACTACCGGTTCGAGATAAACTCTACAGGCTGTCAGACGGATCTGCCCGACATGCGCGCAGAGCGACGAAACCGTTCTGCACGCACTCGTCCAGTGTCCGTGCATTACTGACTTGTGGAATTATGTTGAACAGCTGTTGTCGCGTGTAGAACGGATCCGGCTATCGGTCGAGTCCATAGTGAAGATCGACCCGCCGCCTTCTTTTGGCCAGGAAGGGCAGGCAATTTTCCTCTGTCTGGTGGCAGTAGCGAAAGCGGTTGTATGGTGGACGAGGTTGAAAGGACTGAAGACAGACACTTTTCTCTTCGGCCAATCCCTCATCAACTTTTTCAAGTTTCACTTGGAAAGGAAGGTGATGGTCGAGAGAGAATTGCTGCCCCCCAGTACATTTGCTGAAAGGTGGGTGAATGTGGCGAGAATGGCCCGTGTGAGTGGGCCTACTCTGGTCATGCGGCTGTAGGTAGGTAAATTTGAAGAGGAGAGGGGTGCCCTTCCAGGGTTCTCTCGAAGCGTCGGGTCGTTCAGGACTGGTGGGGTACCTGAGCGAACCCTAGGTGGTCATCCTCTCTATTGGGGAATGTTTTCTTGTAATTTTTTTGTTACTTTATTGTTACTTTGTTATTGTTACTTTGTTTATTCATATTGTTTACTCGATTTTTCTGTAAAACCCCACTGTCCCAGTCTTTTGTATTGTCCCCTATATGTCGGCCCTTGTGGCCAATAAATGAAATCATTATTATTATTATTATTATTATTATTATTATTATTATTATTATTATTATTTTAATAATAATTTCTTTATTAACCACAAGGGTTTACATAAAGTAGACATTAATACAAAACAGAACAATAGATGACGGTACAAATGGGCATTTCTGCGTGTAAAAAAAAAACCAGAAGTAACAAAAAAATAACAATGAAAAATTCCCCAATATGGGGGAGACTTCCGAGGGACATTTGTGGTGAAACCCCATTAAAAGGACACAGTGACCCTGATCACCAGGGCAAGTGCTCTCTCCCAGTTTTCCACCTTTAATTTACAGACACATACTCGGAGTAGGCCCATTCACTCGGGCCATACTTGCTTCTCTCACCCATCTTTCAACAAAATGCTGGGAAGAGAGCACTTCCCTCTCTACCCTGATTTTCCTTTTCAAATGAAATTTGAAAAAGTTAATCAGGGCATCACCGAAGAGGTAAGTGCTCGTCTTCAGCTCTTTCAAACGTGTCCACCATACTATCTCTTTCGCCATGGCCACCAGACAGATAAAAACTGCCTGCCCTTCCCGGAAGAGGGCGGTGCATCCTCACGATGGACTCAGCTGATAGCAGGATCCGTCCTACACGTGACAGCAGGTGTTCAACATAAACCCACAAGTCAGCAACGCTCGGACGCGGGACGAGTGCGTGCAGGACGGTTTCGTCGCCCTGCGCGCATCTCGGACATGCCCGGTGACGGCACCTCCATGCCTGTAGAGTTTATCCCGAACTGGCAAAGCTCCTCGGTAGCACTGCCAGGCCAGGAATTTCTGGAAGTTGTCCGTAGAGCCCAGCCCGAAAGTTCTTCCAAAGAGATTGGCTAGTTCAATTCGTCGACGCCTAGAGTATCCCCAAGTATGTCGTCGCCCTTTCTCCACCACTAATCCTCTATAGAACGCCAAGGTGGAGTTTCCACCGATCACATTGCCCGATTGGTCGAGGGCTGTGAGCGCCTGAAGACATTTCAGTCTCCAAGCGCTCCCTCTCGGTCTTCGCTTGACCCAGGACTGCAGCTCCGTCAAGGAGACGAGCTGGGGAAAGACGTGACTAGCAAACGGCGACCACACCTGATCACCGTCGAGGAAGAGGTGGAGATGTCGTAGCCTGAGCGCGTATCTGCGCATCGTTAGCCACGGCATGCCCAGCCCTCCACGTAGCGGGTGTTGACATCAGATGGACCGCCTCATCATTGGAGCGCGTCCCTTCCACAAAAAGAGAAAGAGCAAACGCTCCAGCGCAGTCAGGCGGGGCTTAGGACATGGTACGACGGTCAGGCGGTAGCAGATGACAGACGCAATGTACGCGTTAGCCACCTCCGCTTGACCTTTCATGGATAGCTTCCTCTCCGCCCATTTCTGGGTGAGAGAAGCCACCCTGCTCGTCACCTTGTCCCAGTTTTTGTCCGACTGGAGGTCCGGACCGAATCAGACCCCTAGAAATTTACCGGTCCGTCCGTCCAGCGTCCGCCGACGCTGTTGGACGGCATGGACCTGCCTCTCCAGGTGCCGAGCTGCAGGCCCACTGACTTTTCCTGGTTGATCATTGCTCCTGTCACCGCTTCGTATTCTCCTAGTGTAGTGCCGATCGCCTCGATGTGTTTGGCGTTCGACACTACTACGGTGACATAGTCGGCATATGCTGACACGGATCTTCCGCATCCTAGTTCGCGCGGGACGCCCCTCAACATCTCCAGATTGTGCAGTAATGGCTCGAGAGTCAATACGTACAAGAGGGACGAGAGGGGACATCCTTGGCGGACCGAGCGCATGATGTTGAATGGTTCCGAAAGGTGACCATTCACTCTCACCACATAGCAGATGTCGCTGTGCATGGCAGCGATCCAGCCTCTGAAAGCGGCCCGAAGCCGGCCGCCCTCAGGACTGCCGCCACATAACGATGGTCGACCCTATCGAAAGCTTTCGACTGATCAGAATTGATCAAAGACCCACCCGTGCCAGGTTCCCTAGCTACACTCTCCACGATGTATCGCATGAGGTGGAGGTTGTCGTGGACGGATCTGTCAGGAATGGCGGATGTCTGCGCCTCTCCTACAAGACCACCAACGAACGACAAGCGCCAACCTCTTTGCTAGCACGTTGGCCAAAATCTTGAACTCTGTGTTTAGAAGAGTTTGGGCCTGAAATTATCTATGTTATCCCCCTTGTTCGGATCCTTTTTCAGCAGCCACCGCTGCTCGGCTCACAGAGCTGGGAATTCTCCCATTCTGTTGCCAGTTTCAGTAGACGTCCGCCAAGAGGCCTCCGAACAAGTCTGGCATCTGTACGTAAAGTTCATAGGGCTGACCATCCCCTCAGGCGATTTACCCCTTGTGCAGCCAGTCATTGCCTCCCATACTTCAGCTGCTGTTATCGACTTTTTGCAACACTCCGTCTCAGTGGCCGAGAGCCACGGCAGTCCGTCGAGGTAGACACTAACGTCCATCTTTCGATCCAGCCCGCCGCTGCCCCCGAACAGATGAGGAAGTGTCGCTGAAAAGCTTCATACATTTGCTCGGGATCGAGTAGCATGCGCCCGTTGTGGTCCACCAAAGACCGGATCGTGGATTTGTAGCCACAACTCGCCTCCTCCACTCGGGCCCATTGAACGTCTTTCGTCCCCTCGTGTCTGAGAGCACGCACCCTAGTTCTGACAACGCAGCCTTCGTGCTTTGCATTGAAGAATTGGTCAAGGGCCAATTTCGCCGCAAGTACATCGGTCGCGATGCCTTTTCTAAGCGCCTCGTCTAATTTTCTAACTAGTTCTCCCTCTGCTCTATTTTTCTATATTGCTAAAGCTTTACTAAACTTAATGGACTCTGTTTTAATCGCTCTTTTCAGAGCAAACCTCCAATTGTTGTTGACGATGGCCTCCGTCAACGCCCGCTTTACTAGTCCGCTCATCCGCTCTCTTTAGGCCTTGCGCGCTGGTAATGACGCGTTTAGCTTCCAGTAGCCGGGACCTTGTCTATGAAGCCTATCTAAGTCAACCACACAGATCAGTAATTTGTGGTCCGTGTAGCTGACTATCTTGAATTGTGGAAGCCTATGCTAGACCTATTTATTTCCCTACAAAATACTCTATCTAGATATGATCTGGATGACCCGATGCGGTTTGTCCAAGTTCACATTGGCACATTCGGGAAATCCAATTGGTACCTCTCAGACAGTTCAAAACGCCTGAGCATGTCGGTGAGGCTCTTGCACCATCCTTCCCTATCCGCTAATCCCACACGATACCAGCGGGCATCTAAGATCTCGTTCCAGTCGCCCACTAACACTAAAGAGCGGGACGTTCCAAGAAAGGTCTCCAGATGCCGGAAGAAATCAGGCCGCCCTGAAAGCTTGCCTGTCTCCGCTGGTCACGTCCAGCATCACCAACTTACCTCTGAGTCCAGGAAGATAGCCCGTATGGTGAGATCCAAACCTCCCCGAAAAAGCACAGCAACTCCTCCCCCGATCCAGCACAGCTGGAAGATGCGTACACATTGTAGCCGCCGAAGATCGGTGCGAAGGCCCGTGCCTCGGAGATTCTGGTTTCGCTGATGGCCACCACATCTATGTTTAGCGACCTGAGATCGTTCAGCAGGTGCCCCTGCTTCCAAGACGACCCCAGGCCACGTACATTTATGCTACCTATTCTGAGAGTAGCCATGTTGGCTAGGATAGGAGGAAAATAAGTGAGAGGGGAGAGGTACAAAAAATTACCTGTGGCTCTTCTTTAGGAAGGGGGTGGGTGATCCATCCCTCCGACCATTGGTGGGTTTCTCCACGAGAATATCCGTGAATATTCTTTTGGTGATGTTCCCTCGGTAGTCTCCAATTGATGTGGGGAACATTTTTTTTTTATGTTATGTAATTTTTTTGTGTAATTTCTATTATTTTTATGTGTGCGTGTGGGGGTGCAATTTTGGTAGTTTGTGCGTAGTTTGTTTCTGTTCGTGTGGTGTTGAATGTGGTGTTGTCTGTGTCTATAGCTGTTTATTGTGTTTGCTGTTTGGGTGTTGGTGTTTTCTGTGTTTGCTGACGTGTTGTTGGAGGTGACGATGGGGTAGATGGTATGAGTGGTGGCGGTGGTGTTGGTGGTGGCGGTGGTGATGGTGGGGTAGTTTTCATTTTCTTTTTTTTTAAGGTTCTTTCTTCCTATTTTTTTTTTGGGGGGGGGGGGGGAAGGGGGAATTTCTTCCTTTTTTGTTGGAATAGTCCTCCACTCTACGTACGGCCTCATCGCACTCCTTATCCGATTTGGGTATATCAGGAAGGGGTATGCTTTCCATTGGTTTCGTGGGTGGTGGAAGAGATGGTGTATTTGTTGTTGTACTTTGTGTAAACCCTTGTGGTTAATAAAGAAAGCATTATTAGTGGATTGGCAGTATCGGTAGAGGGTCGGACGCCATGCTTTCCGGCATAGTTACGTCCCTTTACGATCTGAGTTCAAATCCCGCCGAGGTTGACTTTACCTTTCATCCTTACGGGGTCGATAAAATAAAGTACCAGTAATGCACTGGGTAATTGCTGGCCTTGTGCCTAAAGTAGAAACAATTATTATTATTATTATTATTATTATTATTGGTTGGGAAGCCACGCTTCTTATCGCCTCCAGTCATTTTCAACGTTTTACCTCTTTTTCAACCGTTCTAAACCTTTTATTCAAGTTTTAAATTTGATAAAATTTAGAAGAAGTGACCCACCTAATACAGGGGTTCACTAGTAAATAATACGGCACCCCTTTAAGGGGTGTCGTATTCGTATTTGTGTAAAAATATTTTTTGAAAAATTTCAACATGGATAACACAAAAAAGAGAGAGAGAGCGCTGTCAGACAACACAGAGAGAGGGAGACTTTATCAGCATGTCAACAAGACAGCGTTCCAGCGGAGGTAAATATAAACGAAAATATTACAAAGGAAAAAACGATTGTTACAGATTTAAAATTAACAAATATTTCTAACACAAACAACACCAACAATAACACCAACAACATCACCAACAACAACACCAAAAATAACAGCGGTAAAGTCGAGAACGACAATAACAAAAATAACAGCGGTAAGGTCGAGAACGACAATAACAACAGCCACAACAACAATAATAGTAGGAACAGTATCAACAAAAACAACAATAATAACAACAGCCGCAATAACAGTAACAGCAACAACAGTATCAACGAAAACAACACCAACAACTGTACCAGCGAAAAGAACAACAATGACACCGATACCTGTAATAGCGACCTCAGCACCACCAGTAAGACCAGTAGCGGCAGCAATAGTGGTGCTGCTGAAAAAGGGACCACTTCTTTTGCAGGTGTCGCCCGAAATATCGAGACAGTGTTAGTCACAGAGGAGGAGATGGCAGTCGCAAGGGCCATGGTGACAAGAAGCGCAAATAGAGTTTCCCTGAAACCTCCACCCGATTTTTTCAAGGACCAGCAGCTACGAACGGTGACTTACCGCACCGTAAGCAAAATCTCACATCGAGTGGAGAGAGCCACGGAGGCTCAAATCCAAATGGCCTTGGGGTGCGTCTGGGCACGCAAAACCCACATCACCCGAGGCAGAAAGTACGCCACAGTAGACGTACTTTTCGCCACCCCCCAGGAAGCAAAGTCTCACACTTTGGAAACCCTAAAGAGTGAGGAGTTAGTCTTGATGCCCTCCTACTGCGGGCAGAAAATTGTGAGGGTCAAAGTGACCCAGGTCCCACCCGACGTGCCCATACCTTGGCTGGCCGCGTCTGTCCTTGCTGGAGTTGAGAACAGGGCGACCATGCTGCAAGTAGAAACAATAGGGAGAGAGAACTGGTCTGGTATAGGCATGCAAATGCTTATACAAACTGAGCAGGAATGTATCGAGGCTATCCCCGATATCATAGACTTTGAGGAAGGACTCCAACTCCCTATAAGTGTAGAAGGAAGATGGCCAAAATGTTATCTCTGTGGGTCGAAAGGTCACCTCAGGGCCTTTTTCCCGCAGAAGACAACACCGAAGAGGGCCCCTCTCCTTCCAATACCTGGTCCGCTGCTACCAAGAGCAGGACAGGCAACAAACGAAGAAGCCCCTTCCACGGTGAGTAGGAGGGCAATGTCCGTAGCACCCGTACCAAGGCCACGGATAATAAAGCAGCATCATCAGTAGTGGCAACACCAATAGCTACATTTGAAATAGCTACACAAGCAACATTGCCGAAGAGGGCTCCACTACCACCACCAACAGCCGTGAAGCACATACTCTTCCCAGACGCCACAGAATCCGACATGGAGTTTGAGGCGGGAGTGACCTGGCAAACAGTCTGCCACAAAAAACAAAAAAGAAAGAAACCCTTAGATTCACCCTCGAAAAGCTAAGGCATACAAAGAGGGGTAAAGGCAGCAAGGAAACTTGCAGCAACACCACCACAAACACCAACAAAGCAAACACAACAAGACACACACACGAAACAGCAACAAGAAGAAAACGGCAACAAAATCACCCCTCCCCCAAAAAGTACACAGCCATAAACATAGCAAAAAAAGAACTCATAAAATATGTAAAGCAGCACACAGACATCACGGAAAAAACTACTACACCTCACCAACACCAAGAACTCTCCCGACAAACATAAGCAACATCGAAATCTCAATAGAACAATACAAACCTTTAAAAGAAAAATTCCCCAACGCAGTTGGAGACTTCAGAGGTACGGTTACCAACAGGATATACACTGACATCCTCTTGGAAACACCCATGATCAGCGAAAGGGACGGTTCTACTGTCCCTTCACCACACGAAAAAGGTAAGTGACCCTTTGTCATTTACCCCGTTTCTCATCCAACATGGCTGAACTGAGAATAGGCAGTATAAATTCACGTGGCCTGGGGTCATCTTGGAAGCAGGGTCACCTGCTCAATGACCTCAGGTCACTAAACATAGATGTGGTGGCCATCAGTGAAACCAGATCTCCGAGGCACGGGCCTTCTCAGCGATCTTCGGCGGCTACGATGGATACGCATCTCCCAGCCGCCCAGGATAGGGGGGAGGGGTTGCCGTCCTTTTTCGGAGAGGCTTGGATCTCGCGATACGGGCCATCTTCCTGGACCCAGAAGGTAAGTCGGTGGTGCTGGACGTGACCGGCAGCAAAGGCAATGCTTTCAGGCTAGTAGCCGTCTTCGCCCCAACAGGGGAAGGACGGCCTGATTTCTTCAGACGTCTAGAGACCTTTCTTGGAACGTCCCGCTCTTTAGTGATAGTGGGCGACTGGAACGGTATCTTGGATGCACGCTGAGATCGTGTGGGGCTAGTGGATAGGGGAGAAGGGTGCAAGAGCCTCACCAACCTGCTCAGACGTTTTGAACTGTCTGACAGGTATCGACTGCATCACCTGAATGTGCCAATGTGGACATGGACAAACCGAATCGGGTCATCCAGATCGTATCTAGATAGGGTATTCTGCAGGGAACTAGATAAGGCTAGTATAAGTTGTCCACAATTTAAAATATTCGACTACACAGACCACAAATTTGTGATCTGTGAGATCGACATAGACAGACTTCACAGACAAGGGCCTGGTTACTGGAAGCTGAACGCGTCTTTCCCGGCGCGCAAGGGCTACAGAGACCGGATTAGCGTATTAGTTAAGCGGGCGTTGACGGGAGCGGTCGTCAACAACAGGTGGTGTTTCGCCCTGAAAAGGGCAATTAAAGTAGAGTCGATTAGGTTTAGCAAAGGAGTAGTGATAGAGGAAAATAGAGTAGAGGGAGAGCTAGTCAGAAAGCTAGAAGAGGCGTTTAGGACAGGCATCGCAACCGACGTGCTTGCGGCGAGATTGGCACTCGACCAATTCTTCAACGCAAAACACGAAGGCTGCGTTGTCAGAGCTAGAGCGCGTGCTCTGAAACACAGGGGACAAAAGCCGTCCAATGGGCCCGGGTGGCAGAGGCGCGACGTGGCAATAAAGCCACAATTCGGTCTTTGTCTGACCAAAACGGGTGCGTGATGCTCGAACCCGAGCGGATGTGTGAAGCTTTTCAGCACCACTTTGCTGAACTGTTCGGGAGCGGCCGCGCCCCGGATTGGGGCATGGACTTCAGTGCTTACCTCGACGGTGTGCCTCGGCTCTCTACGACCGCAGCACAGTGTTGCGAAAAGCCAATAACAGCCGGAGAAATACGGGAAGCGATGGCTAACTGCACAAGAGGCAAATCGCCAGGTTTAGATGGTCTGCCCTACGAGCTTTATGCATTTATGCCAGACTTGTTCGGTGACCTCTTGGCAGACGTCTACTGCAACTGGCAGCAGAACGGGAGCAATCCCAGTTTTGTGAGCCGGGGAGCAGTGGAGCTGCTGAGAAAAGACCCGAACAAGGGGGATGTTATTGATAATTTCAGGCCCATAACCCTGCTAAACGCAGAGTTCAAGATTTTGGCCAAGGTGTTAGCAACGAGGTTGGCGCTTGTCGTCAAGGGTCTGGTGGGAGAGGCGCAGATATGCGCCATCCCGGACAGATACATACACGACAACCTCCACCTCATGCGATACATCATAGAGAGGGTGGTTAAGGAACCTGGCAAGGGTGGGGCCCTGAACAATTTGGATCAATCCAAAGCATTCGATAGGGTCGACCATCGGTACCTGGCGGCGGTCCTCGAGGCAGCCGGTTTCGGGCCCGTTCTCAGGCGTTGGAAAGCAGCAATGTACAGCGACATCTGCTCAGTTGTGAGGGTGAACGGTCACCTGTCGCAGCCGTTCAGCATCATGCGCTCAGTTCGCCCGGGTTGTCCCCTCTCGTCCCTCTTGTACGTATTGGCTCTCGAGCCGTTACTGCACACACTGGGCGCGATGAGGAGCGTCCCACGCGCACTAGGATGCGGGAAATCCGAGTCGGCTTACGCTGACGATGTCACCGTGGTGGTGTCGAGCACCAGACACGTCCAGATGCTTGGCACCGCTCTCAAGGAATACGAAACGGTGACAGGAGCAAAGATAAACCAGGAAAAGTCGGTGGGCTTGCAGCTAGGCACCTGGAGAGGCAACTCGATGCCGTCCGACAGCGTCGTGGGGCGTTGGACGGACGGACCGGTTAAATTGCTCTGGTGCTGCCTTGATGGTGAACAGGTGTGGTCGCCGTTCGCCAGGCACATTTTCCCACAGCTCGTCTCCTTGACGGAGCTGCAGTCCTGGGTCAGAAAAAGACAGAGGGATAGCGCTTGGAAACTGGAATGTCTCCAGGCGCTCACTGCCCTCTCCCAGTTGGGCACCAGTATCGGTGGAACATCCACCTCGGCGTTCTATAGAGGACTAGTGGAGGGGAATAGCGACGACGTTCTCGGAGAGATCCTGGGCGTCGAAGAAGATCAGCTGCTTGCTCTCTTCCGGAGAACTTTCAGCCCGGGGCTTATGGATAACTTCCAAAAATCCCTGGCCTGGCAGTGCTACCGGGGAGCGCTGCCGGTTCGAGATAAGCTCTACAGGCACGGAAGTGCCGTCAGCCGAGCCTGTCCGTGATGCGCGCATAGCGACGAAACCATTGTGCACGCACTCGTTCAGTGCCCGAGCATTGCAGACTTGTGGAGCTATGTCGAACAGTTGCTGTCACGTGTGGGACTGATCCGGTTGTCGACTGAGTCCATTGTGCAGATGGTCTCCTCGCCGTCTTCCTTTGAGGAGGAAGGGTAGGCGATTTTCATCTGCCTGGTGGCCATGGCGAAAGAGATTGTGTCGTGGACAAGGTTAAAAGGATTAAAGACAAACACTTTCCTCTTCGGCGAATCCCTGATTAACTTTTTCAAGTTTCACTTGAAGAGGAAAATCAGGGTGGAGTGGCAAGTGCAGCTCTCTAGTAAGTTTGTTGAAAGGTGGGTGAATGTAGCGAGAATGGTCCGAGTGAACGGGACCACTCTGAATATACGTCTGTAGTTTGAGAGATGGAAAAATTGAGAGGGGGCGCTTGCCCTGGTAGTCGGGGTGGCCGTAGTCTTTTGTGTGGTTTTCGCCACGAGTAACCCTCGGAGGTTTCCCCCCTATTGGGGAATTTTTCATTGTTTCATTTTAATTTTATTGTTTATATATATATATATGTTTTATGTCTTTTTTCTTTTCTTATATAAATAGTAAAAATATTTACACGCACAAAACCCACATCGTACCGTCCTGTTCCGTCTGTGATGTTTTTCTTGATGTCAGCCCTTGTGGCCAATAAAGAAATCATTATTATTATTATTATTATTATTATTGAATGCTATGGTTGACGGAGGCTCGGCTCTGTAAGGTATTGTAAAATTTGACCGCTATAACAATTGTAAATTGTTTAAAACTTTAACTAACTTGTAGACAAAAACACCCTCCTCCTCGTGAGAGGGGTCTTTCTGCCCGTTATTTGGCCCTTCGGGGTCAAATAATCGCTTATTTGGGTTTGTGCCCAATATTTATTTTAAACCAAAAAAACAACATGGCTACGAAAAAGAATTTTCATAGATCACTCCCACTCATTCCCTCTTCTTCTTCCTCAATCGTCCCTACATCAGAGATAAGATTGTCTCTCTCCCTCCCTTCTCTAAATGTGTCTATCTCCCTCCCTTCTCTTTCGCAAGCGCCGCCAGAAAAGAAAAATCACGTGCAAAGCGTGCAAGATTTCTCCACGACGACGACGACAACGAGGAAAAAGGTGTGCGGGAAATACGAAAACCCATTTCATTCGTCTGACGTCAGGAATAATAGCAGTAGCAGCCGTAATAACAGCAGCAGCAGCAACAGTGACAAGGAAAACAACAGTAGCAGCTGCAACAGCATCAGCAGCAGCATAAACAACAACAGCATTAGCAACAACAGCAACAGCAGCAACAACAACAACCACAACAACAGCGGCGGCGGCAGTAGTCGTAGTAGCTGCAGCAACAACAAAAGTTACAGCAGCTCTGACGACAACAACAACAACAACAGAAGCAAAGAAAAACCAATCTCATTTGCAGGTATCGCAAGGAACCTGGAAACCATCCTCATAACAAATGAGGAATTAGAGGAAGCGAAGAAGATGGTAACAAAAACTGGACACCGAGCAATCTGCAAGGCAGCCGAAAAATGTTTCGAAACCCAACAGCACTGTACGGTCACGTACTGTACAGTAAGTACAAAATCCCGTAGGGTTGAAAGAGCCACAGAGGCTCAAATACAAAAAGCCTTGGGGTCTGTGTGGCAGCGGAAAACGCACATCACCCGAGGCAAGAAATATGCCACCGTAGACGTACATTTTGCCACACCACAGGAGGCAAAGGCTCAATCCTTAGTGACCCTAAGGAGCGAGGAAATGGTGTTGGTGCCCTCCTACTGCGGGCAAAAAATTGTGCGGGTTAAACTGACCCACGTCTCCCCCCCCCCCGGGATGGCCCCTTCTTGGCTGGCCGCGTCTGTCCTCGTCGGAATCGAGGACAAAACAACTGTACTGCAAGTACAGAAAAAAGTAAGAGAAGATTGGGTCGGCACCTCCATTGAGATGTTAATCCAAACCAACCAGGAGTGCATCGAAGCTATCCCGGATGTGATAGACTTCGATAACGGCACTCAACTGCCGATAAGTGTTGAGGGCAAACGCCCGAAATGCTTTCGCTGTGGATCGAAGACTCACCTCAGGGCCTTCTACAACGAGAAGACCCTGAGAAAGGAGAAAACCCCCCTCCTTCAGAAACCTGCTCCACGACTACCAGCAACAGGACAAGCGGCAACCAGGAACGATAGGTCCGTGGCACCCATACCCACGTCACGGAAATCAAAAACAGCAGCAGCAGTGGAAGTATTAACAACAACAACAGCAATACCAAATGCAGCTGCAACAGAGACTCCAGTGCAAACATCACCAACAACAACAAGTGAAAGAGTGGAGCTGGTACCCCTCCCTACCTCACAGAATCAGACATGGAGTGTGATGTGGGAGAGGGATGGCAAAATGTCGTAAGAAGGCACAAACGCAGAAGCAGCTCATCGTCGCCTTCGAAAAGAGAGGAAAGAAATGAAAAAAGGGTAAAGGCTACTGCAAAGAGACTCACAGCAGCAACACCACCAACACCATCACCACCCACACAAGCACCACCATCACCACCGGCGACAACCCCACCGCCAACAACAAAAACACCATCAACACCACCACCACAAGCACCAACATCGCAAACACAACTACAAAACACACACACCCAGCAACAACGACAAGAAAATAGCAGAACCACACGCCACCCCCAGAAAAACAAATGCACGGCAATAAATACACACAACAAGAAACTAATGACTTACATAATTGAACACACAGACATTTCACAACACGACTACATAATACCAGCACCAATCAAAACGCCAACTAACATAAGACTGCTAAAAATAGCACAGAAACAATACACAAACATTAAAACGAAATTCCCCAACACGGTTGGCGATTTCAGAGACCTAGGAGGGACTATCAACCGAAGAGTATATTCGGACATACTCATAGAAGAGCCGACGACCAGCCGAAGGGACGATTCAACGGTCCCTTCACCAGACGATCATGTGAAAAGGGATGGAAAAACCATCCTTCCTCTACGAAAAGTACGGTAAGTGGTCTTTCCCATCTTTTCCACTCTATTTTAAACATGACCTCACTCAGAATAGGCAGCATAAATGCGCGTGGCTTGGGGTCATCATGGAAGCAGTGTCATCTGCTCAACGACCTCAGGTCACTAAACATAGATGTAGTGGCCATCAGCGAGACCAGAATCTCCGAAGCACGGGCCTTCGCACCGATCTTCGGCGGCTATGATGTGTACGCATCTCCCAGCCGTCCCGGATCGGGAGGAGGATTTGCTGTGCTTTTTCGGAGAGGTTTGGATCTCGCCATACGGGCCATCTTCCTGGACCCAGAGGGTAAGTTGGTGGTGCTGAACGTGACCAGCGGAGACGGGCAAGCTTTCAGGCTAGTGGCCGTCTATGCCCCGACAGGAGCAGGGCGGCCTGATTTCTTCCGGCGTCTGGAGACCTTTCTTAGAACGTCCCGCTCTTTAGTGTTAGTGGGCGACTGGAACGGGATCTTAGATGCACGCTGGGACTGTGTGGGATTAGCGGATAGGGGTAGATGGTGCAAGAGCCTCGCCAACCTGCTCAGGCGTTTTGAACTGTCTGACAGGCACCGATTGGATTTCCCGAATGTGCCAATGTGGACTTGAACAAATCGCATAGGGTCATCCAGATCATATCTAGATAGTATATATTGTAGGGAAATAGATAGGTCTAGCATAGGCTGTCCACAATTCAAGATAGTGAGCTACACGGACCACAAATTCGTGATCTGTGTGCTTGACTTAGATAGGCTTCATAGACGAGGACTCGACTACTGGAAGCTAAACGCGTCCTTACCAGCGCGCAAGGCCTACAGAGACCGGGTTAGCGAACTAATTAAGCGGGCGTTGACGGGGGCCATCGTCAACAACAAGTGGTGGTTTGCTCTGAAAAGAGCGATTAGAATAGAATCGATTAGGATTAGTAAGTCTTTAGCAATAGAGAAAAATAGAGCAGAGGGAGAACTAGTTAGAAAATTAGACGAGGCGCTTAGCAAAGGCATTGCGACCGACGTGCTTGCGGCGAAATTGGCCCTTGACCAATTCTTCAATGCAAAGCACGAAGGCTGCGTTGTCAGAGCTAGGGTGCGTGCTCTCAGACACGAGGAGACGAAAGCCGTTCAATGGGCCCGAGTGGCGGAGGCGCGTCGTGGCAACAAAGCCACGATCCGGTCTTTGGTGGACCACGACGGGCGCATGCTACTCGATCCCGGGCAAATGTGAGAAGCTTTTTAGCGACACTTCGCTCAGCTGTTCGGGGGCAGCGGTGGGCCGTGTCGAAGGATGGACTTTAGTGTCTACCTCGACGGACTGCCGCGGCTCTCGGCCACTGAGGCGGAGTGTTGCGAAAAGCCGATAAAGGCCGCTGAAGTAAGGGAGGCAATGACTGGCTGCACAAGGGGTAAATCGCCTGGTTTGGATGGTCTGCCCTATGAACTTTACGTACAGATGCCAGACTTGTCGGAGGTCTATTGGCGGACGACTACTGCAACTGGCAACAGAACGGGAGAATTCCCAGTTCTGTGAGCCGAGGAGCGGTGGCACTGCTGAGAAAGGATCCGAACAAGGGGGATAACATAGATAATTTCAGGCCCATAACTCAAGATTTTGGCCAGGGTGCTAGCAAAGACGTTGGCGCTTGTCGTTGGTGGTCTGGTGGGAGAGGCGCTGATATGCGCCATTCCCGACAGATCCATCCACGACAACCTCCACCTCATGCGATACATCGTAGAGAGGGTAGCTAGGGAACCAGGCACGGGTGGGTCCTTGATCAATTTAGATCAGTCGAAAGCTTTCGATAGGGTCAACCATCGTTACCTAGCGGCAGTCCTGAGGGCGGCTGGCTTTGGGCCCGTCTTCAGAGGCTGAATCGCTGCCATGCACAGTGACATCTGCTCTGTGGTGAGAGTGAACGGTCACCTTTCGGAACCGTTCAACATCATGCGGTCGGTCCGCCAAGGATGTCCCCTCTCGTCCCTCTTGTACGTATTGACTCTCGAGCCAGTACTGCACAAACTGGAGACGTTGAGGGGCGTCCCGCGCGAACTAGAATGCGGAAGTTCCATGTCAGCATATGCGGACGATGTCACCGTAGTGGTGTCGAACGCCAAACACATCGAGGCGATCGGCAAAACACTAAAAGAATACGAAGCGGTGACAGGAGCAATGATCAACCAGTAAAAGTCAGTGGGCCTGCAGCTCGGCACCTGGAGAGGTAGCTCCATGCCGTCCAACAGCGTCGTCGGACGCTGGACGGACGGACCGGTTAAATTTCTAGGGGTCTGGTTCGGACCAGACCTCCAGACGGACAAAAACTGGGACGAGGTGACGAGCAGGGTGGCTTCTCTCACACAGAAATGGGCGGAGAGGAAGATATCCCTGAAAGGGCGAGCCGAGGTGGGCTAACGCGTACATCGCGTCTGTCATCTGCTACCGCCTGACCGTCGTACCTTGTCCTAAGCCCCGCCTGACTGCGCTGGAGCGTTTGCTCTTTCGCTTTATGTGGAAGAGCCGCGCTCCGATGGTCAGGCGGTCCATCTGCTGTCAACACTCGCTACGTGGAGGGCTGGGAATGCCGTGGCTGATGATGCGCAGACACGCGCTCATGCTACGACATCTCGACCTCTTCCTCGACGGTGATCAGGTGTGGTCGCCGTTTACTAGACACGTATTTCCCCAGCTCGTTTCCTTGACGGAGCTGCAGTCCTGGGTCAAGCGAAGACCGAGAGGGAGCGCCTGGAGACTGCAATGTCTTCAGGCGCTCACAGCCCTCGACCAATCGGGCAATGTGATCGGTGGAAACTCCACCTCGGCGTTCTACAGAGGATTAGTGGAGGGGAAGAGCGACGACGTACTTGGGGAAACTCTAGGCGTCGACGAAAATCAACTAGCCAATCTCTTCAGAAGATCTTTCGGGCCGGGACCTATGGACAATTTCCAGAAATCTCTGGCCTCGCAGTGCTACCGAGGAGCCTTGCCAGTTCGGGATAAACTCTATAGGCATGGAGGTGCCGTCAGCCGGGCATGTCCGAGATGCGCGCAGGGCGACAAAACAGTCCTGCACGCACTCGTCCAGTGTCCGAAAATTGCTGACTTGTTTATGTCGAACACCTTCTGTCGCGTGTAGGACGGATCCGGCTATCATCTGAGTCCATCGTGAGGATTGCCCCGCCCTCTTCCTTTAGCCGGGAAGGGCAGGCAGTTTTTATCTGTCATGTGGCTATGGCGAAAGAGATAGTATGGTGGACACCTTTGAAAGGACTGAAGACGAGCACTTATCTCTTCGGTGATGCCCTGATTGACTTTTTCAAATTTCATTTGAAAAGGAAAATCAGAGTAGAGAGGGAAGTGCTCTCTTCCCAGCCTTTTGGTGAAAGATGGGTGAGAGAAGCAAGAATGGCCCGAGTGAATGGGCCTACTCTGAGTACGTATCTGTAAATTAAAGGTGGAAAACTGGGAAAGGGCACTTGCCTTGGTGGTCAGAGTCACTGTGGCCTTTTACTGGGCTTTCTCCACAAATGTCCCTCCGAAGTCTCCCCCCTATTGGGAAATTTTTCATTGTTATTTTTTTGTTACATCCTCTGTTTTTGTTTTTTACACGCAGAAATGCCCATTTGTACCGTCCTGTATTATCCTGCACTGTCCTTAATGTCTAGTTTATGTAAACCCTTGTGGTTAATAAAGAAATCATTATTATTATTATTATTATTATTATTAGTATTAGTAGTAGTAGTAGTAGTAGTAGTAGTAGTAGTAGTAGTGGTAGTAGTGTTTGATGTTGTTATATTTTTGTTTCTGATCTTTTGTTGAAAGACAGTTGAAAAAAACAAGAGAGAAAAAGCCTAACAGTATCTTATCGCGTCAATTTACATACGCAGCTAAAATCACTCTGAGGCGAACATTACCTTTCCTCTCCCTGGCCTCCATGAAATTTTTGGCTGACAACTACACGGTCTATTAAAATCGATTATACCATTCACCTCAAATTCCGGATCTTTTTATTCTCAATGAGATAGAAGAATCTGTAGAGGTGCAAGACAGAAAGGTTTTGTAATGTTACTTAAAAATGTATGTTACGCCCTGCATTCCAATTTCGGCTGCCCTAATTTTGATTTTCGTGTATATTGTCTTCAGTTGGATATAACGTAAGTACCAGTTACATACTAAACATGTGTAGCCACGTTGTGAATAATAAAACTTGGATTAGGAGAATCGTTAGTGCATTGGTCAAATTGGCATATGTGATTTGTTTCGGCTTCTTAACCCTTTGACTTCAATACATAATGTATTCAACTTTGCCGTCCATCCTGCCAAGGGGGATAAGATAAATTAGTTGTCGAGTACTGGGTGCAATTTAATCGAGTTCCCTCCTTTAAAATTGTCAAAAATTAGAATAATGTATTATTATCAATGTTTTATTAACAAGCTTGTGGATCAGCAGGATCATTAATACGTCGGATAAATGTTTTGCAATATTTGTTCTGTTTTTACTCGTTTACACCCAGTCGCAGTAAACATTGCCCTGCATCATTCTGGTGTTAAAATAAGGTACAATCCATTTACTGGGGCTCATTTATTCCCGTTCACCTTCTAAAGAGATGTGTTGGTCATGTGACCAAATATGGATCTCAAAATTTTATTTCAAGGATGCTGGATTGACCGAAAAATTAAAAAGCCGGGGAAATGACTTGTGGTACTTTTTTTTTACTTTTTTAAAAATCTGAAATCAAATTCCTCCAAAACCAACGTTGCTTTTCTCTTCGTTTTGATAAATAGAGTCCAAGTGAAATACTGAGATTGAAACAAGTATTCCCTGACACGAAATTGCTGGCATTGACCTAAATATGAAAGCATTGCTAATGTTTCATTATTCTGTACACTATTTATGTTACAATGGTAAGGGCAATATATCAAATAGAGGTCACCATCATCAATTCAATGTTTTAAGGGAAAATAGTACTAGTAGACTTTGATTGATAACTAATTAATCCATTCCATAACACTAGCTATTTATTCCTTTATGGTCATAATGTTCAGATTGCTGCTGTCTTCTAGTAGCATATCTTTCTCTACAATGCAGAGTATATTATCTGGCTGAAAATAGGTATCGTATATGCATGCATTCATAGATACATACATACACTCATTCATATCTACATACATGCATACATATATGCATACATGCATAGACATAAATATGTACGTATGTATATAGGTAGGTAGGTATGTATAGACATCAATATGATGATCAAAATATTTATAAGCATCTCTCTACACTTTACTTAGACATATATATATATATATAGAGAGAGAGAGAGCGAGAGAGACAGAGAAAGATATAGGTACATAGGTAGACAAATAGATATACAGTTAAATAGATATGGGTTATGGGGTTCAAGCAGCTGTCACAAGCATCGTGTTACATAGATGGAGAATGAAACCCATTATCCAACTTGTCTATTTGCAAAATTGCTAACGGCGATATATATATATATATATATATATATATATATATATGTGCGTGTGCGATGTGCGAACGCGGGCGCGTATGTGTATGTGTGTGTGTGTGTTTATTTATATTTTATATATCTATACATTTATATATACATGCACGCTCACAATATTTGACTATTTCCTGAGATTGGAAAACAATCACAAAATGTATTAACCTATATTGTAGCTGTCATTTAGTTCGCCGGTTGCGTATGTTGTCTTTTTTTTTCGTCCATGCCACCACTCAAAAAGCTGAAACAAGAACTGTATTGTTCATTGGAATAACAGAATGCCAAAAATAATATCAACATAACAGAAAAATAAGGCAAAAATATGTATTCCTAGGTTTCGTCTCGTTTTACTGAGTGTAGAGTATTTCATGTGTTTTAGAATATTCATGGCAGTAACGAAGACTTCATTGTTATGCGAATAAAATTTCAAATGTATCATTTGACACACCAACACACACACACACACACACACACACACACACACACATATATATATATATATATAATATATATATATATATATATATATATATATATATCAAAAGTATATATTGAGTTAGAAACTCAAAATAGTCACAATAAAATAGCTCTAGGAAAGAGATTTTTCCGAGCCCTATATTATAATTGAATATAAAAGAAAAACAAACACAGATATATACATATATGTGTTTAAATCATAAGGGACCAGATTCGCTAAGATGAAAAGAATACTAACTATAGACAATAGGATTTGCCAGACTCAATTTAAGAATCAATCAAGAAATTAAATACAAACCGGAATTGTGGTAACTACCAATCACCCAGACAGCTTTGGTAATGCTGTTTCGCAAAATTAATTGTGAAGAGGAATACCAATTCTTGCTCATCAGTGGGTGAAGAATTAGTATCCTGGACACTTCCAAGTATATTAAAAAACTGAATAGTGTGCGAATATATAATAACGCACATGGTATCTGAACTTAGCGTGACTCAGAAACTTACACCACTAAAAATAGCAGCCAGGTTTACTCTATATCTGAATTAGCTCACAAATTATCGGAGCCGAATATAACAAAAGTATATATTGAGTTAGAAACTCAAAATAGTCTCTTACAATAAAATAGATCAAGGAAAAAGATTTTTCCGAGCCATATATTATAATTGAATATAAAAGTAAAACGAACACAAATATATGTGTTCAAATCGTAAGGGACCATATATGTATATATGTGTTCGTTTTTCTTTTATATTCAATTATAATATACGAATCGGAAAAATCTCTTTCCTAGAGCTATTTTATTGTAAGAGACTATTTTCAGTTTCTAACTCAATATATAACTTTGATATATTCGGCTCCGTTAAGTTATTGAGCTAATTCAAATGTCGAGTAAATCTGGCTACTATTTTTAGTGGTGTGAGTTTGTGAGACACGCTAAGTTCAGATACCATGTGCGTTATTATATATTCGCACACTATTCAGTTTTTTAATATACTTAGAAGTGTCCAGGATACTAATTCTTCACCCACTGATGAATAAGAATTGGTATTCCTCTTCACAATAAATTTTGCGAAACAGCATTACCAAAGCTGTCTGGGTGATTGGTAGTTACCACAATTCCGGTTTGTATTTAATTTCTTGATTTATTCTTAAATTGAGTCTGGCAAACCCTATTGTCTATAGTTAGTATTCTTTTCACCTTAGCGAATCTGGTCATTTTCAAAACATATATTATTATTTTCTTTTATATTCAATTATATACATATATATATATATATATATATATATATATATATATATATATGTATATATAATTGAATATAAAAGAAAATAATAATATATGTTTTGAAAGTGACCACAAGGGTAAATTAGAGAACATAGAAATAAAAATAGAATCTACACACAGAAAAGACGCAATGTTTAGACAAATTACAGAGGCAAT
The DNA here is from genome assembly GCA_964016885.1 of Eledone cirrhosa. NCBI lineage: Eukaryota > Metazoa > Mollusca > Cephalopoda > Octopoda > Eledonidae > Eledone > Eledone cirrhosa. Next base: position 294,538,234 of record OZ024743.1, read on the forward strand.
AAACATAAAAGAATTACAACCAAAATTAAATAGAAAATATGAGTGGAACAGCAACATCACAACTTACAATTAAGGACAAAATGAAAACACACACACACATAGTACAAACAACCAACCAGTAACATGTAAATAAACAAATAAATAAATGAACATAAACACACACAGACACCCGGATGTGGCGCATGCGCAGACTGAGCACACAACACACACACAGAAACAAAATGGCGTAGGACAGAACAAAGGAGAGGCACAGAAACAAAGAAAGGAATCCCCAGTCACTGAAGAGGTCACATAGTGTGTGACGAAAGAACTATGACTATATATAAACAACTATCTGGTTGTGGAACCAACCAACCAACCAGAAATTTATAAATTTATAAATTTATTATAAATTTATTATAATAAATTGAAGTGAAAGCAACTGGTGCGTGTGTTTCTTATTAGCAACATGACCCTCCCAAAGTATAACAATATATATATATATATATATATATATATATATATATATATATATAATTTGTTTTGCGAGGTTTTTGATATGAAATTGTGTGTCGAAACAAATATTGTTAAACTTGGTGAGGATCATATTGTTGTAATAATATTGCCAGAAATTATAACAGAACACACTCACTGTTTGGTTGGTTTTCGCTTCTGTATCTTTTATATCTCCACAGTTAATTCATTTAGTCCAAAATGTTTATCATTCACTGACCAACGGTCAAAAATACAGATATAAATACATATATATAATCTAACAAAGTTCTTTCGTTGCACATCTGCAACATCATAAGTGGTACTATTATGTTCTTCCTGTTGTATTGTATGTCTACACCATTTTTATTTTTTATGTTTGTTTATTTATTTATTTATTTTTGTCTTCTTCTCTGTGCATGCCTTTGCGTGTGTGTATACTGTTTGGTGTGTGTGCTCGCGTTTGGATGATTGTGTTTTGGATATTGTATTCTATCTTAGTTTACTAGTGTGTGTTTATGTCTTTGGTGTTATTGTGCTTCTGTATATATTTATTTATTTATTTATTTATATTTCTCTTAAGTCAGTATTGTTTGTTTGGGTGTTGTTGTTATTCCATTCATTTGTTTCTGTTATATTTGGCTTTCTAAGCTCTATTTCGCTTGCCTCTCTCATTTGCCTACCTGCTGTGTCATTTCTATGTTTAGATATTATTTTAATTTCTATCTTGTCTATATTACCGTCATGTCTTTGTCTGGCGTGTTCGTATAGTACTGAACCGTTTTTTCGTCCTTTTAATTCCCCCCCCCCCCAGTGTTGGTCTATCCTTTCTCCTATGCTTCGAGCTGTCTGGCCTATGTATGTTGTTGTCATGTTTCTGCAAGTACTCTCTGTACATCTTATGCTATAGACTACATTTCTAGTTTTACAATTTATCTGGGGGTTTACTTTACATATAACACATTTCCTATTAGTACAGTAGGTTTTCTTAAAAGGGTATGTTTTTCTGATCTGGGATTTTATGGTAATTCCTGGCTTTTCTACCACTTTAATCTTTAAGGGGGTCTTTCTCAGGGCCTTTCTATATTGGTTAGCTAATTTCCCTCCAGGGGTAGCGTCCACGAACATGACACTCTGGTATCTCTGATTGTAACACCATGAGGTGGCTTTCCCTATCCTATGTTTAGTCCTATCTAAGCTATTCTAAGATTGTCTCCTGTATAATGGGCAAATAGCTTTCTTGTCCTTTTCTATAAGGGTCTTATACTTTTCCGTGGCTCCTTTGTATACTCTGATCCTGTCTCTTTGGTTGTAGCCAAAGAACTGCATGCGATTGATGAAATGTTGGATGTGTCTTTCCATTTCTGTTGGGTCGCACATGCGGGACACGTTCTTCATCACTCGTACCAAGTCTGCGATCATAATATTAAAATTAGCACTACTGGATATTGCTGAGTCTTTGAGTATCAGGTATTTGGAGGCCCTGGGTTTAGCGTAGTGTGAGTGGAAAATGTAGTCCCTGTCGATTATAGTGTTAATCCAGAGTTCCGTGTCTAATACTGGTAGTCTATTGTTAGGGTGTTTGGAAGGGTAGTCAACAATTACAGTTATACTCTGGTGTATGGAGTTAGCTATCTGCTGGATGCTTTCCATTGTGCTATATTCTAAATTATATTTGTTAGTACTCTCTTGTGGGGGTGTCCTTATCATATTAATATATATTAATATCGTCTACGTAACGAGAGTACATGATGAGGTCTATGGAGCTCTCATCAATGGGTTCTTTGAGTCTACATTCCCACCATACCACAAAAAGTTTGGCAACGTCATCAGCTATGTTGACGCAATGGCTGCTTCCTCATTTCGGGTGTAGACCTTTTCGTTGAATTTGAATATATGGCCTTTAGGGTAGTTTTAATACTAGCCCCTATTGCATGCGCAACCATTTTTCTTACCTGATCATTGTTTTTTGGGGGCCCTATGGCTTTGGTCCACCCAATCCACCTTCCCATGGAAGTCTTCTTTAGCATTGATGTTATGGTGGGGGTTGAGGGGTCTACCTCTTATGGGTCTACTGGGGCAGAAACAGCTAAGGTCATGGCTGTCTAGGTACTCGGTGTCGTAGGTAAGTCTAAGTAGAAGGCCCAGTTCATCTGTGTCGACGTTGCAGAACACCACCTCACTTTCACTGATCTCCACACATTTTCCACAGCAAAATCAATGGATGGGTATAGTGATACCACGTCCATACTGCTTATTATGCAATTAGACAGGTTTTTGTTTTTGTTGCACTGATTGATTCTGCTGAGGAGGTCCTCTGGAAGTGTGTTCTGTTATTATTTCTGGCAATATTGGCAATGGATTGGCAGTATCGGTAGAGGGTCAGATGCCATGCTTTGACGCATAGAGTTACGGCCTTTGCCATTCTCAGTTCAAATCCCGCCGAGGTTAACTTTGCCTTTCATCCTTACGGGGTCGATAAAATAAAGTACCAGTAATGCACTGGGTAATTGTTGGCCTTGTGCCAAAAGTAGAAACAATTATTATTAGGATACACGAGGTAATTAACAAACACTCTGACACATTTAATAGTTGTATGCATAATATATCTAAACCTTTCCTGAGATTATATAGTTAGCATATTCTGTAGACACTAACCTCTACCTATACTTGGACGTAATCATTAAACCTTTATATAGTTACATATACATCTCCTCCTGTAATAACCTGACCTTCAGATTAAACAAATAAACAAATAAATAAGAAAATTATTCGGAACAATTCTTTAAACTATATGAACCGGAGTGGCTGGTAATTTGATACCTAATCTATTTGCCATCCAAAGAATCTCAGTAAGAATAGTATCTGCCGCATGCTATCTGACTAAAAAAATAGCCATCCAAATCCTATGACTACTTGAGTAGAGTGCTTCCACCAAGTTCCTAACTGCAGTTGCATATCAAAAACACAAACACTTCAATTTTACACCTCACTGACGAGAACACGTCAAAGGGGTATTATGCAATCGCTATGACGTCTTCGAAATACGTATAACAGGATTACATACTAAACGGAGGATGTAGATTTAAAACTGTCTCTCTTTATAAAACTGACACTCCTGTTGATACCTTATTGATAATACTTTAAGGAATGTAAGCCGTAGACTGCTTTACAATCGTTTACGTCCAAAGTTGGTGGATTATTTGATCAACCAAACTTCCTCAGATGTATAATAAGTATATATATATTCCTGATTTTGTGTATGGTATGGATCCGTAACCACTGATGGCGTTGTAGGAACACCGTGTTGACATACGGCGTTTCTTGGCAATTTATGCCTGGCAAAGCCCGTCTCTCTCCAGGCCTAAGTACAGCAGAATCCTTCCAGAGAAGGATAGTAACTATGAAAAAAAACAGGAAGATAAGTCACCAGTACTTCACTGATAATATTTTATCGACCTTGAAAAGTAGACCTTGGTGGCATTTGAACTCAGAGGACAAAGACGTGGAACAAATACCACGAAGCCCCCAATTCGCCACCTTGCCTAATTAACGCTAAAACAGTTATAACAGTTATATTAAAGTTAAATTATTTGTTTCTGGTGTTTGCTTAGATCGGATTCACCTATCAATATATATATACAGTCTTTATTTAATTTCATGCAGTGGAACCAACGAAGGAATCTCCTTATTGTCGCTTCAACTACAAGAAATAGTAGTTAAACACCGCTTAAATCACACCATGTTGACTTTTTCAAATATAAATATGTATTACGTCGTATGTTTATGGATGACACAGACTGCCAATGAATTAAGAACCAATAATTACAAGTAGAACTTCTTTGAATATGTCCATGCTTGATCAGGGCTGACCTGTGGCAGAAATCGTCATATAGTGTATTGTTCTTTAGTTTTTAGAAAAATCATATTGACGCAGTGTAGCACTCACCAAACCAGACACATTTTAAGAACCAGACTCATCTCTGGAAGCTAACAATGCAATCTTCGATTTGACAGTGATTTAACGGTTTTAAATTGTGAGAATTGTTCGTTAAGAGATTAAAGTGACTTGGCATTTGAATGAAGACAGCTCTAGTGAATGTTTACGAAAAACAACCGTTCACGTAAGTCCGTTACTTTCTATAAGCAGTTATGTCCGTATTGGCAAGAAAAAGGAAAATAACATTAGCCACTCACTTGTTTTATCATAACTGCGCGTTTATATATAGCTGGCTTTTTAATGCTCTCTACATTGAATTTATGTATACTCCGTCAATTTCGACGATCAAAATGTTATTAAACGTTTACATGACTTTCCTCTTCAAGTAATAGTAACATTTTGGGTTCAATGTAATCGATTGTTCTCTCTCCCCGAAAAAAAAATTAATGCATTATGTCTAGATTGGAAATTATTATTTATGAGGAAGGTTGCTAGAATCGGCAGAACAATGGAAGAAATTATTTGTGGTATATATTACTGCTTTCAAATTTTTATTTCACTTCCTACTGGGGACAATGTTTCTGTTAATCCTCCAAGATCAATAAAATGCATATTTGTCGTCTAAACCTTCCCACGAATATGTAGCTATATGTGTATGTTACAAATTATTATTATGAGACTGATGTATGACAGAAACAGCAGAGAGCCGGACTTTGAAATATTTAGTTTATATGCACTATGAATTGTTCGGCTATATCCCTTCAGAAATATGTGACATTTTTGTAAATTTTGGAAATTCTTTTTAATTTAGCACTGGCTTAAGTCACTAGATTATCAAAATCACGAGAACCTCGGGATAAATGTGTTACATTATTTGCTAGGTACTCTACGTCCTGGGTTCAAACACAGCCGAGATCAACTTTGCTTTTTATCCTTCCGGTGTTGATGAAATCACTCAAAAATTGGGGTTGATTTAATCGAGATTTTCTGCCACCAAAACTAAAGAAATTGTTCCTATATCAGCGATTATTATTCTAGTACGGATTTTTGTGTTTGTATTTTTATAAGTTTCATTCAAGGCGGAGAATTGGCAGAGTCGTTAAAATGTCGTACTGAATGCTTTGCAGGATTGAGTTCAAATCCCCTCGAGGTCATCTTTGCCTTTTATCCCTGTACGGTCGATAAAAATACCAGTCTAGTACTGGGGTTGATTCTTCCTCTATAATTCTTTCTCACTTCCTTTCACCCACTTTCTGTTCTTCTCTGGAAAGATCTGCTGTATTCGAAACTGGCGAAACGATGAGCTCAGCTAAGTGTAAAAATGCCCTAGGAACGCCATATATCAATATGGCGCCCCTACGACTTCTGGAGTTACAAGTCCATACATACAGGTTTCATACAACATATTAAAAACGAAGTAGATACTATAAATATACCATCTCTGAATCCAAAGGAAGGCACAGAATTTATGCCTGTTAAATTATTGGCTATATTTACCACCCTATAAATATTTTGATATTTATTCTGGTTTACATATTAGATCATCACAAACATTTTTCTTGTTCTTTTCCTCTTTTATGATGACACTCTTCCTCTAGTAATTGCAATAGTTGAGAACCCTATATATCAAGATTCATTTTCATTTCATCAACTGGAGGATTTCATAATTGTTTGTTTTCAGTATTTTTAGAAGAAATTGATCATCCTATCAGTCCGGCAGATCACTATGACGCCTTTCTCTGGCAACGGTGGTAAGCATAATTTTATACGTGTAATGATGAAGTTGGTATTTTGTTTGTTCTTCGTATATCTTTCATTTTAAACAAAACAGTCCGTATATTGAATGAAACACGATGTTCTCTTCACTAGTCCGTATATTGAATGAAACACATCATCAATTTTTGCACACAATGAATTTCAAATGAAACGTAATACAGAAAGAGTAGTTGCTAAGCAACAAACTACACATGATTGAACAAATCTACGATGAAAGGTATTCCAATTGTGAACATCTCGTATTTTCTTTCAGGCAGAGTTTAAACTGGATATACATTATGAAACGAGTTCCTTTTCTTCGTTTAAAGCGATAGTTCTGATGCATATTTGCTCACAGAAATATACATTTTACGTTACGTATACCCATACTTGTATGCTTTATTCTTTTACAATTTGTGCAGTGAAAAGACAGTGCTGTCTTTTGATGGATCATATGGAAACCAACATTCATATAAAAATGTCTAGCATTTATTTCATAGGCCCTGTTTCCTTGAAAGTACGGGACATAAATAAACATTAAATATAAACAGACATTTACACAAGTTCGTACACAAACACACACACACACACACACACACACACACACATATATATATATATATATATATATATATATATATATATATATATATATATATAATGCGTGTGTGTGACGGATTTCGGCACAGTTTCCGTCAACCAAATAATTGGTCAACCCAAGGATATAGTAGGAACGAGTTGCCAAGATGCGATAAAAATCAGATGATTGCAAACCAAACATTTCAATCGGACAGCCATGTCTCTGCATGTACCAGTTTTAATATGTAACAGTACTCATATATCATGTAACAGTAATCATATATCAATTGAACTATTTTCCATGGAATATAATGTTTAGTTAAATGATTAAATTAATTTCAGGTTGAGTTGTTAACATTTTGTGGATTGTTTCTCGCTTCATGTGTTCTAATTATTAACTATTTAGCTTTATACTGAATAACCATAGCTAACCACGCCGAGTTCATAAACTTACGTTTACATTTTAGCTCTAATAGCTGTACAGTTTAGAAATTATTTCCAACACAATGAAATTCATTAGAGTTTCTCTTGAAATAGCTATTAATTAGTATATCTTAAGACTAGTCAACTACAGAGCCATGTGAATCTTCATTGGCCAATTAATTACGTTAATTAGTTAATATTCTTAATTATCTCTAAAGAATGCTTTGGTAAAGTATTGTACCCAAATAAAATTTTGAATAAATAATTGTTTCTACTATTGGCACAAGGCCAGCAATTACCCAGTACATTACTGGTACTTTATTTTATCGACCCAGTAAGGATGAAGGGCAAAGTTAACCTCGGTGGGATTTGAACTCAGAATGGCAAGTGCTGTAACTCTATACGTCAAAGCATGGCGTCCGACCCTCTACTGATACTGCCAATCCACCACCCTTTTGAATAAATAATGCTCTGAAAATACATATCTGGGCTGGTTTATGATATAATGTGCTTGTAATGAATTGTATTTTAATCCGCTTATATATAAGTAACATTTACCTTCGTTATTAGTTTGTTGGATAAGGTTGAAAGGATTGAAAAGGGACTCTTTCCTCTCCGGTGAATCCCTGATTAACTTTTTTAAATTTCACTTGAAGAGGAAAATCAGGATGGCGACGCAAGTGCTGTCTTCTAGTAAGTTTGTTGAAAGGTAGATGAAAGGAGCGAGTCTGGTCCGAGTGAACGGGCCCGCTCTAAGTATGTGCATGTAGACTGAGGAGTGGAAGAACTGAGAGAGGGCGCTTGCCCTGGTGGTCAGGGTGGCCATGGTCGCTTGTGTGGTTTTCGCCACGAGTGACCCATTTTTGTTTGAATTTTTTAATTTGTTTTTAAACATATCTATTTTCTTGTTATAACCTTTTTACACGACCAAATCACACTTTGTATCGTCTTGTATCGTTCTGTGCTGTCTGTAATGTTTTTCTTCATGTTAGCCCTTGTGGCCAATAAAGAAACCATTATTAGTTTGTTGTTCATTCGTTTGACAACTCGCATTGCAGATCTCTCTCGCAAGTTTTTTTTTATTATTCCATTGTTATCTATCCTATTTTAATGAATATTTTATATGGATTTATAGTTACACTAACCAATATATTCGTGAGCTGTTTATGCTTTCCTTACCTGTAGCCAATAGGGGTTAAATCTGTGTTTGTTTTTCAAACAAACCCCTCACGCATTTTCATAAGCATATGTCAGAAGACAAGTAACCCTCCTCTGTGTTGAGCGGCGGGCAGTCCGTGAGACGAAACACCTAGCTGTCCACTTACGTCACCACAAAGTATTTACTTCAACAATTTATTAGTTTGCAACATAAAAGAAAGATAATGAGGCACTACAAGAAAAAACTCCAATGAGAAATTGGTATGGAACCACAGTCGTGAAATACAAAATAATTGTTTCTACTTTTGGCACAAGGCCAGCAATTATCCCAGTGTATTACTGGTACCTTATTTTATCGACCCCATAAGGATGAAAGGCAAAGTTAACCTCGGCGGGATTTGAACTCAGAATGGCAAGGGCCGTAACTCTTTGCTGCAAAGCATGGCGTCAGACTCTCTACCGATACTGCCATCCACCCCGTGAAATACAAAATAATGATACTATAATTAAGACGTAGATTGACCGAAGCATTAAGAATATGCTTTATAACCTTGAAATTCAGGGTTCAATTCTACTGCGTTCCATTTTGGTCAGGTAGGAAATTGTGTTGACAGAAACTGTTTAGATGTCTCCCAGAATATCAATGAGAATTTCACTGAGAGAACACATGACTACGGAATACTCAGTCACCGACAGGCCAATATAACATGTCAGATGAACCGATTATTGAAAAGGGTCAACCTTGTCACACATTGCACTACACTGAATTTACCTGAGAATGACGCTATTCATACACGTACCTGTGAAATTCTCAGCCTCTTCATTTACGTGTTAAATCAAAAAGAAATAATAAACCTTCCTATTGACTGAAGAATTGGAGCAATCATCGTCGAAACCGATTAAAGTCCTTTTGTGATTTTTACCTGGAAAGATATATTGTTTTACCTGGAAAGATATATTGTTTGGGTAATATCATTCGATAATTCCAACTCATACTTAACTGGTACTTTATATAATTGATACTAAAACAGGAAAGGGATATCGATAATAGGAAGGGTTTAATTCATAATGCACAGATACGAAAATCTGATGATATTTTGAACAACGCTTTATATAAATCTCTTACATCACAAACATAAATTATCATAATTATCGTTATTATAGGGCGGTGGGTTGGCAGTATCGGTAGAGCGTCAGAAATCATGCTTTTCAGCATTGAGTTACAATCCTTTACGGTCTCAGTTCACATCCCGCAGAGGTTAACTTTGCCTTTCATCCATACGGGGTCGATAAAATAAAGTACCAGTAATACACTGGAATAATTGCTGGCCTTGTGCCAAAAATAGAAACAATTATTATTATCGTTATCATAGGGCGGTGGTTTGGCAGTATCGGTAGAGCGTCAGATATAACTCTATGCTTTGCAGCATAGAGTTATGACCCTTTACGTTCTGAGTTAAAATCCCGCCGAGGTTAACTTTGCCTTTCATCCTTACAGGGTCGATGAAGTAAAGTACCAGTAATACACTGGGATAGTTGCTGGCGTTGTGCCAAAAATAGAAACAATTATTATTATCGTTATCATAGGGCGGTGGTTTGGCAGTATCGGTAGAGCGTCAGATATAACTCTATGCTTTGCAGCATAGAGTTATGACCCTTTACGTTCTGAGTTAAAATCCCGCCGAGGTTAACTTTGCCTTTCATCATTACAGGGTCGATGAAATAAAGTACCAGTAATGCACTGAAGTAATTGCTGGCTTGTGCCAAACGTAGAAACATTATTATCTTTATGCACTTAATCTTTATCCTATAGTAACTTTAACAAATTCATTCACTAATTATTAAATCGTTTCCGGTAATTTTAGCATTACTTTTCTCTACTACCACTAAGACCACTACAACAAGCACCCCCACCACCAGCACCATCACCACCACCATCATCACCCCCATCACCACCATCGCCACCAACACCACTACTACTCCTACTAAAACTACCACCATAACAGCCATACCACCACCACCACCAACATCATAATATTATCACCTCATCATCATCATCATAACCCTCGTCATTAATGAATGGTTACTAAACAGAAACATTAAAGAGGATGTGTATTCGGTGACTGTTGCATGAATTCCAAAATTAATAGATGTAATCTATCGCTAGATTAGGTCAGCATATTTTCCAGAAAACACCGATTTATTTGAGTGGGTTTCCGTACATATATATAAAGAGGTCCCCCAAAAATGTATACACACTTCAACAGAAAAAAATTGCATTAGAATAAATTCGAGTTTATATGCATTATTTAAAATATGTAAACATTTTTGGGTGTTTACATACAATTGAATTATGAGAAAGGCTGTGAATTCTAATAAATATTGCCTGTACACATAATCAAAGTGTGTATACATTTTTGGAGGACACCCTGTATATACATATATCTATATCTATCTATCTATCTATCTATCTATCGTTGATAGTAGACGTATGTTACTTCGGCTGCAGCCTTTTTGGATTTGTATTACGTTTTTGACTGTGAGTTTGTGTTTCATTTGTTTTATGTGTGTGACCTAACCTCCCGCCTGGACTTGCAGATGGGTGGTTATTTTATTTTTACTACTTTTTGGGGGTAAAAACTACTTTGAAAAATGTGTATACCAACTTACAATAATAGACACCATACATGAAAACACCACTGCCACGCTCCCCAGGGAAAGTGATAAAGAAGAACAAGTAACTCAACCTACTGAAGCTTCCCTTCGCTCACTTTCGCATGCGAGTATGGAAGTGGATTTGGGGAACAATTGTAAAAACTTGTGTAATAACACAAACAATGGAAACAGTAAATTGAAAGAATGTATAAATCACACTAACACCAACAAAACCAACACAAATAACAAAGAAAATAACACAAACACACACAAAAGCGAAAACAGCAGCAACAATGACAAAGAAAACAACATAAATGTGAACTCAAAACACGAAAAAATGGGTGAAAACCCAAAAAGCTTTACCGCAAACAACAACAACCAAAACGAAAACACCCAAGAAAACAAGAACAACGGCAACGAAACACACAAAATACGACCCCACTACACGAATATCCTTTGCCCAAGTCGTTAAGGAGACCGAAACTTTCATCCCGGTTGACATCAGTAATGCAGCGGAATTGCTAAAATAGGGGAGAAAACAGGTGAGTTTTGGTGAAAACGGTGAATTCACCATAATCTCCCCTAAGGATATTAAAAGAGACACGGTCCTAAGAACAATTAATTTTAGAACTATATCAAAAGCGTCGAAAAAAACCAGCTCAATTATCGCATAGCGAAATTGAGCTGGTGTTATAAGACGCGTTGAAGGACATGATTTTTATTGAGAGAGGGAAGTTATATGGGAGTCTGATAATTTTGATGAAGGACCAATTGGTGGCCCAAAAATACTCGGTGTCGTCAATTGTGTCCAAAGAGGTACACTTTCTTCCCCCACCTACATGGGGAAGAAAACTAAAAAAATAACAATCATCGGTATACACCTAAATACAAATATGTGGTGGATACTAGGAAGGATACTGGACGACGAAGATGAACTCCTTGATATAGGCAAAGCCATCAGGGGCTACTTTGGCGGTATAGGCATAAAGGTTCTGGTTCGAATGAAACCAGAACGTATCGCAAAGATACCCAAAAGAGTGTCCCTGGAAGGCTCCCAATTTATGAACATTGCAGTTGAAGGTAGGCGGCCCTCTTGCAACCTCTGTGGAGGAAGAGGTCACCTGAGGGCTGCCTGTCCTCAACAAACTAAAAAACCTTTACTGCCAACACCTCCAAAAACACCACCACCACATCAACAACAATAAACACAAGTCAACAAAATACTGTACACGGACCCACCCAACCCCTCCACACCCAAAACAACTACACAAACAAAAACACAATCACCACCACCACCCAAAAAACAACAAACACAACAAGTCAACAAAAAACTGAACACGGTCCCACCCAACCCCTCCCCAACTAAAACAACTCCAACAACATACATAACAAAACCCCAAAATGTACCCCTCCCCACCAACATGGAAGAGGATCCCTTAACGTCAGAAGACGAGAAGGAACCCTTCCAAAAAATAAAGCGAATAAAAAGAAAACATACCGCACCCACACAAAGAAAAATAACCCCTCCCCCAAAACAAAACATAAAAAAAATACAGAACAAAAACCAACAAAAATTACACAGGCACAGCTATACACATACGTCAACACAAAAAATATAAAACTTGTAAACAAAATTGAACAAAGCCCTTCGGTTTGCACCGAAGGGCCAAATTTCACGAGGTACACAGAGAACCCCTCTTTAAAAATGATTAAAACTCCGATAGACAATTTTCCTGAGGACGTCCCACCCCCACCCCCACCCTGTGTAAAACAATGAACCGCGTCCTCTTGAAACATTTTCCCACCCCCACCCCAGACACCCACACCACACCAAACACCCCAACCCAACCACACTCTGATGTCCCCACACCACCACAAACCACCACCCCACCCAACAACCCCTCGCTCACCCCCATGGAAGTTGTGCAGCCCGGTCCCCGGGACGTAAGGAGGTGTGTGCCTTTTCTTTTTCTTCCCCTTCGCCGCCAACATGGCTGTATTGAGAGTAGGCTGTTTGAATGCGCGTGGCCTGAGCTCACCTTGGAAGCAGGCAAAACTTTTAAATGACCTCAGGTCGCGCAGTATAATTGTCATGGCTATTTGCGAGTCCAGGGTAAGCAGCGAACGCCAGCTATCCCCAAACTTTAAAGACTTTGAGATCTATGCATCTCTCTGTCAGCCAGGAGGTGAGGGTCGGCTTGTCGTTCTGCTGCAAAAACACCTGGGCCTCGCAACGCAGACGGTGCACTTGGACCCGGAGGGTCGACTGGTGGTACTAGACGTCGGCAGTGGTGAAGGTGGAGCCTTTAGGCTGGTCGCCGCCTATGCCCCTTGCTTTCAGTGGGGGACTGGAATGGTATCCTAGGTGCACGTTGAGACTATGTAGGGGCATGTCCATATAGAGGGGGTGTAACAGCCTCAAACGGTTAATCGGCCGATTTCACCTGGCCGATAGATATCGACTAGATTTTCCGACTGCGCCAACCTGGACTTGGACTACCCCCAGCGGATTACCTAGGTCATACCTAGATAGTGTCCTAGTTAGAAATAAGGATAGGGACCTACTAAGTTGTCCAGAGATGCGCATGGTTGGCTATTTAGATCGCAAATTAGTGACCTGCTTAGTCAACCTTGATAAAACGCATAGACAGGACCCGGTTACTGGAAGATTAACTTGTCCTTACCGGCAAGTAAAGCTTACAGGGATCGGATCAGCACTTTAGTTAAGGAACGGTTGACGGGGGCTATCGTCAATAGCAGGTGGTGGACTCTCTCAAGAGAGAGATTAGAGTAGTCTCAATAGGTTTTAGTAAGGAATTAGCCTCAGATAGGAATAGGAAGGAAAGGGAGTTGGTAGATAGAGTAGAAGAGGCGATTAGAAGCGGCAACGTAGCCAGAGTGCTAGCGTCGAGAACGGCCTTAGACCAGTTTTTCGACGCGAAGCACGAAGGGTGCGTTGTAAGAAGCAAAATACGTGCTCTAGGAAACGAGGGGGCCAAAGCTGTTAGCTAGGCTCGCGTGAGAGAAGTCAAAAGTGGAATTAAATCCACTATCTGGTCTTTGAAGGACCAGGATGGACGGGTGATCCTTGAAACTGGACAGATGTGTGAGGCCTTTCAAAGGCACTTTGCACGACTTTTCGGGAGGGGCGGGGGACCGGATGGGATGGGGATTTGGGTCCAAACCTCGACGGCCTACCACGTCTTTCGAACGAGGAGGCAAAGTCCTGCGAAAGACCGATTTCAGCTGCTGAAATAGGGGACGTGCTGAGCCAATGCGGAAAACGCAAATACACTGGTCTCGATGGTCTTCCATACGATCTCCTCGAGGCGGTCTACTGCAACTGGCAACAGAACGGGAGAATTCCCTGTTATGTGACCAAGGGCGTAGTCTCGCTAGTGAGGAAGGACGAGAAGAAAGGGGATGAAATAAGTAATTTTAGGCCCATATCTCTGCTAAATGCGGAGTTAAAGATTTTGGCCAAGGTGTTAGCAAAGAGGATGACGCCGTCGTGGGCAACCTGGTAGGAAATGCGCAGACATGCGCTATCCCGTCCATGTCCATTCACGACAACCTCCACCTCATGCTATACATCATAGAGAGGGTAGGGAATGAACCCGGCTTTGGTGGGGCCTTGATCAACTTGGATCAATCTAGGGTGTTCGATAGGGTCGACCATGGTTACCTGGATGCGGTGCTAGCGGCGGAAGGTTTCGGACCCGTTTTCAGGGGCTGGATTAATGCCATGCACAGCAGCCGCATCTGCTCGAGGGTCAAGGTGAACGGCTACCTCTCGGAGCCGTTCCTAATCGCGCGGTCCATCCGACAGTGGTGCCCTCTCTCCTCCCTCCTGTATATGCTGGCTCTCGAGCCACTGCTGCGGAAGATGGCGTTGTTGCAGGGAATCCTCTTGGAATCGGGATTGTGGAAAGCGGTGTCGGCCTACGCCGATGAAGTCACAGTAATGGTGTTGAGTACCTCGGAAATCGGGGCGATCGGCACCATACTGGAGGAATACGAAAGGTTTGCGGGGGCGAAGCTGAACCGGGACAAGTCCGTCGGTTTGCACCTGGGTGCATGGGGGAGGCAAACCGATGCCCTCCAACGGTGTCATCGGACGCTGGAAGGAGGGCCAGGTGAAGCTGCTCGGGGTTTGGTTCGGACCAGACCTCCGGGTAGAGAAGAACTGGGGTGAGCTAACGAACAGGGTGTTTGCACTGGCCCAGAAGTGGGCCGAGTGCAAATAACGCTGAAAGGTTGAGCGGAGGTGGCGAACGCTTATATAGCGATCGTCCGTCATCTATTAACGCTTGACTGTTGTGCCTTGCCCAGGTGAAACGGTCACCAAAATGGAGCGCGCACTCTTCCAATACCTTTGGAAGAAGCGGGCTCCTTTGGTGAGGAGATCCATCTGCTGTCAACACGCTTCGAAAGGAAGGCTGGGGCTGCTGTGGCTGCAGAAGCGTAAATACGCATTAAGGCTACGGCACCTCCAGGTGAGGCGATCCTTTCCGAGACTCATCTCGCTTACCGAGCTGCAATCCTGGGTCAAGCAAAGACCGAGAAAACTTGGTACCTGGCACACGGAGTGTGCTCAGGCGCTCACGGCTCTCTGGCAGGCGGACCCAGCTATCAGTGGAGACTCCACCTCGACATTCTATAGAGGGTTGGTCAGCAGCAGGTGCGACGACGCCTTCGGAGAAGCCCTAGGCATGGAGGAGGAAGAACTGGCCAGCCTGTTCGGTAGGATATTTGGCCCGGGACCGATGGACAACTTCCAGAGGTCCCTGGCCTGGCAGTGCTACCGTGGGGTACTGCCCGTTCGAGACAAGCTCTACAGACACGGGCGCGCGGGTAGGGACCATTCGAAAAAGATCTGTCCGTGATGCGTGCGCGACGAGGAAACCGTCGCGCACGCATTGGTACACTGCCCGGGCGTTGCCGACCTGTGGGGCTATATGGAACGACTGCTGTCACGGGTGGGACCAATCCGGTTGACCACCAATTCCATCGTCACGATTAAACCCCTTTCAAAAATGAAGGAGAGGCGGTCTTTCTCTGTGTTATAGCCATGGTGAATGAGGTTGTATGGTGGACGCGTTTGAAAGAGCTAAGGTCTGACACTATTCTCTCCGGCCAACAACTGGTCCTTTTCTTCCCATAGCATTTCCAAAGAAGGATCAGGATGGAGAGAGAGGTCCTCTATCTACCTCAGCCAGTTTTATGAAAGGTGGGTGAAAGTGGCAAGAATGACCCGTGTGAATGGGCCTTCTCTCTACATCAGCCTGTAGGTGGAAAGAATAGGAGAAGAAAGGAACACCCTCTCTTTATGCTCCCGAGGAGAAGGGTTGCACATTTTTTCGGGGGTGTGTGCGACCCCCAAAACGCCTTCCCTATTGAGGAGTTCGATTGTTTTATTTTGTTTGATATATTTGTATACTCGTTTTATTGTATGTAAACTCCTCCCACCCCCTTTGTATTTGTCCCAATCTTTTATGCCTGGTGGCAAATAAATAGAAAGTTATCTATCAATCTATTTATCTATCTATCTATATAAATATATATATATAACGAAGGAAGTGTGGTAAGGAACAAGGTGGACCCTAACGCACCAGAGTGCACGATACTTTGGGTAGTAGAGTGAGTAATAGGAAACGAGTCAGAACCCCGATGGCAGAGCTCAAGCCGTTTCAACAGCTATTCAAGAAATAGGTGTCGAAACGGCCTAAGCTCTGCCGTCGGGGTTCAGAGGCTTCTCCTATATATATATATATATAAAATGAAAAGATTGACTTAACTTGCAATTCTAAACAATTTAATTTTAGTTTATATCATAATTTTACAATTTGGATTTTCAGATCTAGTAAGTTAACTTCATTTATATATATATATATATATATATATATATATATATATATATATATATATATATATATATATATATATATATATATACATATATATCATAATTGTAAGTTACTTCATATATATATATATATATCATAATTGAATATAAAAGAAAAACCAACACAGATATATACATATATGTGTTCAATCGTAAGAGACCAGATTCGCTAAGGTGAAAAGAATACTAACTATCAACAATAGAGTTTGCCAGGCTCAATTTAAGAATAAATCAAGAAAATAAATACAAACCGGAATTGTGGTAATCACCCAGAGAGCTTACGATTTGAACACAAATATATATTGGCCCCTTACGATTTGAACACATATATGTATATATCTGTGTTGGTTTTTTTTTTATATTCAATTATAATATACGGCTCAGAAAAATCTGTTTCCTAGAGCTATTTTATTGTAAGAGACTATTTTCAGTTTCTAACTCAATATATACCTTTGATATATTCGGCTCCGTGAATTTGTTGAGCTAATTCAAATGTCGAGTAAACCTGGCTGCTATTTTTAGTGGTGTGAGTTTGTGAGACACGCTAAGTTCAGATACCATGTGCGTTATTATATATACGCACACTATTAAGGTTTTTGACATACTTAGAAGTGACCAAGATACTAATTCTTCACCCACTGATGAGCAAGAATTGGTATTCCTCTTCACATATTAACTTTGTGAAACAGCATTACCAAAGTTGTCTGGGTAATTGGTAGTTACCAGAATTCCGGTTTGTATTTATTTTGTTGATTTATTCTTAAATTGAATCTGGCAAACCCTATTGTCTATAGTTAGTATTATTTTCACCTTATAGAATTTGAACACATGTATGTATATATATGTGTTCGTTTTTCTTTTATATTCAATTATAATATACGCACGAACAAATCTCTTTCCTAGAGCTATTTTCTTGTAAGAGACTATATATATATATATATATATATATATATATATATATATATAATAAAAGTATGTGTTCCTACATGTAAATAATACACATAGGGATACAAGTATAGTCCCACCGTATGCTAGTGTGGTTCAATGTCAAGTTAATAAATTAACAAGCCAGAACATATAAAATCATGGGAAAGAAAAAGTGTTAAAATAAATTTCAAAAAATTCTCTGTACTTACTACATGGGCCTTTACCGCGGTTTCAGATCCCAAACAAATAGATAATCCAACCGGATTTCCATAGACGTGTCCGAGGAACTTGCGAGTCCAGGGTCAGCTAGATCCACACACAGATCAAACCTCAAGCTGTTCGCCGGGTAAACAATTGTAACACACAATAAATTGAGTTCCGATGCATCAGTGATTTTTCGTTTTCCATTCTATATATATATATAAGTATTGAAGTAACCGTTAAAAATTGAAAAAGTCATAGGAGTGAAGAGTGCTCTATGTAAGTACCAGAGCAAAATTTAATATATAATAAACAATACAATATAATTTCCTCATTACCAGAGGTTTCCGAATAAGACGAATACGAAAAACGTCCTCATTCGTTCATCGGACAAGGCAATTTAAAACATAGTGAAATATTTGAAAAGTCTCTTCAAGAAAGGCAAGAGTTTAACGGGCAAAAAAATATATAAATAAAAGTAATGCAAGAGATATATAAAAAGAAGCTATTTTCAATAGGGCATCCCCCTACTATAATAAAGCTCTTCAAAATAGCGGATTTAGCGAACCGATTAGGTACATACCCAACAATACTAACTCTTTTAAACATAATAATAGAAAAATAAAAATAATCTAGTTCACCCCCCCCCCTACTCTCTAGCAGTTAAAACTAATGTAGGCAAACAATTCCTAGAGCTCTTAGATAAACATTTCCATAGAACACATAGATACTATAAGATCTTCAATAGAAACTGTGTCAAAATTAGCTACTCCTGCGGTCCCCCCTATTAAATCTTATATCATCAATAAGAAATCACCCAGAGAACATCAAAATTGCTCCTGTAGAGTCAAAAGTGAATGCCCATTACAAGGTAAATGCAACACCAAAGCCATTGTATATGCGGCTAAAGTGACAACGATCAGCAACAACCTACCAGCCACCAGCGAACGATATGTGGGTATGACACAAGACAAATTCAAAACGTGTTATTACTCACATGTCGCATCTTTCTGACGTCCAGAAAAAAGATTCACAACAGCTCTGGCTAGCAGAATATGGGATTTGAAAGACCAAGGTATCCAATATAAATTGGATTGGTCAATTTTGAACCAATCTAAAGAATATGCAAGAGGAACAAGAAGATGCACACTCTGCATAAGTGAAAAATATTGGATTTTACAGAACCTTATATCACCAAAAACCTGCCTAATTACAAAAACAGAAATTTTCACCAGTTGCCCACACATGAAATCACACTTGCTTTCCAGCTCATATAAATTTAACTTACTTTCAGATACTTCTCCTCCATAAACTCTTATTCTTCACTTTCCTTAAATTATCATCTTTACAGATTTCTCTTTCTGATTTACTTTCATTTTTAACTTTGTTTTTAATTTTATTTTTATTTTTACTTCACATCCACCAGTAACCCCCTCTCCCTACTTTTCGATTCACTTACCTAATATCTTCACATTCCACATTTTACTTCCCCATTTTCTTTCACTACCTGATATGACAACTCACTTGCGTTTTCCACTTCAGATATATTGTTGTTTCGCAGCCGATTTTATATTTGTACTCATTTATTCATACGGCTGGTTTATAATCTGTATCTATGCGTGTGAGTGTGCATATGTGTGGATACATTCTGTATATGTATACGAACGCCTCCGTATGTGTATGTGCGTACGTATATATATGTAAGTGTATGTGTGTTTTTATATCTATGTGTTTTACATAGTTATACGTGTGTGTGTATGCGGGTGAATGTATGTGTATGTGTATGTATATGTGGGTATTTGTATACGTATGTATGGGTGTGTATGTATATATGTATATATATATATGTCAGGTCACCACTTGGTGCTACTGGTAACATGTATCCCAGTACAACCTGTCTCATGGTCGGGTCGTTGGCGACTAAACTGGCAACCCCACCAAGGTTTCTTGGTGAGGAGGGTGACTTTGGACATCCTGCAGGACTAAAAACAAAACCTGTCAAAGGGCAAAGGAGCCCTTAAGAGTCAATGGCCATCCAAAATCACTGGGAGAGATGACCCCTTAGCCTTTGTCAAGGCAGAATTCTAGGAGAAAGAAAACTCTGATATAACACCTGCAACCCTGATGGTATCCAATGATGTTGACTTGTTCTTCTTTTGGGTAAATATCATCTTGGTTAAGAGAGTGGGACTGGCTTTGTGCAGTGCCTTTGCTCACTATAAAAGCTCCACGGCACACTTTATATCTGGAGATCTCTCTGCACTTGTCGTCACATGGTACCAAAGGTAAAGCATTATGTGTCAATAATTGTCACAAGTGTAGTGTTTGTACCAGAGTTTTCAAGTCGCTGGCTGGACTAAAAAGTCACACTCGTTCAGTGCATCGGTAGGGGTTCTCCTAAATGGATATAAAGTAGTGGCCGTACTCGAAAACGAGTTGGCAGCCACCATATATATATATATATATATATATATATATATATATATATATATATATATATATATATATATATATATATATAGTCGCGTACGTACGTGTGATTAGATATACATGTGGCGATATATATATACGTGCCTCGTGTGTATGTATGTACGCATGCATGCGCTTTTGTCTGTACGTATTTGTGTGTATAAATATGTTTATATATATATATATGTGTGTGTGTACGTGCGTACCTATGTTTGTTTTCTTTTCTCTAGTGTTAATTGATTACTTTCTCTTTGATTTAAAAAAAAATGTTCATTCTCATATATTATTTCATTTTTATACATATATCGAGAATGACACTTCTTTTTACTATTACACTCCCTTCCCTCTTTATCTTCCGCATATAAGTGCCCACGTGTGTGTGTGTGTTTATACGCGTGCTTTCATACTCGTATGTGTATTTAATACCTGTATCTGGATGCGTGTTAACTATATTATCTTACAATTTCTTTTTCAACTCATATTATATACGTATTTGTGGTCACATATACACAAATATACTAGCCCTCATATATGTACTTACGCACACATTTTCACCATAGACATGCATTTGTACATACACACATATGTACATTTGTGAGTGTATATACATACATATACACATACCCTAACTATATTTCCTCATTTTTTTTATATATCTCTTGCATTACTTTTATTTATATATTTTTTGCCCGTTAAACTTTCTTGGGGAGACTTTTCAAATATTTCACTATGTTTTAAATTGCCTTGTCCGATGAACGAATGAGGACGTTTTTCGTATTCGTCTTATTCAGGAAACCTCTGTTAATGAGGTAATTATATTGTATTGTTTATTATACATTATATATATATATATACGGGCTGAGCATTCTACAAACGCCGACCCCTCGAATTACAACTCATTTTTACCAGTTATGTTGACAGAAGAGCTACGTGAAACCAAGTCATGTGTTGGAGCTAAGCCTTCAGCGACAATATTCTTGTTTTCTGTTCACATAGCATGAAAGTCAGCTTGACTGCCACGTTTGAAAGATGACAAATTGGCGGCAACAGATACGCCGCATCGACATATGTTGGTGGCGAGTAGCGGTTGGTGCAAGTAGAATAAATGTTGTCTACCATCCATGTGTATATGATCCAGATAGAGGTAGTATTATTTTTGCAGAATATTACTGATTAATGGTTTGAAATTATTTATCAAACAACAATTATATATTGATTCAAGAAATCAAAATATATAAGTTTTCTTATTAGCGCATCGTGTGAACCTCTACAATATATACAGCTACTCGAAAAGACAGAGATTACATTTCCAAGCTTCAGAAAAAGGGGATGCGTTTGTAAAAAATGCTATATATATTAGTGAAGCCATCGGAGGAAACAAGAGAAGCAGGCGGTATTTTCCTGCCCCTGTCGATGAAAATGTGCATCTGCTATGTAATTATTCCTCTCATTGATTTTTAAGCCCGTTTAGTTTCTATGGATACCATCTTATGATGTAAATGCGTCACTACATACTATATACAGTCTTTGAAATCCAGAATCTATCATAATTAATTCGTTGTCAGTAGTTTCCAGTTGGTCAGTCGTGTATTGGTGTGTACATATATTTTATATGTTTAAATTATAAACCATTGTATTATTTCTTCAATAAGTTGTTGTATATTTTCTCTTCTACAATCTTACAATTCATATCTTATTAACACTTACTCTCATGGATCAACTGCACTTTAAAAAAATTATTTTACTTTAATATTTTTTCAAATTCATTTTTCGTTTTACATTTCAAATTCATTCCCCAACTTTACATAACAGTAGACCACCCGTGATCCGTTGGATCACCTTCACTTAAAACATATTTTAAAAATAATTA
>OZ024743.1:294565586-294585586 GCA_964016885.1 Eledone cirrhosa
CCCTACAGACCCACACTCCCGCCGGCCTGAACTCCCCATCCCTATTCCTTTAACCTTCGACCGCCCTGTTCTCACCCCCACACACACACATCCCCCACTAACACACTCCTCCTTTTCACCGCCCACACCACAATTAACAATACTAACATCCCCACACCACACCCGACCACCCTTCCCCTATTAACAATACTAACATCCTTTCTTCTCCCCCCTCCCTTATCACGCACACACCCACCGGTACATATATACACGCACTTACACTAACCACACACCCTACTACCACCACTAACCCTCACCCACACATCCACTCCCACCACCCCACAACTAATACCACTACCACCCCTCCCACCGACCCACGCACACGAACACACCCACACACGCATACCCACTTACACCACGCACTCTACACACCCTACCACCACTGACTCCCACCAACAGACCCGCATTCAACCCTTTCCCCACCACCTGTATACTAACACCCAGTGTTATATATATATATATACACACATATATACATATATATATATATACATATCTATCTATATATATACATACATATATACATATATATATATAGAAAGGATGAATATAAAATGAAAGTGCTTTTGTTAAAAAAGGAATTTATTAGGTATTGACATATGTTTCTGTAACAGACCGAATACCTATGTATCGCTGCTTGCGTAATCATATAATGTTAGCAAGTATTCGAAAGCAAATGTATAATCAGTTGTCACTTCTTCAGAGATTTTGGATAAACTGGATAAAATCAGAAAAATTGAAGTATTTATATTAGTAAAAGAGGAAGGAACAGAGGGGATAGAATATGACAGATGGTAAAATAATTTACTGCTAAACAAGTATATAATGGGTTTTTAATGAGAATACCATGAGTAAATCTAAATAAGAATTTTGGGTGTGCCAATTTTAATCTCTACTTGACCAACTGGACAGTGGACAGGGCTGGTCATTTGGTGCAGTAGTATTAATTATAAAGTGTCAATTGGGGAAGGGGGAGATTTCGATTGCTACTAAATAACATCAAAGCTAGTAGCCAGCTGGTATATGCACTAGGGAATTGAATCAAGAAATCAGAAATCTCATTTTATCTATAGCAGTTTGTAATATATATATATATGTATATATATATATATATTTATATACATATATATATATATATACATATATATATGTATATATACATATATATATATATATACATATATATATATATATATATATATATATATATATATATATATATATATATATATATATATATCAACTAACATAAGCGCACAGATGCACGCCCATGCTAGCAAATACACAGGTTATGTCATAGTACCTAGGTGGTTCAATGCAGGAGAATGCAGAACAATAATATAAAAGACGTAAAATAAGAAAATATTTTTCAAAAAAATTTTAAAAAATTTTTTACTTACTTACTTAAATTTTCACTCCAACTAATTAGTTTCTGCAATGGGATAAAGACAGTTACGTAATCCAACTGTCGAGAATTCATTGCGTCATCAGGGAGTCTATTCTCAGTTAAGTCTCCAGGCAATGCGCGGACACTGGCGGCTCATATAAAAATAATAATAATTCGGTAGATCGAACAGCTGGCGAGGACTGGATTCTATGTACCGAAATTCTCACTGCTTCAGGTCAATGAAGGAGAATGCAGAACAATAATATAAAAGACGTAAAATAAGAAAATATTTTTCACAGGGAGTGAAAATTTAAGTAAGTAAATAAAACATTTTTTAAAAATTTTTTTGAAAAATATTTTCTTATTTTACGTCTTTTATATTTTTGTTCTGCATTCTCCTGCATTGAACCACCTAGGTACTATGACATAACCTGTGTATTTGCTAGCATGGGCGTGAATCTGTGCGCTTATGTTAGTTGATATTATCTATAGTTAGTTGATATTATCTATATGAAATTATCTATATTTATCTCCAAATCACTGATTTGTCGAGCAAACTTGCCAAAACCACTTCTAAAAAAATTTTTTGGGGGTGTTAGTAGGCGTCAGTCATCTTACCATCCCATTCCTTCTAACTAGCCTCTGTGTCACGTGATTGATTCTTTAGAATCGGCCATTTGACCTGAAGCAGTGAGAATTTCGGTACATAGAATCCAGTCCTCGCCAGCTGTTCGATCTACCGAATTATTATTATTTTTATATGAGCCGCCAGTGTCCGCGCATTGCCTGGAGACTTAACTGAGAATAGACTCCCTGATGACGCAATGAATTCTCGACAGTTGGATTACGTAACTGTCTTTATCCCATTGCAGAAACTAATTAGTTGGAGTGAAAATTTAAGTAAGTAAGTAAACAAATTTTTTAAAATTTTTTGAAAAATATTTTCTTATTTTACGTCTTTTATATTATTGTTCTGCATTCTCCTGCATTGAACCACCTAGGTACTATGACATAACCTGTGTATTTGCTAGCATGGGCGTGCATCTGTGCGCTTATGTTAGTTGATATATTAAATTATCTATATTTATCTCCAAATCAGTGATTTGTCGAGCAAACTTGCCAAAACCACTTCTAAAAAAATTTTTTGGGGGTGTTAGTAGGCGTCAGTCATCTTACCATTCCATTCCTTCTAACTAGCCTCTGTGTCACGTGATTGATTCTTTAGAATCGGCCATTTGACCTGAAGCAGTGAGAATTGCGGTACATAGAATCCAGTCCTCGCCAGCTGTTCGATCTACCGAATTATTATTATTTTTATATGAGCCGTCAGTGTCCGCGCATTGCCTGGAGACTTAACTGAGAATAGACTCCCTGATGACGCAATGGTTTCTCGGCAGTTGGATTACGTAACTGTCTTTATCCCATTGCAGAAACTAATTAGTTGGAGTGAAAATTTAAGTAAGTAAGTAAAAAATTTTTTTTTAATTTTTTTGAAAAATATTTTCTTATTTTACGTCTTTTATATATATATATATATATATATATATATATATATATATATATATATATATATATATATACATACATATATATATATACATACATATATATATATACACACATTCTGAAGTGATTGGCTGGTTCAACAAATTGGATAATAAAAACAAACTAAAATTTATTCAATTCGATATTGCCAGCTACTATTCCTCCATTTCGCCTTCACTTCTCAATAATGCTCTATCTTTCGCACTTAAATATTCTGACATCACCACAGATGAACTTCACATCATCCTCACCGCACGTAAAACCATCCTAGAGTTCAACAACGAATATTGGACCAGAGCCGATACCTCTAACAACTTCGACATCACAATGGGAGCATCCGATTCATCCCAATTGACTGATTTAATTGGTATCTTCATTTTGAACTCTTTGAGTCGGAAAATTCCTCAACTTCGCGGTGGAATTTATCGTGACGATGGACTCTTTACTATCCTAAATTGCAATATAGTTAAACTTAATATTATTAAGAACAATATACGTAATCTCTTTAACCAACATAACCTAAAAATTGAATTTGATAATAGTATCAAACTAGTTAATTTCTTGGATGTATCTCTTAATCTTGACACTGGCCTATATTACCCTTACCATAAAAACAATGAGATTCTTAATTATGTTAACTTTAAATCTAACCATCCTACCAATATCAAGAATGCTATAGTTAATAATATTGGAAATAGAATATCTAACATATCTTCTAATAAAAACATCTTTGATGCTAACGCCAATTACTATAATAACGCACTTTCTAAAGCCGGCTATCCAGATGAAATCAAATATAATAAAGAAACAAATTCTAGGAAAACTTACAGTAGAATAATTAATCATGACCATTCCAATAATTTTAATAAAAGACCTAGATACAAAAACATAATCTGGTATAATGCTCCTTTCTCCATCTCTATTAATAACAATATTCCTAAATTATTTTTTAGTGCCTTAAATAAATGCTTCCCTCCCTCACATATCTATAGTAAAATATTTAACAAACACACCATCAAATTTTCGTATTCTACATCCTCCAATATTTCCAACATCATCTCTAAACACAACAACAAAATATTAAATACTAAATCTCTTCCTTCCAATATTGAATTTCATAATAACAGTAATAGTACTCCCGACGTCATTGTAAACCCTAGGCTAACTTCTGTAAACCCAAATACAACGTCAAACACAACTTCGCTAAATGTTCATAATCCAACTCTAAATCAAGAAACTATTATTCCTATTATTCCTATCGCAAACAACTTCTCCAATCCAATTCCTTCTATAGATAACACTAGATCACTCATTAATAATCTCTCTAATTGCAACTGCCGCATTAAAAATAAATGTCCTCTCAACAACCATTGCCTCGATAAAAACTTAATTTATGAATGTAAAATTATAACTAGCACCAATTCCTTCACCTATTTTGGCTCCACTTCCACCTCTTTTAAAGCTCGTCTCTATAATCATCATTCATCTTTCAAATACAAACTTAAAAGAACTAACACTGCTCTCTCAGAACTCATATGGTCCTTAAAAGACAAAAACATGAAATATAACATCTTTTGGAAAAAGATTTCTTCTGCATCCTCATACTTGAACAGCTCTCTATCTAAAATCTGTAATCTCTGCCTAAATGAAAAATTTACCATTATCTCTAACCTAGATTCTATAATAAATAGACGCTCAGATTTGTTTTCTATCTGCCTGCATAAATTCCATAGAACTTTTCACAAAGTATACAGTTAATATTCAATTCTTTATCAATTTAGAATCTTTTCTCAAAGGCACATATACATACACCTCTTTAAAATATACCCATCTACCTTACTTTAAAGGGCATTATACACTCTATAATACTCGTTTACTCATTACCCTCATTCTATCTTCTCGTAAAATAATAACATTTGTTTTTGACATTTTGAATATTCATCCGCAACCATTATTATTTTGTCTCTCTATCATAAATCTTTTTAATCTCAATTTCATCCTTAATTTATTATTATTTTTTTTTCTCCCCATCAACGAACTCATTATTAATACATATCAATTCAATATACAAACTTTAACTTTACATTATTTTTCTCAAATCCTTCTACACACAAACCTTAACAATTTTTCTCTTCGCTAATTTTGAAATTGCCACAATACATACATTTCTTCTTTTGACGTTAGAATATTCACCCACAATTATTATTTTTTTCTCTCTATCTTCATACATAATTTCCCTTCGTTAATTTTCAAATTCCTTTAATTTATACATTATCTTCCAACGGTTCCCAACCTCTCTATATTAAAACAATATATCTTTTTCTCAGTTATAAAAACTATCTCTTTCTCTCTACCACCCATCTCTCCCTCTCCACCTTCACTCTCATCTCCTCCCCCCTTTTTTTCATCCTTTCCACCACCCCCTCCCTAAATAAAATATTTTTTCCTCGCACATATCCTCCCTTCGTTAATTTTCAAAATTTTTAATTTATACAGTATCTTCCAACGGTTTTCAACCCCTCTATGTAAAAAATATATCTCCTCTCAGTTATAAAAACTATCTCTTTCTCTCTATCACTCATCTCTCCCTCTCATCTCCTTCCCTTTTCATCCTCCCCCCCCCCTCTCTAAATAAAATATTTTTCCCAATATCACACATCAATCTAAAACCACTTTTCATATGTTAATTTAAAACTGCACTATCAACAAGTGTTTTTTAGCCTTCATATCATGTTCTCCTGTTTTATCTGATGAAAACACAAATATTATTGCTTGATGATGTTTGTTTTTGAAATGCGCATAATAAAATATATGGAACTCCTTTAACCATCTTTTGATCTTATATTATACATACATATATATATATATATATATACATACATACATACACATATATATATACATAAATATATATATAAAAAATCAAGTTAAATAAAAAGTCAAATGTTTAACATTTACCTTATTACTGCTATATATATTTCAGTGTCAGCCATCTTTGGCTGTGACCTCTTCAGGCAGTCCGAATTAGTGTGGTATAGACAAGTACATATGTTGTTGAGGTGTATAATTTTGTCAATACTCTGATATGCCCAGTTCCTGGTTGGCTTGTTATTTCACTGAAGAACTAGAATCATATGAATTCAAACAAACGAATTTCAGTGTCAAAGGGCCTCTTCTCCTCTCATTGGTCAGTTGTTAGAACATTCCTCATTCTAAGTGTTGTTATTGTTGGAGTTAGCTTAAAACATTGATAAAGTGGTAGAAGGGACAAGGTGTTAAAGGAACAAAATAACAAAAGTGTCAAACTTCCCATTGGTCAGTTCTGAGAGCATTCCTCAGTCAGAAGTCTATAGAATTCTTTCTAGGATGAGGCTCCCTGTAGTGTTTGTGTTTGCTATTGTTAAGTACATTTGACCTCCACCATTATTTTGGTGTTGTGGTCAGCTTATGTCTTGCTGCTGCTGACAATTTAGAAGTATCTGTGTGTGTTTTTTCTTCATCCCTCCTGCCACCATCTCTCATGGTTGTGGTGGTGGTGGTGGTGGTGCTGGTGTGTGTGTGTGTGGGGGGGGGGTTCTTCCATGTATATGAAGAAATATAAGGCAATAAATGAAGAAAACAGAAAATAAATAATATAATTTGTATAATTTGAAAATAAATAATAAATAGAGAATAAAGAATAAAGAATAAATGAAAAATTGGTGAAAAAGTAATGAAAATGAAGATTCAAATAAAGTAGGATAAAGTGTGTGTGTGCTATAACCAATCTCAAGGTCAGAAATATGTTGGATAGATTGGTATGAGGACAAGATGTTAAAATAAGATAATCAAACAAAATGTGTTAGTGTTATAATCAATCTCAACTTAAAAATAAATATAAGGTGATACAGTAAAGAGGGCAGAAAACAAATAACAAATTAATAAAGAGAAATCAAGATTTAAAATTGGGACTTGAAAATCAGAAATCAAGTAAATTAAAATGTGTTTGTGTCATATAGATGTTGGCCAAAATATAATAGCTGTGTCCGATTCAATCTGTAGGCTATCATGGTGTCTGCTCAGCCTGGGTTGTTCCTTATGGCTTGAGGGGAGTTCACAACCTAGGGTGTTGTTACTGACCATATAGCTTGAGGGAGGTCTGGCTGAGAGGTGTTTACATGTTCTGTAGAAGTCCCTATAGCTTGTGGGGAGTTCACATCTTCTTGTGTTGCTACTGTCCATATATCTTGAGGAAGGTCCCAGCTCCAAGGTGTCTGCATGTCCCGAAGAAGTCGGTCGGTTCTAAGGTTTATCAGGCCGCTTCCGCCTCTCAGTATCTCGAGGGTCTCGTTCAGGCATAGTTTGCATATGCAAGATCCCCCTTTATCGGGTCGTACATTCCTGATTATGTACCAGGCCAGAGAGTACGGTGTCCTGTCCAGCTTAAGCTTCCAGATCAAGTCGGAGAGAGCTGTGCTTTTCCTTTTGGCCTCCTTATTGAATTAATGGCGATGGTTGTACCAGCGGTCTTTAAAGCTCGTTGATGTGGCTCCTATGTAGAAGTGTTCGGAGTTGGGAGTTTTAACCCTACAACCGTATACTAGATTCTTCTTGAGGCATTCATTACTAAGGGGGTATGATTCGGTGTTTCTGCAGTTGCAGGGGGTGGTCGACCTCTGCATGCCTAGATTAGGGTTCCCGTTATGTGTTACATGTTGGTCTTAACCCAGACACGTTGGGGGGTCCCCGGGTCTGTTTGGGTTTCTTGGGTGGGCTCTGGGTCCCCCCTTCCCTCCTTTCACATGGTTCAGCTGAGTGCTTGTATTGCCATCTTCTGGTTGTGTGTGGTTTTTAAGCCTACTCCTGTTGATGCTAGCTATGTGTCGGGCCAGATTTCTCGTGGTGGAATACGAGATCTTCACAGTGTGTCTGTTGAAGATACTGTGGTATCTGTGGTCCCCCGGGAAGCATTTATCAAGTGCTCCAAAGAATGATCGGGCCAAGCTGTTCTTTAGGGCCGCTGAGTAAGGTGGGTTGTACCACGTGACTTTTCGGTGTCTCCTCCTATATGTGAGGGTCGGGAACATCGTGATTTTTTGGAAATTTGCTGGGTTGCTGGTGGTTCCCGCACTGTTGCTTCCCCTTTGGGCGCTATGCTTTTTGTTATATTCACGGCCGGAATCTGTGGGGTAGTCGTTGCCCGCGCTGGGAGATATATCGTGAGGTGGTCACCCATTCCCCCCCCCCCCACGTGTCCTGCGGTTGGGGTCGTCGGACCTGGGGTGGTTAGCGTCACCCCTGAGACTGTTACTCATATTGTGTTTCATCTCGTGGTTAAGCGTACTAGTCACCATCGCCCGTGTGGTGGTGTCGGGCACATGGTGCCTATTTGTTTCTGCTCTGCCTGTATTGTTAGGGTTCGCCCTCCCCTCCCCAGGCAACGCGGGTGTGGGTGTCTGTTCGGCTATCCCCATCCCGGCGTTTCGGACTATATGTTATATTTTGGCCATGTGCCGCCTTCTTTAGAGCTGTGTTATTGAATATTTCCTTCCTTGCGGACAGGTTGGAGATCCTGTCCGAGACACTCTTCACCACTGCCTTGGTTATGGATCTAGTGTGGTTTGATTTGGCGTTAACATATACGAGTTTCTCGTTGGGATTGTGGTGGGGGTAGTATTGTTCGGTGTTCAGGTTTAGGGTGGTGTCTAGGAAGTTAACTACCTTCCTATTTGGGTCTATTTCTATACTGAGCCCCTGGTTCTTAAAGAAATGGCGAATACCTCTCCTCATTCCCTTTAACATATTGGTGCTGTGGTCATATACTGTGAATAGAGCATCGTCACGGTATAATCCGGCGCCCAGGCAGGGGATTTCATCTTTTATCTGCTTCAGCAGGTAGAGCCCAACCAAGTCCGTTCCCTGTGCTGAGTCGCTGGAGCCCATCGTGATGTCAAAGTTATTTGGCCAATCACTCCTGGTCCAAAGGTCTCCATCGAAACGGATTAAGGTCTTTCTTGCGGCGGGGATGATGCTCACCTACTCTCGGGTTAGGTCCGTATTGGACATCGCTAAAAATAGGACCTTATTAAGTACTATGGGTGAGATTGAGGAGTAGTAGCTTGCGATGTGCAGTTGTATAAAGCTGGTCCTAATTTTCTCATGCAGTATTTTAAACCATTCTATTACTTCTCCCGTGCATGACCATTGCTGTAATTTAGTCTTCTTCCGAAGCTTGGGCAAAATCCTATCCAGTATTCTTTTACTGACGAACCCTAGGTCAGATCTAGAGGGGGCGCCAAATAACTTTGACATCACGTTGGGCTCCAGCGACTCAGCACATGGAACGGACCTGGTTGGGTTCTACCTGCTGAAGCAGATAAAATATTTATCCCCTGCCTGGGCGCCGAATTATACCGTGACGATGCTCTATTCACAGTATATGACCACAGCACCAATATGTTGGAGGGAATGAGGAAACGTATTCGCCATTTCTTTAAGAACCAGGGGCTCAGTATAGAAATAGACCCAAATAGGAAGGTAGTTAACTTCCTAGACACCACCCTAAACCTGAACACCGAACAATACTACCCCTACCACAAGCCCAACGAGAAACTCGTATATGTTAACGCCAAATCAAACCACACTAGATCCATAACCAAGGCAGTGGTGAAGAGTGTCTCGGACAGGATCTCCAGCCTGTCCGCAAGTAATGAAATATTCAATAACCACGCGGAATATTACAACACAGCTCTAAAGAAGGCGGCACATGGCCAAAATATAACATATAGTCCGAAACGCCGGGATGGGGATAACCCAACAGACACCCACACCCGCGTTGCCGGGGGGAGGGCGAACCCTAACAATACAGGCAGAGCAGAAACAATTAGGCCCCATGTGATCGACACCACCACACGGGCGATGGTGACTAGTACGCTTAACCATGAGATGAAACACAATATGAGTAACAGTCTCAGGGGTGACGGTAACCACCCCAAGACCGACGACCCCAACCGCAGGACACGTCCGGGGGGGGGACAGGGGGCCACCCCACGATAGATATCCCAGCGCGGGCAACGACCACCCCACAGATTCCGGCCGTGAATATAACAAAAAACATAGCGCCCAAAGTGGAAACAACAGTGCGGAAACCACCAGCAACCCAACAAATCTCCAACAAATCACGACGCCCCGGACCGACACAGATAGGAGGAGACATAGAAAAATAACGTGGTACAACCCACTCTACTCAGCGGCCCTAAAGAACAGCTTGGCCCGATCATTCTTTGGAGCACTTGATAAATGCTACCCGAGGGAGCACAGATACCACAGGATCTTCAACAGACACACTGTGAAGTTCTCGTATTCCACCACGAGAAATATGGCCCAACACATAGCTAGCATCAACAGGAGTAGGCTTAAAAACCACACACAACCAGAAGATGGCAATACAAGCACTCAGCAGAACCATATGAAAGGAGGGAAGGGGGGACCCAGAGCCCACCCAAGAAACCCAAACATACCCGGGGGACCCCCCCCCCCACCGTGCCTGGGGTAATACCTACATGTAACACATAGCGGGAACCCTAATCTATGCACGCAGAGGTCGACCTCGCTCTGCAACTGCAGAGACCCCGAATCATGCCCCCTTGGTAATGAATGCCTCAAGAAGAACCTAGTATACGGTTGTAGGGTTAAAACCCCCAACTCTGAACACCTCTACATAGGAGCCACATCAATGAGCTTAAAAGACCACTGGTACAACCATCGCCATTCATTCAATAAGGAGGCCAAAAGGAAATGCACGGCTCTCTCCAACCTGATCTGGAAGCTTAAGCTGGACAGGACACCGTTCTCTCTGGCCTGTACATAATCAGGTAAGTACGACCCGATAAAGGGGTATCTTGCATTTGCAAACTATGCCTGAACGAGACCCTCGAGATACTAAGAGGTGGAAGCGGCCTGATAAACCTCAGTACCGACTTCTTCGGGACATGCAGAAACCTTAGAGCTGGGACCTTCCTCAAGATATATGGACAGTTGCAACACAAGATGATGTGAACTCCCCTCAAGCTATATGGACTTCTACAGAACATGTAAACACCTCTCAGCCAGACCTCCCTCAAGCTATATGGTCAGTAACAACACCCTAGGTTGTGAACGCCCTTCAAGCCATAAGGAGCAACCCAGGCTGAGCAGACACCATGATAGACTACAGATTGAATCGGACACAGCCATAATATTTTGGCCAACATCTATATAATACAAACACATTTTAATTTACTTGATTTCTGATTTTCAAGTCCCAATTTTAAATCTTGATTTCTCTTTATTAATTTGTTATTTGTTTTCTGCCCTCTTCACTGTATCACCTTATATTTATTTTTAAGTTGAGATTGATTATAACACAAACACATTTTGTTTGATTATCTTATTTTAACATCTTGTCCTCATACCAGTCTATCCAACATATTTCTGACCTTGAGGTTGGTTATAGCACACACACACACTTTATCCTACTTTATTTGAATCTTCATTTTATTTTTCACTTCTCCAAATTCATTTTCATTACTTTTTCACAAATTTTTCATTTATTCTTTATTCTTTATTTTCTATTTATTATTTATTTTCAAATTATACAAATTATATTATTTATTTTCTGTTTTCTTCATTTATTGCCTTATATTTCTTCATATATATGGAAGAACCCCCCCACCACCACCACACATACACACAAACCACCCCCACCCCCACAACCATGAGAGATGGTGGCAGGAGGGATGAAGAAAAAACACACACAGATACTTCTAAATTGTCAGCAGCAGCAAGACATAAGCTGACCACAACACCAACAACACTACCAAAATAATGGTAGAGGTCAAATGTACTTAACAATAGCAAACACATACACTACAGGGAGCCTCACCCCAGAAAGAATTCTATAGACGTCTGACTGAGGAATGCTCTCAGAACTGACCAATGGGAAGTTTGACACTTTTTGGGTTATTTTGTTCCTTTAACTCCTTGTCCCTTCTACCACTTTATCAATTGTTTAAGTTAACGCCAACAATAACAACACTTAGAATGAGGAATGTTCTAACAACTGACCAATGAGAGGAGAAGAGGCCCGTTGACACTGGAATTCGTTTGTTTGAATTCATATGATTCCAGTTCCTCAGTGAAATAATAACCCAACCAGGAACTGGGCATATCAGAGTATTGACAAAATTATACACCTCAACAACATATGTACTTGTCTATACCACACTAAATCGGACTGCCTGAAGAGGTCACAGCCAAAGATGGCTGTAACTGTAATATATATAGCAGTAATAAACGAAGCTAAATTTTAAACATTTGACTTTTTATTTAATTTTATTATACATTACTCCGGGGTAACCTAACCAACCTGCGCACTTCGCCGAGTGCTCCAGCCTGCATACTGTGGTTTTGGTATACAACCAACATATACTCAAAATCTATCTCTCTTTCTATATATGTATATAGTAATAATAATAAATTTGAAGACTAAAATCCAAAGAAGTCTCGATAAGGATAAATATATATCAAATATATAAGAACCCTAGAGCAAATATTTATTAAAATAACAGTTTAAAGTTTAACCAAAGAATCGTTGCTTTCACCCTTAACGAGATATTCTGAAACTACAAAAAACAATCTGTGAACGCAGAAGGAAATATTTCGAAAAACATTTCAACCGAAGGAAAACAGGAACATGATACTTTCGTTTGTGAAAACATCCCTGAAGGGAAAAAAGCGAAGATAATACGTTGTTATGTGGAGCGAGAAAGAGAATAATTACACGCAAAGACAAAACCACAGTCGTAGACTAATATTCAATTTAGGAAACCGAATGATTCTCGGCTTCAGAGTTAAGAATAATGTAAATAAATTAGTAGAACGAAAATGACAGAGGTTATTAAAATAAACAATAATTAAATATATACTTACACGCATCCACACGTACATACACATGCATACGCAAAAAACACCCGCCATGCATGCATATACAAGCATGTACACATAAACATGCGCACACATACATAAACCCACTCGACACCTGTGCCCGCACACATACGACCGTATACACCAAATAAACATGAAAAAAAGAATACATATATATATGTGTGTGTGTCTGTATATACATATAATTATATAAACGTATATAACTATACACACATAAATACGTATATAACGCACGCACACACACACATGCCTACGTGTAAATACACATATGTTCACTAAACGTACGTCAACCAAAACACAAAGTACAAATATACACACCTTACATTCGCTCAAACACGCATACACACACAAACACAAAATACACATATACACATAACCATATACACCAACGCAACCTTTTAAGGAACGAGTCCATGTTTTCTGTATCGGGACTCTATTTGGATTAAACAATCTAATAGTACCCCATTCGACGTGAGTATGGGGGTCAGTGATTCGGCGGAGGTTACTGATCTTACCGGCCTTTTCCTTCTTTTCTGTATCAAGGAAGAATTCCCCAATGTGGGCGGTGGTTTGTACCGTGATGACGGTCTTTTGGCCATGACAAAGTGCGGTCCACGCGCTTGCAACATGTTCAGAAAAGAACTCACAGCCTTCTTTAAAGGTTTCAACCCCTGCATACAGGTTGAGGCCAACCTCTCGGTCATTAATTACCTCGACGTTACCCTCAATTTGTCGAATGGCCTGTACAACCCGTTTAGAAAGCCGAATGATACGTTTAATTAGATAAGTAAGCATTCTAACCATCCTGCCAGCATAACCAAGAACCTGGTAAGAAACATTTCTTTGAGGTTTTCCCGTCTATCTACAAACCAGCATATTTTCACCGACCATTCCACATATTACAATGAAGCTCTGGCTCGGAGTGGATTTGTCGGTAAGGTAGCATGTACAGAGTACAAGAATAGACCTAGAAGAAATAGATCCCGGCGCATTATATGGTATAACCCACCATATAATATGGAGGTGGCCACACCATTGGCTAAGATCTTTCTTTCCCTTATTAAGAAGCATTTCCTCTCAGCACATAAATATAATAACATTTTTAATAGAAATACCATTAAAATATATTACTCTACGACTCCTAACCTTGCACTGAACATGACTGCTTCAAATTTAGCTAAATTACCTAGCCGTAGGAATACGTGCAATCCTGTAGCTAGTATTGTAGGAATCGGGTTGACTGCCCTCTATTCGGGAAATGCCTCTCCAGTAACATTGTCTACAAATGTAAGATCGAAACACCCACGTCCAGTAGGGCCTACATATGGTTAACCGCACACCTATTCTTTACTTAACCCTTTAAGAAGGAGCATGACGTCACTTTCAGCTTATATCTGGGGTCTAAAAGACAACAACACCCAATATAGGTTACATTGGCAGATGCTAGCTAAAGCTAGATCGTATAACGGAAATAAAAGTCCATGCGATCTCTGCGTAACTGAAGCCTTGGAAATACTCTACGCCAATGACCACATCTTAAACAAAAAATCTGAGGCAATTTCGGCTTGTAAACATAAATTGTATAAAACTTTCCTGTATTACAGCCCCACATTATACCCTAATGGACAGTACGAAAATACGCGGATAATTTACGTCTTGATGTGGTAGCTAAATTTATTTTCTTTATACCATTACTTATTTGTATAGGTAAGTATACCTTACCCGTATGTTTTGTGAAGGTACGTATACTTTCTCGTAGAGTATATTTGCTTGCATTTGTTATAGGTGTATATATGATATATATACTGGTACATGTGTATATGGTTATGCGTATATGTGTATTTGGTGTTTGTGTGTTTATGCGTGTTTGCACGTATGTAAGGTGTGTATATGTGAACTTTGTGTTTTGGTTGACGTAGTTTAGTGAACATATGTATATTTACCCGTAGTATGTGTGTGCGTGCGTTATATATGTATTTATGTGTGTATAGCTATATACGTTTATATAATTATATGTATATATATATACACACACATATATATATCTTTTTCATGTGTATTTCGTGTATACGGTTGTATATGTGCGGGTATTGGTGTCACGCGGGTTTATGTGTACGTGCTTGTATATGCAAGCATGGCGGGTGTTTTCGCGTATGCATGTGTATGTACGTATATGGATGCGTGTATGTGTATATTTAATTATTGTTGATTTTAATAACCTCTGTCATTTTCGTTCTACTAATTTATTTACATTATTCTTAACTCTGAAGCCGAGAATCATTCGGTTTCCTAAATCGAATATTAGTCTACGACTTCATTTATACCATAAACGTGGTTTTGTTTTTGTGTGTAATTCTCAACGCTCCACATAACGACGTATTATCTTCGCTTTTTTTCCTTCATTACCAGAGAACGTCTTCACAAACGAA
This sequence comes from Eledone cirrhosa, assembly GCA_964016885.1. Lineage (NCBI taxonomy): Eukaryota > Metazoa > Mollusca > Cephalopoda > Octopoda > Eledonidae > Eledone > Eledone cirrhosa. Next base: position 294,580,950 of record OZ024743.1, read on the forward strand.
AGTATCATGTTCCTGTTTTCCCTCGGTTGCAACGTTTTTCGAAATATTTACTTCTGCGTTCACAGATTGATTTTTTTAGTTTTAGAAGATCCCGTTAAGGGTGAAATCAGCGATTATTTGCTTCAACTTTAATCTGTTATCTTAATATATATATATAGATATATATATAAAAGTATGCATGTATACTAAGAGTGAGAAATGAAATTTCGTTTTCATTTTGTTTCGATATATATATATATATATATGGTGTAGAGTTTACAATACAATGGGAAGAAACATAATAGTACCACTGATGATTTCGCAGATGTGCGAAGAAAGAACTCTGATAGACTATATATATATATATTTCTGCATGTATTTTTAACCGTTGGTCAATCAATGATAAACATTGATTGCCAAATAAATTAACTATGGAGATATAAAAGATACAGCAGCGAAAACCGACCCAAACCAAACATTGAATGTGTTCTGTTAATTTATTTCTGGCAATATAATAACATTATGACCCTCCCCTGTGCGGATAATGGTTTAAGCATCGTCTCAGTGTGTTTGGCCTTTTAACTTTTGTTGTTGCTCTAGTTCACTAGCTTCTATGGAGCGCTTGCCACACATCTCGGAAGTTGATTTTTGCTAATTTCCAATTGCCGAAATACGATTCTCGCTAATATATAATTTATATTTGTGTATATATATATTTATATATATATATATATTTATATATATATATATATATATATATATATATATATATATAACGAAGGGAATGTGGTACGGAACCAGATGGACCATAACGCACCAAAGTACCGTCGAACGGCTTGAGATCAGCCGTCGGGGTCCTACTCGTTCCTATATAGATATATATATATATACATGTGGCGGGGGGGGGGGTATGTGTGTGTGTGTTTATGTGCAGTTAATGTTCCATCAGTGTATGTATGCATCCATCTATTAGGTATTCCTCTTTGTATCTTGGAATCTGCCAACTAACTGTCTTTGAGTGTCCTTATATTCTCATGTAATTATCTCTTTTCTAACCATCTATCTGTTTCTCTCGACAGCTCTCTGTCTTTCCTTGTATCTATATATCTATATGACAGTCTACAGCTCTCAGTCTTTCCTTCCATCTACCTAACTATCTCTCTCTCTCTCTTTCTCTCTCTCTCTCTCTCTCTCTCTCTCTCTCTCTCTCTCTATATATATATATATATATATATATATATATATATATATGTGTGTGTGTGTGTGTGTGTGTATACATATATATTCATTTATACATCTCTCTCTCTATATACATATACATATGCGTGTGTGTGCTTGTGTGTGTATGTCTGTCTATGTACGTACTTACGTACGATTATATGTATGCATACGCCTACCCATCTCTCAGACTATTCTGGTATGTTTGTCTAGCAGTAGGAATGGGGTCGTTTACGGAGTGGCAGTTATTTACTGTTATTTACTACCATAATTGATGTTGGTATACTGTTAAATGAGCCGTCATCTTTCAATGATGTTGATTAATGAAAGGACAATTCACTTGGCAATTATTATAATTATACACTCACCATACGTAGATCGTTAGTATCCATTCATGTAACGTTAATCTTTATTTATTTGTTAAATTAATAGGCCCTTGACTGAGTGTCTGACTGTCTCCTTCGCTTTTTCTATGATTGCTTAATATATACGTTAGTTGTAAACAAACGTATTACGTAAATTATCTAACTACAGTTGCTACGAGCCAGTGAAAGCACCTCTTTTACATAACGGCACTTACATTCCCATAAAATGAAATAGATATACTGGTTACAATTTTCAAATAATTTAGAAAATAATCAAGAATTAGTAAGATAATTAATTTTTTTCCATCATATGATATAACATCAGTATTTCTTAAAATAATTCATGTTTAAATCTAATCCTTTAGCTATGGTATTAAATATTTGAATATATCATTCTGTCTACAAGTATATAGTGTATATTCATGGTTTAATATACACAATTTTGAAATTGTATAATTTTAAGAACAATATGACAATCAGAGTAACTTATAGAAAAATATCATATCTCTTGGCAACTTTTTAGTAATTTACTTTTTAACGATTTCCGTCTTTAAAGAGTTAAATCTCCTGTAATAATTTTAAGTAGGAACTTTCATGTTTTACCATGTCCTCAACACCGGTATATTGATGACTATTATTTTACTAAATCACTCAAAACCTCTATTATTTCAAAAATTATAGTTTTTATTTCCTCCAGCATAGAGGAATGCTTTGTGTTAATAAACATCCCTTCTCAGATCAAAATGGTCGATATAGTTGGTGTTCTGCTTAAATGTGTTTTCTAATCGACTGTGGAGTAAAATCCATGAGTAGAATAGAGTTCTAGAGGGTTGATAGTCAGGGCAGGAACGGCAAAGCGTAGTGAGTATTGTAGGGCTTGGGAGTGTTTAAAAAGAATACAGATGATAGGAGGATGGAATGAGGAGGGATCCACAAGTATGAAATTGTATCTAACATGGGAACCAGTTTTTCATGAGAAGCAGAGACCATTGTTCTTTCACTAGAGAGAGAGAGAGAGAGAGAGAGAGAGAGAGAGAGAGAGAGAGAGAGAGAGAGAGAGAGAGAGAGAGAACAGTGCATCTGTGCTAATTAAAAGCCATAGCAGTGTATTTAGTTATAAATATGACCATGAAAGAGTTAACTACTCTTTAAAGAGATGTTTGGTATATGATATTTCGCCTAGTAAAGCCCCTTTACAACCCTCTGTTCTAACCAGGAAGCAAAATTCGAGTTTTAGTTTTTTCGTTGGTTCTTCTTCTTCTTCTTCTTCTTCTTCTTCTTCTTCTTCTTCTTCTTCTTCCATACAAACAGGCAAGATGGTTGAAGCAAAGACCTCAAACACACCTTCCAGCGAGTTCTTCCAAAGCAACAATCCAGTTGATCTGGTTGGATACTCTAGCGAGACAAGCAGGGCTCATGGGTGTTATCCAACCATCTTGCTCGGGGTTTAGGATTGGGTTTCTCGCTGGCTGGTGTAGCCCGTAAAATATATGCAGCGATTCATTGCTAGGACATTCTGATCACATGCCCGTAGTTTCGGAGCTGTGATCCCTCAATTCAGAGACATAAGGGCTCTTACTTTAGCGATTCCCTGATCGCCACGTTACGCACTCTATCGAATAATGTAACTTTAAAAATCACATTCTTTCGGTTATAACGCATGATTCATGAAATTATAAACTTTAAAGTGAATATTTTCTCTAAAAACCTAGTTAGTGATTTGTTATCAATCTTAATACCCAAATTTACAGAGAAATACAACAAATTAATAGAGTCATTAACGCATTCAGTCTTCGGGTACCGTGATAATGTACGAAACTTTGGAAATGTGTCAAGGTGTTTTACACACTTAAAGTATGATCAGCATGAATATGTCGGCGATTCTCATCTAATCATTTCATGGTGTATCGTTTTTTGCTTGTTTTATTTTCTTTGTAGGGCAAATAAAATATACCGTTTAAAGCAAGATACAAATATATTAGTTGAAGTTTTCTCAGTGTGTATGTTCAGTAGTCGGAAACATACTGCATAATAACGTGTTGTCAATAAATTATGTTCATGTCAACTATGCCCAGCCATGTTGCAGTAGTAAATGACAGTATGAAAGACACGGAGACAAAGTTCAAAATAGTAAATCCTGAACATTTTTCCATGCAAGGTTTCTACATTGAACCACACACACACAAATATATATATATATATATATATATATATATATATATATATATATATATATATATTGTTATGCTTGGGGAGGGTCATATTTGTGTAATATTGCCAGAATTAATAACAGAACACACTCACTGTTTGGTTGGTTTTCGCTTCACGCTTCTGTGTCTTTTATATCGGTAATCTAACTTACTCGGTCCTCAATGTTGCCATTGACTGACCGACGGTCAAAAATAATACAGATACAATATAGACACAAACACATATATATAGTTTATCATAAATAGTGTTTTGTTAGACCAAGGCTAAACAGAGAGAATGAATGGAATAACAACAACACTCAAACAAACAACACTGACCTAAGAGAAGTATAAATAAGTAAATAAAATAAAATAAATAAATAAATAAATACATACACAAGCACAATAACAACAAGCACACAAACACATACTAGTCACCCACCACACAGCAAACAAAACACTATACACACACGCAAACGCATGCGCAAAGAAGACAAAATAAAATAAACAAACTAGCAAATAAATAAATAAATATATAGACAGACTGAATAAAAATGGCGTAGACATACAACACAACAGGAGGAAAATATAACACCACTGACGTTGTTGCAGATGTGCAACGAAAGATTTATGATAAACTATATATATATGTTTGTGTCTATATTGTATCTGTATTATTTTTGACCGTCGGTCAGTCAATGGAAACATTGAGGAGCGAGTAAGTTAGATTACCGATATAAAAGACAGCGAGAAGCGAAAACCAACTAAACAGTGACTGTGTTCTGTTATTAATTCTGGCAATATTACACAAATATGACCCTCCCCAAGTATAACAATATTTGTTTCGACACACGATTTTATATAAAAAACCTCGCAAAATTAATTC
>OZ024743.1:294593086-294603086 GCA_964016885.1 Eledone cirrhosa
ATCACCGGGAGAGATGACCCCTAAGCCTTTGTCAAGGCAGAATTCTAGGAGAAGGAAAACTCTGATATAACACCTGCAACCCTCATGGTATGCAATGATGTTGTCTTGTTCTTCTTCTTGGTAAATATCATCTTGGTTAAGAGAGTGGGACTGGATTTGTGCAGTGATTTTGCTCACTATAAAAGCTTCACGGCACAGGCATTGCTTTATATCTGGAGATCTCTCTGCACTTGTCGTCACATGGTACCATGGGCCCAGCACTGTGTCAATCATTGTCACAAGTGTAGTGTTTGTACAAGAGTTTTCAAGTCGCTGGCTGGACTAAAAATCACACTCGTCAGCGCATCGGTAGGGGTTCTCCTACATGGATATAAAGTAGTGGCCGTACTCGAAAACGAGTTGGCAGCCACCATATATGTATGTATATATGTATATATATATATGTATGTATATATGTATATATATATATATATATATATATATATATATATATATATATATATATATATATATATGTGTCTATATGTATATATGTATGTATATATGTATATATATATGTATCTATATATGTGCATATATATGTATGTATATACGTATATATATATGCATGTATATATGTATATATGTATGTATATATGTATATATATGTATATATATATGTATATATATATATGTATGTCTATATATATGTATATATGTATATATATATATATATGTATATATATATATATGTATGTATATATGTATGTATATATGCATGTCAGGTCACCACTTGGTGCTACTGGTAACATGTATTCCAGTACAACCTGTCACATGGTCGGGTCGTTGGCGACTAAACTGGCAACCTCACCAAGGTTTCTTGGTAAGGAGGGTGACTTTGGACATCCTGCAGGATTAAAAACAAAACCTGTCAAAGGGCAAAGGAGCACTGAAGAGTCAATGGCCATCCAAAATCACCGGGAGAGATGACCCCTTAACCTTTGTCAAGGCAGAATTCTAGGAGAAGGAAAACTCTGATGTAACACCTGCAACCCTGATGGTATCCAATGATGTTGACTTGTTCTTCTTTTTCGTAAATATCATCTTCGTCAAGAGAGTGGGACTGGCTTTGTGCAATGCCTTTGCTCACTATAAAAGCTTCACGGCAGAGGCATTGCTTTATATCTGGAGATCTCTCTGCACTTGTCGTCACATGGTACCTTGGGACAACACTATGTGTCAATAATTTTCGTAAGTGTAGTGTTTGTACCAGAGTTTTCAGGTCGCTGCCTGGACTAAAAAGTCACAATCGTTCAGCGCATCGGTAGGGGTTCTCCTACATGGATATAAAGTAGTGGCCGTACTCGAAAACGAGTTGGCAGCCACCATGTATACATGTATATATATATATGTCTATATATATGTATGTATATATGTATATATATATGTATGTCAGGTCACCAGTTGGTACTACTGGTAACATGTATCCCAGTACAACCTGTCTAATGATCGGTTCGTTGGAGAATAAACTGGCAACCCCACCAAGGTTTCTTGGCGAGGAGGGTGACTTTGGACATCCTGCAGGACTAAAAACAAAACCTGTCAAAAGACAAAGGAGCTCTTAAAAGTCAATGGCCATCCAAAATCACCGGGAGAGATGACCCCTTAGCCTTTGTCAAGGCAGAATTCTAGGAGAAGGAAAACTCTGATATAACACCTGCAACCCTGATGGTATCCAATGATGTTGACTTGTTCTTCTTTTTGGTAAATATCATCTTCATCACGAGAGTGGGATTGGCTTCTTGCAGTGCTTTTGCTCCCTATAAAAGCTTCACGGCACAGGCATTGCTTTGTATCGGAAGATCTCTCTGCACTTGTCGTCACATGGTACCATGTACACTATGTGTCAATAATTGTTACAAGTGTAGTGCTTGTGCCAGAGTTTTCAAGTCGCTGGCTGGACTAAAAAGTCACACTCGTTCAGCGCATCGGTAGGGTTCTCCTACATGGATATAGGGTGGTGGCCGTACTCGAAAACGAGTTGGCAGCCGCCGTGTATTTATGTGGGAGAAGGAAGGCTCTGATAATACACCTGCAACCCTGATGGTATCCAATTATGTTGACTTGCTCTTCATTTTGGTAAATATCATCTTGGTTAAGAGAGGGGAACCGGCTTTGTGCAGTGCCTTTGCTCACTATAAAAGCTTCACGGCACAAGCATTGATTTATATCTGGAGATCTCTCGTCATCTGGTACCATGGGCCCAGCACTATGTGTCAATAATTATCACAAGTGTAGTATTTGTACCAGAGTTTTCAAATCGCTGGCTGGAATAAAAAGTCACACGCGTTCAGCGCATCGGTAGGGGTTCTCCTACAAGGATATAAAGTAGTGGCCGTACTCGAAAACAAGTTGGCAGCCTCCATATATGTATGTATATGTGTATATATGTATGTATATATGTATATATGTATGTATATATGTATATATATATCTGTATGTATATATGTATATACATATGTATATATATATATGTATTTATATATGTATATATATGTATGTATATATATATGTATGTATATATATATGTATGTATATATGTATATATATATGTCTATATATGTACGTATATATGTATATATATATGTATATATATGTGTATATATATGTATGTATATATATATATATATATATATATATATATATATATATATATATATATATATATATATATATATATATATATATGTATACACATATATATACACACACCCACACAGAGACACACACATATATATATATATATATAATATATATATATACATATATATACACACATATATATATACACACACACACACACATATATATATATATATATATATATATATATATATATGTAGGAGGTGAGTTTTATTGAAGTACAATAAAGCAATGCAGATATCGGATAAGTAGCACTCTACAGTTTGTAGGACTGGAGTATAAATAATATATAATATCAAAAGATGGTTAAAAGAGTTCCATGTATTTTATTATGCGCATTTCAAAAACAAATATCATCATGCGATGACATTTGCCTTTTCGTCAGATAAAATAGGGTGACATGATATGAAGGTTAAAAAACACTTGTGAATAGTGTAGTTTTAAATCAACATATGAAAAGTAGTTTTAGATTGATGTGTGATATCGGGAAACAAATTGAAGGTGGGGGGGATGGAAAGGATGGAAAAGAGGAGGAGATGAGAGTAAAGCATGGAGGGGGAGGTGTATAATAAGGAAGGATAAGATAGGAGGAGAGATGGGTGATAGAGAAAGAGAGATTGCTTTTATAACTGAGAAAAATATATTGTTTTACAGAGAGAGGTTAAAAAAACCGTTGGAAGATAATATATAAATTAAAAGAATTTGAAAATTAACGAAGAGGAAAATTTAAGAATAATGTTAAATTAAGGTTTGTATATTGAAGGGTTTAATAATATGTGCGATGAAAAGAAATTGTTAATATGTATTAAGAATAATATTAAGTTAAGGTTTGAATATTGAAGGGTTTTCTCCGCTCATTTGTAAACAAAACATTTACATATATTAATTCATCCACTCTTCAACTTCTTTTCACAATATATCTTTAATTACATTACTAATTTTATATTTTTTTAAATAATACATTTCAACAATTTCTTTCCATCGCACATATTATTAAACCCTTCAATATTCAAACCTTAACTTAATATTATTCTTAATACATATTAGCAATTTCTTTTCATCGCACATATTATTAAACCCTTCAATATACAAACCTTAATTTAACATTATTCTTAAATTTTTCTCTTCGTTAATTTTCAAATTCTTTTAATTTATATATTATCTTCCAACGGTTTTTTTAACCTCTCTCTGTAAAACAATATATTTTTCTCAGTTATAAAAGCAATCTCTCTCTCTCTATCACCCATCTCTCCTCCTATCTCATCCTTCCTTATTATACTCCTCCCTCTCCATTCTTTACTCTCATCTCCTCCTCTTTTCCATCCTTTCCACCCCCCACCCCTTCAATTTTTTTCCCAATATCACACATCAATCTAAAACTACTTTTCATATGTTGATTTAAAACTACACTATTCACAAGTGTTTTTTAACCTTCATATCATGTCTCCCTATTTTATCTGACGAAAACGCAAATGTCATCGCATGATGTTATTTTGTTTTTAAAATACATGGAACTCCTTTAATCATCTTTTGATCTTATATATATATATATATATATATATATATATATATATATATATATATATATATATATATATACACACACACACATATATATATATATATATCCTAAACAAATTCAATAAATATGCGAGACTCAAATATTTTGCATTTAAACTATGTAATCTATTTGCACTACTACTGAACCTATTTACATAGAGAGAAATGTGATATATTTCAGCATCAAATTATAGACACAGACAAAATGAAATGGGAAAAAAATAATATTTCAATGCCAGAACGTTCCCCGTCTCATTTATGAGTTTTCTTGAAGTTTCGTTACATATTAATGGAAAAAAATCTAATTCCATGTGAGACACATGAAAGACTCAAGTATTTTGTAAGAAATGTGTGAAGTCGCTGTCGAGATATGTACTTGACAGTACAAAATCAACATTCTATTCCATGTTTCAATATATATTTAACGTTGTTCTAGAACATTTTTATGATAAAACTAAAACGAAAACTAATAAATAAGCAGGATAGTTTAGGAAACGAATAATAAATGTCTTTCACCAAAGGTAGGTGCTTTCAGTTAATCAATTTTTTCATGATCTTTATAGAGCGGGACGAAATCACCGCTCCCCAACTTTGTACTCGTAGTCCTTGAACATATAAGCATCTTGTTAAAAATATACTGCAAACATACTATGTATAAGCATTTCTCTGTTTCGTCTGTTATTCTCGCCGTATAAATATTTGAAACAAGAGAAATTGTGTTATGGGAACTGGCAGTATCGGTAGAGGGTCGGACGCCATGCTTTCCAGCATAGTTACGTCCTTTTACGATCTGAGTTCAAATCCCGCCGAGGTTGACTTTGCCTTTCATCCTTACGGGGTCGATAAAATAAAGTTCCAGTAATGCTGGGTAATTGCTGGCCTTGTGCCAAAAGTAGAAACAATTATTTTATATAAAAGTAATCCTTGTTTCTAGATTAGATATATAAAAGTAATTATCCAAGTCTGCGGATTAGAAACATTTGATTATTATTAGTTACTCGAAGCAGTGCTAGACTTTCACGTTGTGGATATATCTATCTATCTATCGTTCTCTCTCTCTATATATATGTAAAATTATTAAAATAACAGATTAAACTTAGTTTCAGAAGATCCCGTTAAGGGTGAAAGCACCGATTCTTTCCGATTCTTTAATCTGTTATTTTAATAAATATTTGCTCTACGGTTCTTATATATTTGATATATATTTATTCTTATCGAGCCCCCCTTTGGATTTTAGTCTTCAAATTTATTATTATTACTATATATATATATATATATATATATATATATTATAAAGCGTCGGGACTCGACGGCTGAGCTCATGCCGTTTCAACAGCTAGTTCCTCATAGTCTGGATCCAGCTGTCGATATATATATATATATATATATATATATATATCAGGATAGATTTAGTTTGAAACTGGTTAGGCCATTACTCAACAGAGAAATCGATAATTGTGGTAGTAGAGTATGGTTATATTATAAAGAGCTCTTGCCGTTTCAACAGCTAGTTCCAGGCAGTCTGGAACTAGCTGTTGAAACGGCTCGAGAGAATGTCTGTTTGATCATGAGACAGGGATGCTGAACACCGAATGATTCTCTCTGACTCGCTTTCCCTCACACTCTCTCTATCTCATATATATAAAAGTTAAAACGTCAGTGGTCTCTTTAAAGATTTCGTGTTATAGGGTTTGGGAAATGTACTGACTGAACTTTAGTATTAATGTGCCACATAAGTTTATGATTATTTATATATATTTTCTTTAGGTGCACCGGTTTCAGCTAGGTTTACAGTCCTTTCAAAACGATTTTCGCTACAGTCTTTCAAAAAATGTTCTTGGTTTACGTTTATCTCACGTGGTTGGTAGCTTGTTTTCTGGCTGAGTATAAGAGACGCATTGTATCTTTGTCGCTTATATCGAGGGAAATATGGTTCATTGCAAGAGGCGTAATTCAGGCTTGATTACGTGTTTTTTTTTAGATTTTTATGTGTGTAAAAAATTGACTTTTCGTTTGAATTTACTTATGAAAAATCTTTCCTTACTAATCCGTTTTTCCTGACTAAAACATTCACTTGGGTAGAATGGGATCATTCTCTATATGTTGACTTACATGGATCTTTCTGGTGTGTCGTTCACCCATTTGTTGGCGATGAACTGTCATTCGACTTTGAAATAAAGTACGTGTGTGTCCATTATAATGTTTGCGACAACCTTTACACGTTTTTATGTATATTAGATTCTTCAAGTTGCAAGCGAAATCATTTCTAATTTTGCAATAGGACCATATGAGAAATTAAATTCGTTACCTTCTAACAGATATTTGCATACTCTGCTGTGAGCTCGATTTTTTTTTTTTTACTTCAGGTCTTTTTGATAACGGCTTGCGTCTTTGCATTCGTTAGTATCTGTTTTGGTGATTTTGGTTGTCGTTTACTTTTTATGATTGGATGTTGTTGCAAGATGCTTTTCATTTTCTTTTCCTTAAGCCAACACACACATATATATGTGTGTGTGTATTTTGTCTGTTTGTATTTATAAATACTTGAGTGTTATGTGGAATGAATTCATATAGTATTTTGCGTGTTAACTAATTTACAACTGTGTATAATTTACAATCTATTCCTTGGTTAAATACATAAATCTTAGCGGGTAAGACGCCCGTGGTTTAATTTTGTTTCGTTGTTATATACCTTCGAATTGGTGAAGCAAATTTATAACGCTTAACAAACTTTGGACATAAGATTGTTCCTTTCCCACCTCCCTATCTCTTTCTCTTTGTCTTTCTTACTTTCTTACTCTCTCTCTAAGTGTGTGCTCATGCTATTTCGAATGATTTGATGGAATCTAAAAGGTTAATGTTAAGGTTAGTCTTATGCCGGAAGCTGCGTAATAAACTCTGTAATCCATAAAAGAGCGACCTATTGCAGTTAACTGACTCCAAGTCTAATAAACTAAGATAGCTAGTTTATCAACTGAGCCTTGTGTGGAATAAATATATTGCTACCCAGAGACACATCTACAATGGAATTCCACATACATTATCTAAGTCCCCCAATATTTTGCCTGTGCACGTTACACAAATCTTTCAAACACATGCACACGAGTATGATAGTCAATAATTATCCAGTCTCCTAAGACCAAAGACATATGTCGAGCGTATCTTTAAATAAATGATTTTAAGCTCCAGACTTAACAGGATTAATTTCTCAAACCTTACTCTGTTTCTCAATAAATACTTATTTTCTTCATGCAAATCTCTAACGACGTACTACACACGTATACAAACACAACGATCACCCTAATATTTTAATCAATTATTTAATTAGACTATTCCCCGGAGACATTTTAATCATTCAACAAATCTACACATTTGGAATGGTTCATCAACTTGAGCTATGGGTTCATGCAATGATTAGTATTATTGTATTTTTATCAATAACTTTTACAATCTGCTGTGTGTTTTAAAACTAAAAAGTGGCCGGGATCATCCAGAAGAAAGAAGAATTCTATATGGATTAATTCACGGGAAAATATTTTCTGACATACGCATGAGACAAGAAATGGTCGAAAAGAAATGGTCATTTTATATCAGGCCGTATCACATGCTTTGTACTTTACTTCATTGAACCCCGATAATAACCTCGACAGTCCTAACATTCAGAAGTTAAATAGCCGGAATAAACAAAATATGGCACATTTCCTGACGATATAATCATTCTGTCAATCATATGCACTAACATTTACTATTACTCTATTACGTATTTAAACCGACAGGCGCAGGTCATGCTGGGGCACCACCATTGAGTACGCATTATTTTACACAGAATTCTGCCAATTCTAAATACCTAAACTAAACCTGACTAGAGTGAACTCCATCAACATTAATTACAACTACATTACACCAAATAATTGCCTAATAAATCATATGATTATTGTTTACGAAGCTATTGTAGAAGCTAACAATTTGTCGAAATCATATAATAAACATACTGAGAAACATTCAATTTAAGATGCAATCTGCATTTTATCATTTTCGTAAATCAAAATAGATATCAAATTTGATACCGGTCTGGAAATGAAAGACATTAATTTTAACCTGGAATAGAATATAATCTCCAAGTCTAAGTCTTATTCTAGAAACAATAAAAAGAAAAATGTCCCAACTATGTATAGCCGATGTAACCCTTTGATATCCTATATAGACTGCTTTTTTAATTTACTCATTGATATTTCCTTATTGGATCAAGGATCCAAATTACATTTTCATTGTAATTATCATTGGCTGAAATACATTGTTTAACCTTTGTAACAGAATTTCTGGGTCACGCTGTATATGTCACTACGGTTAGCTTCCTCTTTACCCTCTGCGACAAACGCCAACCACATCTCGTAATAAATTTAATTTTTCACACTATTCTCACTATCCTGCATTTATGATTAAACTTCACCGATTTTACGAGCTATTATATTATCGTAAACACTTAATACTTCAGAAGAGCCGTATAATTAGACATCCAGTTCTAAGAATGAATATATATTTTTACTTTATTAAATCGAAAATATAATTTGAGACTACTACCTTATAATTTGATTAAACTCAGTAATATTGATAAAAAAGTTTTACAATTCCACCATTAATACATTTGCTCTTTTCAATCATAACCCTTAATTGTAAATGGTGTTGCCTACATAATTGTTTCTGCTTTTGGCACAAGGCCAGCAAATAGCCCAGTGTATTCTGGTACTTTATTTTATCGACCCCGTAAGGATGACAGGCAAAGTTAACCTCGACGGGAGTTAAACTCAGACCGTAAAGGGACGTAAATATGTTAGAAAGCATGGCGACCAACCCTCTACCGATACTGCCAATTCACCGCCCTATATTATAATGTGTTCTCATTTGGTCCGTAGTATGTACCTGCTTATTTTGACTATGTTTAATACATTGTAGTCAACATAAAACAAATAACTAATACACCACCAATACATGTGCACATATATAATTACGTTAAACTTAATATGCCATTTACAACTCCCCACCAAATCTACAAGAAGCTATACAGGGTGACCCAAAAGTTCTGTTACATGTTTTTTAAGTTCTTAGTTTAGCATAAAATGTGGCAATATTATCTTTATCTTATATCGTGAACGCTCTGCTGTAGTTGAGCTACATCAAGCTCGCAAGTCGCCATCTGAAAATTTGAATCTTCTTAATTAGCCGAAAACGAAGCGAATGTTCATTTATTGAACCATTAATCAATTCAGGAACACATGAGGAGTTCAAGATGGATCCAGAACAGAACTTCCCAGGTCAGTGAGAACTTCCAGACTCAAGACAATCATCAGTTCCAGTGTTTAAAGAAATCCAAGGTGCTCCGTGAGAAAGATGGCTCCTTTGCTGGGAGTTTCAAGAGAATCTTTGAGGCGAGTTGTCAAAAGTGACTTGGGATTTGCTTCATTGAAACGTCGAAAGGTTCACAGCCTAACAACAGCTTCAAGGGGGAAGAGACTCACAAAATTGTGTGTACTGCTTCCGCGGATCGATACTCATGGCCTGGACAACGTGCTCTTCACAGATGAGAAGTTGTTCATTGTAGAAGAAGCTCACAACAGCCAAAATGCGAAAAACCGCTCAGTCATTACCACAGGATGCCAGAAGTACACAAGGCTTGATTTTGACTCCTTCATGTGTCAAAAGTAAGCCTTGATTTTGACAATTGAGCCAGAAATTGTTTAACGGTGGCCTGGCCCCTTTC
>OZ024743.1:294608086-294610586 GCA_964016885.1 Eledone cirrhosa
ACCACACGATACAACCAATAACGTAGGCCACCTATAACACCACAATCAAACATGGCACATAGAAACACACATCCATACTCGCAATACAGGAACACCCCATTCAATCTACAACCACGAACCCGAACCACATTTTACAACAACAAGGAATATAACAAACACAGGAGACCACTTAACATCAGCAGAAAACCCCTCTACCCCAACCATTTTTTAGACACAGCACACAGATACAGGCAAACAAAATAACACAAGACAGGGAGGAGAAACCGAGAGTAATAAAAATTATCAATCTAACTAGTGCAGAACCAACACCCAACCTTATCAACTTACTCTCCAAAGGTCTTAAATTCACACCGAGCCCACTACGTCCTAACTACTATGAAATGAAGGAAGACATCACAGACTTCTGTAGAAAGTTACGACTCAGTGAAGAACTATTCCACCAGTACAATGAGGATGAATCATTAGCCAGAAATAGAAGCAACTACACCCCATCAAAAGGTATAAATAAAATCCTGGACGAATTCTGTAAACACATCACAAACTTCCCTTACCAACACTTGCACAGACAAAAACACAAGCCAAACCTGAACAAGAAAGAATGGGAAGAAATAAATAGATTAAAAACCGACAGGACCATTACAATTAAAGAGGCTGATAAAGGGAGTACAGTAGTCCTAATGGAGACAGAATTATATATCAACTTAGCGCTCTCCACTTTGGAAAATGAAACATACTACGAAAAGGCTGAATACTACAATCAACAGAAAATTATCAGAAACCTAAAAACTCTGATCAACCAATACAAAGAAGGACTCACTAACAAGGAATTCAGCTTCATCACAGACTTCACAAGTAAATCCAGCCTTTTCTACGGTATCCCTAAAGTACATAAAAGCGAATTAATAAGTAAGGCATGTAAGGAAGCCACAGACATAGTCATCAATGTCCCCTCAGCCAATGATCTCAAATTAAGACCTATAATAGCAGGCCCCGCTTGCGAAACCGACCGCCTTAGCAACTTCATTGATACCCTTCTCAAGCCTTTTCTCAAACACATCAAAAGCTATATAAGGGAAGACTAGATATGCTCAATCACCTCCCTAATATGCCCCTTTCTGAACAAACTCTACTAGTGACGTTCGATGTAGTCAACATATACTCCAACATCCCCCACAACCTAGTAATAGAAGCTATCCAATTCTGGCTGGATAATTACCACAATGGACTCCCACAACGCATCAAAAAAGAATTCGTGATAGAGGGACTCAAATTTATCTTGGAGAACAATTACTTCGTTTTCAATAACAAACCCTACAGGCAGAAATCTGGGACCGCTATGGGAACGAAAACAGCCCCCACTTATGCCAACCTAGTCATGGGATACCTGGAAATCACCCTCTACACTAAACTCCTAAACAAATTTGGAAACACTCTCCACTTACACATTAAAAGGAACTGGAAGCGATATCTAGATGACTGTTTCATCCTTTGGCACGAAAACATCGAGAAACTTGAAGAATTTCACACCCTTATAAATGGGCTCAACACGAATATTAACTTCACGATGGAATACAGCCATCAACAACTCACCTTCCTCGACATCCTCATTAAGATCCATAATAAAAAAAATAGAAACAGACATATACTACAAGCCCACAGACTCCAAGCAATATCTTCCTTTTAACTCGTGCCACTCCAGACACGTTAAAATTAATATTCCCTACAACTTAGCCAAGAGAATCTGTACTATAGTCTCCAATAAAAACACCTGCTACTTACGGCTACAAGAACTAAAGGACACACTCATAGGCAGGGACTACCCTGCATCACTAATTGACAATGGAATCCAACGTGCCCTAAAACTCAGTACCCAGGACCTTAGACACCCTAAAGTAAATCAACCGAAACTAAAATCTCTTCCATGCATCTCCACACACAACCCCCTCAACAATGAGGCCTTTGACACCATCCTCCAGAACATCCCTGTGTTGAAAAAGGACCATAGAATGAACCAAATCCTACGAACACACGATATCATAAACAGCAAAAGACAATCTAAGTCAATGAAAAACATCCTAACACATGCCAAAGTACTGCCAACCACAACAACGAAACTCACAGTAATAAAATACGATAGACCCAACTGTGGCATATGCATCAACCTAATAGAGGGTTCGGAATTCTATTTCAAAGAAAGACAACGTTTTATAGTAAAACACAATTTCACATGCGCATCAGAAAATCTAATATATGTATTAACTTGCTCAGGTTGTCGAGAAAAATACATAGGCCAGACCAAAAACAGCCTCCGCCAACGCATGACTGTCCATAGATCCCAAATTAAAATACGGGAATACAGGAAAATACCACTGAGTGAACACATTGATACCTGTGCCGCCCAAAATCATCCCAACTTCAGAATCTTTCCCCTCTACAGATTTAAAGATAATGCCACCCACACCCAGCGCATCAGCAAGGAATCTTACTTTATTAACAAATA
>OZ024743.1:294615586-294633086 GCA_964016885.1 Eledone cirrhosa
TTGTAACTCTGCCACCGGGAGAGCTCAATATAAGTTCAAAATACAGATACAAACTACAACACATACATCACACTGTCTGGTATGGGAATGTACATTTCTGACTTTGCAAAATCATTTCTACGATTGGTGTTGATAGAGACAGAGGTATAAATAAACAGGAATGTTCTACAAGGCTGTTATGCATATACATACTCACATACACACACGCACACACATATATATATATATATATATATATATATATATATATAAGTACATACACACATGTATATATATATATATGTATATATATATATATGTATATATATATATATATCTGTGTGTATGTGTGTGTGTGTGTGTATACATATATACATATATATACATATATACATACATACATACATATATATATATATATATATATATATATATATATATATATATATATATATATATATATATATATATATTGAAATATACTTCGAAAAATATAGTTATGCGCTTCATTTCTATTTCTGAAATATATATATTGTAGTCTGACAAAATATATCTATTCTGCTTTTCTATATATATGTGTAGGTATATGTTGTTTTGTGTATAAATGTTGTTGTATGTTGTTTTCCACTTATAAATCATGATACCTCGTAAATTAGCATCAGGTCAGTAAGCTTCAAACTTAACATAGAATATACAAACTGATAGCCACTTTTTTATTTAGACATACTAACTGTCTTATCCTAGCGAAATTGATTTCAACTATATATTTTCAAACGTCATTTACGATATAGATAATCAAACAATACATTTATCTCAACATCATGCATGTATGCACATATAACACACATCAACGCACACACATACACACACGCAAGTACAAACACACACTCACTGCACGTATACTATGAATGCGTACGTATGTGTGTGTGTGTGTGTGTGTGTGAGAGAGTTTGTGAGTGTTTGTGGCTTGAGTCTAATGTCCGAATTCAGTAAAAGAGCAAATGAATAATAGAATATACTGAGAACTCTAGTCAGACTGTACCCCGTTTACCCAGGTTTCGTAGGATCCAAGCAAAATTAAAAGTGACTCGCAGTGCTGAATTCCTCGGTCATGTTTGAGTATTGACTTTGTAGAAACATATATTCTCTGTGTGCTAGTGGGCATTATACACGCACCAGTGATATAAAATCCATTGTTGGTATAAGTTCACAATAAAAATGATATGATATGTAAAGGGCTGTTGGTGGTCTGATTGCGTGTTGGAAATAAGGAAGTAAAGCGAACGATAATTCACCAGTTAAGATCATATTTCTCATTAGGTCTTTATTTCGCACAACTTATATTTATTATCATTAGTGTTGTAGCTACTTGATGGGGAATATTTGGTGTTGGATTGATGGAGGTATCATTTAAAGTGGAATGTTACGAAGTTGTCGGAATTCCTTGTGAGACTTATATTGCTGTTAATCGCCTCTATGATTTACAGTTTTCATCTTATGTGTCTATTTACACCGTTCTTAGTGAACTTATCTATATTGTTATATTTGCTCTAGCATTGAGTAGAATCCTTCAATGTCTTGGGAGAAAGATCTATGTCAGAATTTATTTCACACTCCTCTTCTAGTTCAATGGCTTTCCTAATATCTTTATTTTCATGTTTGTCAACATACTAGAGATGATTGAAGACATTTCTCTCATGTTGAAGGTTTTGCTTCACTATCACTATCTAGGACTCGTACACTATTAGTAGAGGTTTTGCGACAGGCCTCCATTTGACATGGAACTATCCACATCTACGTTAATATTTCCATTAATGCTATGCACCATATAGGTGTTAAATATATCTTGATTCGCTCTTATTTGACTAGTTCAGCAGGACAAATGGTGTTAGGTTGAGATCATTAAAGATATTGTGCTCAACATATTTTATGTAGAGAGAGATTTCTCATGAAAATACAATCTTTATTTTCCTGAAATATATATTTCTGGTTCTGTTCGTATTGATGGGCCTATTATATCTGATATTATTTTCCTGTTCAAGACAATTGTAATAGTTAACTGACTCAAGTCGTATCGAAAAGCTTTTATTGTTTAAAAGCTCAAAGAAGGCCACGATTTATTTTACATTTTATCATCAAAATTGCACATTTGGTATTACAAAATTTGATTTTAAACTCTCTTCTTAGACAAGGAGTTTCAATAGCTTTCTAATGAGTTTGAAATTTGACCCCTCGAGAACGAACAAGTGAGAGATACATCTCAGTCAATTTCCATGACGATTATATTCTGGAATCAAATAAGATATTGGGTTTAACGATAACACAAATAGCAGCACCGGCATACTGTCTCCTTCGACGGTGCCCTTTTGGTAGTGTATGTTATCATATCAATTACTTTCTTATCATATTTAAGAATTATAGTAGTGTACCAAATGTTGGTCAGGAACGACCATACATATAAGGCTAGCCCGCGCAACAGAACACACATTTCTGTTATATATGCCACCGTATGTGGTTGCCAGAAGGGGAAAAGAGTACTCATTACCAAAGTAGAGTTTAGATAGACATTTATTATGGCCAAGTAGTGAGTCTTGTTACCCTGGAGTTTCACGTGCGCAGGTGAAACTCTATAGTAAGAAGACTGACTAACTAACCATAATATGTATAAACAAATATATATATATAACGAAGGAAGTGTGGTAAGGAACCAGATGGACCATAACGCACCTGAGTACTCAATACTTAGGGTATTATAGTGGGTAATAGGAAAATGTTCAAGACCCCCCAGGGCAGAGCTCGAGCTGTTTCGATGGCTATTTCTGGACACACTGTGTCCAGAAATAGCCATTGAAACGGCTCGACCTCTCTCTATATATATGAATGTATATATATAGTATATTTGGCAATATACTGTATGCTTAAGTAAAAACATTTTGAAGACCTTGCGCTATTGTTTTGAAGTAGTGACTATGTCACTTTCTTCTTTTTTCAACAAACAAATGGAAATAAGCTGACAGATCTCTGTTTCATACTGTTGGTTATCATCAGAACTTAGCACTCCCTTAGTTTGTCGGAAATTATAAATGTTGGATTCTTATAGAATTCCAGTAATTATCAGGAACTGATTATACAGAGCGATTGCCGGTTCAGCAAAAATTGAAAATTAGAATTGGTGCTCTGAAATAGCGATGTATATATGAATGTATATACAGTGTATTTGGTAATACACTGTATGCTTAATTAAAAACATTTTGAAGACCTTGCGCTATTGTTTTAAAGTAGTGACTATGTCACTTACTTCTTTTTTCAACAATCAAAGGGAGATAAGCTAACAGATCTCTGTTTCGTACTGTTGGTAATCGCTCTGTATAATCAGTTCCTGATTATTACTGGAATTCTATAAGAATCCAACATTTATAATTTTCAACAAACAAAGGGAGTGCTAAGATCTGATGATTACCAAATGTATGAAACAGTGATCTGTCAGCTTATCTCTCTTTGTTTGTTGAAAAAAGAAGTGACATAGTCACTACTTTAAAATGATAGCGCAAGGTCTTCAAAATGTTTTTAATTAAACATAGAGTATATTGCCAAATATAGTATATATACATTCATGTATACATCGCTATTTCAGAGCACTATTCTAATATATATATATTATTGAGTAAAATGACAGAAGGCCGGAGAGGTTAAATTCCTTTAATTTTTTATTCCTGCAAACATCATATAAATTTCAGTGATTAGGTTACGTAGCATCCAGCTGACATCATCAGGTGTATATTGTATAATAGTTATATAATAAGAGAATAATGGTAAACACATTCTAAAAGTCTATAAGGAGAAAAACCAGGCAGTTCTACCCAGTGGTGAACCACCAAACATATTGAATATATATATATATATATATATATATTTATATATATATATCATATATATATATATATATATATATTTATATATATATATCATATATATATATATATATATATATATATATATATATATATATATATATATATATATATATATATATATATATATATATATATACGAGGGGGGGGGGTTCAAAAAGTTCGCGGAATTTTATCGTAGTAAGAAAAAAATAAATTAAAACAATATTAAACATGTCAGAACATTGTCACTGGGTCCTTACCTTGCTATTAGTCACTTGCAGTCAGTTATGCGTGGACTATTGTACAGTACTGACACTCTTTAAAAAACCTCTTTTTGGAACAATGGAAAATAGTTATTTTGAGATAAGATCGAATATCAAGTTTCTGGTGAAACTCAAATGGAAAGGGACACAGATTATGGAGGTTTTAGTTAAAGTTTACAGTACTACTGCTCCAAAGAAAACTGCTGTCTACAGGGTGGATTCAGCGATTCAAACAAGGGAGAGACGACCTTGAAGACGACCATCACAGTGGAAGACTAGGAACATAAAAAAATGACCAAAACGTTGAGGCTGCTCAGACTTTAATTGAAGAAGATCGAAGAATATCAGTTAATCAGTTAGCTAAGTCCCTAGACATTTCATATGGTTCGGCAAATTCAATTCTGCACGATAATTTGGGACTAAGCAAGCTTTCAGCGCGATGGGTCCCAAAAGCGTTGCGCCCTGATCAGCTGATTCTGATCTGTCTTTGGCGATATTAAACAAAATTGAAGTTGATGAAGAGCATTTCCTGACCAGAATCATCACCGGAGATGAAACCTGGATCTACCAGTATGATCCTGAATCCAAACAGCAGTCAAAACAGTGGCTTCCACGTGGATCATCGGGCCCAATCAAGTTCAAATCTCAAAAGTCGGATCAAAAAGTGATGGCCACCATTTTCTGGGATTCAGATGGGGTGATACTAATAGATTATCTTGAAGGTCAAAGAACTGTGACAGGAGCTTACTATGCAAATGTTTTAAGGAAGCTGAAAGAGGCATTAGTCAAGAAACGAAAAGGGAAACTTCATGGTGGGATCTTGTTTCACCATGACAATGCACCAGCGCATTCTGCGTGGGTTGCAAAAGAAGTACTTCGAGCATTTCGATGGGAAGTGCTTCCTCACCCGCCTTATAGTCCAGATTTAGCCCCATCAGACTTTTTCCTCTTTCCAAAACTCAAAGAAATGCTAAAAGGAACCCGTTTTAGTGGTGTTGAAGAAGCTAAAAACACTGCCAACACAAGGCTTCGAACAAGGCCTTCAACTTTCTTTAGAGATGGCTTACGAAGCTGGAAGCATCGCCTTGTATTGACCTGGATGGCAACTATGTAGAAAAATAAATTGAAGGCAAATCATATTTTTTGAAAAATAGAATATTTTCTGAAAAATCCGCGAACTTTTTGATCCCCCCTCGTATACATACAGGGAAGATTAATCATATTATAAGGTATCTATTTTTGAAGTTCTGGTTAACTTTATTTAGTTACCTACCTAGCTATGTGTGCTTACACACTTGTAAACATTATCTCCTGTGATTATTCATGTTTATTTATATGTTAATCAATTTCTAGTTATTATAAAATGCTCGGACCTATTCGTTAGAATCTTAGAGCTTATTTTGCGGGTGATATGGCGCATGTCTTTCTGGCATGACACCCATAATTTTGATTATCTTAATTTTGGATATAGATATATAAATACGGCTCCTTAATTGTAGAGCTAACTCTGTTGAAAGGATTTGACTACTGTTTCTAGTTGTCGATAACCCTATTCACGCCACTGTGACGAAGCTGGTATGATGTGTGTATTTCTAGTAGATACAGCACGTGCTGCTGGCCAGTCGCTGATTTGAACTTTAAGTGAAAACATAGATCGCTGGACTTCTTCCTTGTTGAAAATCCAAGTACCGGCCTCCATGGTTTACCATTCGATTAATTGGTGAAATATATTTCTTTAATAGAATATATACAGGGAAGATTAATCATATTATAAGGTATCTATTTTTGAAGTTCTGGTTAACTTAATTTAGTTAACTACCTAGCTATGTGTGCTTACACACTTGTAAAAATTATCTCCTGTGATTATTCATGTTTATTTATATGTTAATCAATTTCTTGTTATTATATAAATATATATACATATATGTCTTCTAAATAACTAAATATATATATCCTATATGTAGGAGGTGAGTTTTATTGTAGTACAATAAAGCAATGCAGATATCGGATAAGAAGCACTCTACAGTTTGTAGGACTGGAGTATATATAATATATAAGAACAAAAGATGGTTAAAAGAGTTCCATGTATTTTATTATGCGCATTTCAAAAACAAATATCATCATGCAATAATATTTGTGTTTTCATCAGATAAAACAGGAAGACATGATATGAAGGTTAAAAAACACTTGTGGATAGTGCAGTTTTAAATCAACATATGTTGATTTAAAACTGCACTATCCACAAATGTTTTTTAACCTTCATATCATGTCTTCCTGTTTTATCTGATGAAAACACAAATATTATTGCATGATGATATTTGTTTTTGAAATGCGCATAATAAAATACATGGAACTCTTTTAACCATCTTTTGTTCTTATATATTATATATATCATATATATACATATATATATTTAGTTATTTAAAAGATATATATATGTATATATATATATAGGATTAGTTACACAACAGTTAGTTCACCATACCGAGAACAATTTTTTCACCTTAACGGATCTTCAGCTCGTACTGGTCATCTGCTAAGGTGAAACAATTGTTCTCGGTATGGTGAACTAACTACTTCTACCAAATTCGTCACATGGACTAAGTGCTGTACACTACGGATATTACCTCTCAGTGTACTCTCTCTCTCTCTCTCTCTCTCTCTCTCTCTCTCTCTCTCTCTCTCTCTTTCTCTCTCTGGCTCTCTCTCTCTCTTTCTCTCTCCCTCTCTCTCTTTCCTTCTCTCTATATATATATAATCCTTATCGAAATCTCTTCGGATTTTAGGCTTCACATTTATTATTACTATATATATATATATATATATATGTGCGCGCGTGTGTGTGTGTGTGTGTGTATGTGTGTGTGTGTGTGTGTGTGTGTGTGTGTGTGTGTGTGTGTGTGTGTGTGTGTGTGTGTGTGTGTGTGTGTTTGCGTGTAAGGGTGCGCGTGTTCGTGTGTGT
Organism: Eledone cirrhosa; assembly: GCA_964016885.1. NCBI lineage: Eukaryota > Metazoa > Mollusca > Cephalopoda > Octopoda > Eledonidae > Eledone > Eledone cirrhosa. Next base: position 294,622,684 of record OZ024743.1, read on the forward strand.
GTGTATGCATGTATAAACTGTGTTTTACATTTCGGGTTCTTTCTGTTGTTTGAAATTTGAACGTATTATTGTTTGTCTGCATATATGTGAATGTGTGTGTTTGGGTGGGTGGCTTAATATGATTGTTGGACATCAGTCAATTCCGACGATGACCTCTTCAGTTATATCACAAAATTGAAGTGCACGTCACTGAACATTCCATAGGCACGTGTATTCGTAAGATAATTTCCAGAGACATTCAGTGTAGAATGGTATGTGACAATGCTGGTCTTTCGAATAACAAATACGGCTCACTTGTTCCATCTGATTTAACCAGAGCAACGAGAATCATAATGTCTTGCTGTAGGACAAAATGCACCACCAAGAATTGAACTTACAACTTTCTGATCATTATACGAACAAACAACCACTAAGATACTCGTCTTCATAAATATACGTATATTCTTACAATTACACAGACACACTCTTACGCACGCTCTCCACACACATATATGTATATATACTTTTGTCAATCTATGGCATTATTCATTTCATCAACAGAAATGAAGCGAATAACTAGATCATTATTGGAAATTGTAAATTGCCAATATTTTGCGTCTATGAACATAAAATCTGTTTCTTTTGTTTTCCTAACCTTGTCTTTGCGTTTTGTTCATGTTTTCATGTCATATTGGTGAATTGCTTTTCATGCGGAACTTACGACCTGTCTTGCGCCTGCACTTGTTGATTATACTTTATTCTTCCATAGAATTTGCTACAACATATTTGTATGGAAGTGACACACTACTGCTGTTTTGAAATTTCTGCAAATAACAGTATCTCTATTAGCATGTGTTAATAGGCTATCTGTTGATTTCCATAATCAAATAGAAAATGAAGCTTTGCATATTTTTTTTTCTGCATAATCAATGAAGATGTTCAGATTCCAGCAGAGGAACCCTAACTTGTAGTATTATAGAAATGTCTTGATAATTGTTGGGTAGTGAATTGGCAGAACCGATAGCGCATCGGGCACATATTTGTGGAATTTAGTTGTTAATTTTTAGGTTCTGCTTTCAAAATACCGCCAAGTCGACTTCGCTCTAATTCTTCAAGTGGTCAATGAAAGAAATAATAGTTAGGTAATGGGTTCGACATAATCCACGAATCAACTATACCAATTAATTAAATGTAAAGCTTTTTGCTTAATCTAGTAAGTAATTAATATCGCAATATATTGTTGCAAGTGATATACAATAGATTGATCTTCTCTTGAACTAAGCTTAAGACGTATTTTCCAAATAAAATTCCCTATATTGTTCATGCATGTTGTTATTGTTGAAAGGTTAATAATAAAAAGCGGTTCCCAGCCCTTGGCCGCATAGGCAGCACCTGCTGCCTTTGAGCTAAGTACACCATGTCAATTATTTTGTTTAAAAAGTTATATGGCACCTATTTTTCTCTAAGTATAAACATTACTTTTTACGATCCTCATTTTCACCGATAACAATCAGGTAGGGGAATAATTGTAATGAAATGTCTGTGAGAATAATTATTTAGATAAATTGAGGTAATAAAAAGTTTAGGGGCCATTAGTCTCAAGTTACAACTGGCACTACATTGTCAATAGTGTATTTTCCGTCTTTACATGGTCCAACATGTAATTTATCTATGATTGCAGTGTGTGAAGTTAACAGCGTTTAGACTGCTAACTCGAGCAAGGGAATGACTTCCTAGAGGCTCACTGTTCGACACGTAATCTGATTTCGTGGTCAATTGCCTGTAAAATTGTAATTTGCTTTAAGTGACTTTGCTCTCGACGTAAATCACGATTTCAAGATATTTGAATAAGAGAACAAATTATCTATTGACGCATAGATTTCAAATGCTACATTACATAATTTTGCAGTATCCTTTTGGTAGGTTAGATGTCCCACTTGCATTGTTAGTGTAGACGTTAATTTTATTGTTTTGTTCTTAGAGTTGTCATTAAAATATCTATTGTTGATGGCATTTTTTTGTTGTTTTGTTTTTTTTTGCTACTTATGACATTGCATGTTTATTTTGAGAAAACTAAACTCAAAAGGAAACAACAGTCTATTAAACTGACTGGTAAGATAAAAACGCCGGAAGGATAAAATATAAATACAACTAGATTTGAAACTATATCGTAAATCGTTGTTACTAAATATCAGAAGGCATTGTGTTCGTGATTCTAACAGTTCTGCTGATTGGTCACCTTTAATAATAGCTTCATTATTCGATCGTTGAACAGTTCTGGCAAAGGCCGCTATTAATCACAATAAATAAAAGTATGTAACAATTATAAAAAGGTTTAAATTAGTTGAATGAAATTTATAAAAACGCTGGCGTGTTTATACAAAAAATAATAGTAAGAAAAATACTTTAAATGCGAGACAGTAGTTACAAATACTGAAAAAGCTAGACTCTAGGAACAATTTTTCCTAAGCGTAAAACTAATGAGACTTTGTGGTTTTACATCTCTGTGTTTGTGTTATATATTCTTGAACTATATATATATATATATATATATATATATATATATATATATATATATATATATATATATATATATATATATATATATATATATATATATATATATGTGCAACCAGCAGTATTCTTCTCACCCATATTGTCATATATATATATATATATATATATAGTAATAATAATAAATTTGAAGACTAAAATCCAAAGAGGGCTCGATAAGGATAAATATATATCAAATATATAAGAACCGTAGAGCAAATATTTATTAAAATAAAAGATTAAAGTTTAAGCAAAGAATCGCTGTTTTCACCCTTAACGGAATCTTCTGAAACTAAAAAAGTCACTCTGTAAACGCAGAAGTGGATATTTCAAAAAACGTAGCAACCGGAGGAAGACAGCAAGACGATACTTTGGTTCGTGGAAACGTTCCCTGGCAAAGAACGGTAAAAAACGAATATAATACGTTATTAATAGGAGCGGTGAAAAACAATTACACGCAAAGACAGAATCACGTTTAAGGTATAAAAGAAGTCGTAGACTAATGTTCTCTTAGGTGGTTCATAGAGACGTTCTCTGGCAATGAACGGAAAAAACGAAGATAATACGTCATATGTGGAGCGTGGAGAACAATTGCAAGCAAAGGCAAAACCACGTAAATGGTATAGCTGAAGTCGTAGACTAAATTCTAACTAGGAAACCGAATGAATCTCCGCTTCAGAGTATATAAATACACTACAGAGGTAATAGAAATTAAATAAATGCATACACGCATGCAAATACGTACATACACAAGCATGCGCAAAATACTCGCCATAGGTATACAAAACATCGCACATATAAACATGTGTGTGTGTGTGTGTGTGTGCGTGTATACAAATAATTAAATAATTAAATAAACGTATATAAATAAATAAATACGTATATAACAAGCGCACACACATACCTACATGTAAATACACAAATGTGCGGAGACGTAAGTCAACCAAAACATAAAGTACACATATACACACACCCTACATACGTACGAACCTGCATACTCACGCAGACGCAAAACTCCCGTATACACATAACCAAACCATATGTACCAGAATATATAGAAAATTTATACGCCATAACATAATCAATCAAATATACGTATAAAAAAGTATACGTACCGTCACGAAACATACAGGTAATATATACTTACCTATGCAAATAAGTAATGGTATAAACAAAACATATACTTAGCTACCACATCAAGACGTAAAATATCCACGTACAGATCGAACTATCCGTTAGGGTATAATGTGGGGCTGTAATACAGGAAAGGTTTGTGCAATTTATGTTTACAAGCCGAAATTGCCTCAGATTTTTTGTTTAAGATGTGGTCTGTGGCTTAGAGTATTTCCAGGGCCTCAGCGGCGTAGAGGTCACATGGTCTTTTATTTCCATTATACGATCTAGCCCTAGCTAGGATCACCCAGTGTAACTTATATTGGGTGTGGTTGTCTTTTAGACTCCAGATATAAGCTGAAAGTGACGTCATATTCCTTCTTAGAGGGTAACGAAAAGAATGGGTATGCATGTAAAGACGTTGCATAAATCTATTGGCGGTTAACCCTATGTAGGCCCTACGGGACGTGGGTGTTTCAACCTTACATTTGTAGACAATCTTATTAGAGAGGCATTTCCTGGATTATACCATAAACGTGGTTCTGTCTTTGCGCGTACTTGTTTTTCACCGTTCCTATTAATGACGCATTATATTCGTTTTTTCCCGTTCTTTGCCAGGGAACGTTTCCACGAACCAAAGTATCATCTTCCTGTCTTCCTCCGGTTGCAACGTTTTTTTGAAATATCCACTTTTGCGTTTACAGATTGACTTTGTTAGTTTCAGAAGATCCCGTTAAGGGTGAAAGCAGCGATTCTTTGCTTAAACTTTAATCTGTTATTTTAATAAATATATATATATATAATGTGACAAAGGCAAAGGAAAAACGAGTGCTGTAAAAAATATTGTGTTGTTGAAAGTATGTGATAAAGGCCCATGGTGGTAAAATAAGAGAGAATGTTCAGGAAAAGATGAAGTCAAGAAGTGAATGATATGTAAAATAAGTGTGAAATAAAGTAAAATAAAATAAGAGAAATTGTTCAAGGTAAGGGAAAAGAAGAAATGAATAAAATAGGTGTAAGTATAAGTGTTGAATGTGTGATAAAGATCCATAGTGTTTAAAGTAAGAACGAGAGTTCAAGGTGTAATAAATGATAAGTATTGGATGTGTGAAAAGGAGAGAGTGTTCAAGGTGGGTAAGTGTCCAAAATGGTGTTTTTATACCGAGAAAGGAGGTGAGTTCTTATATGTGGGCAAATTTTGAATATCTCAGAATTAGAGTTAAGACAGGTGTTAGGAGATTTCAGATTCTCTAGAATTCTATATTTTTCTGTTACGCACACGGTATACCTTCTTGTGCCTTTAACATATTCTTTTGATTGGTCTAAGATAGACCAATCAGTTTCATATGGGATCCCACGCTCTTTCATCTCCCACATTCTATTTACCAGCGACGTGTGCATAGTATCTTTTTTTAAAGGTATCCTGGGTCATGCCCACATAACATTCTCCGGTAGAAGACTGGTTGGTTTAAATAGGTCTCATGATTGCCTCATATACAACGGATTTGATGTTGCATTTGCCTTGCAAAGGATATTCACCTGGATTTCTGCATGAACATCCTGAGATTCTTCTGTCAGTTTTTACGGTGGTGATTTTCGAGATGAAAGTTTGTGGGGGGAGGAATTTCTCACCTCATAGTTTTACATAAAACTAATTCTAGTCCCTCAGTTCTCAAATATCATCAACACTGTTACATTTCTTTATGCATACGTACAATCAATAAAACATACACACACATCACATACACACAAACGCACACAAATTTAGCAATTCATCCTAACCCAACCACCTCTGTAACACAATTAGCATATCATCTTATAATTAGAGGTAGTTAATAAATATTATCTCCTCATTGACGAAAGAACTCAATTGTTCATATCATTAACTTGCTGCTTGTTAAAATGAAAGTACAACAAACAAACAAGCGAAGAAATTTAATTCGATCTCCAGTAACATTAAACACGGGTTAATCCTGAAGTTGCTCTCTCCACTACCGGCACAATAACACAGAATTTAAGTACTAGAAGTCACACTATTGATCAGACATGACCATGGATAAAACGAACTGCAGTAATTAACTGTGACATCTGAAATGATATTCATATAAGGAAAAGTGAGCCATGAAGCTCAAATAAACGGCCTTTCATCTAAGAAAAAAATTATAAATGCTAAAATTACGAAATACAATAAATTCTGAAATAATAATTAAAATAAATATAACTCCCAATTGCACACAAAAATGAACATGCAACAATTAGAATAAATTTGAAATTATTGCAATGTGAGAATAATTGCTGTGCAGCCTTCTATTGCGATAATCATATTATTTGGATTAATTGCAGGTAGTATACAAAGAGGCGAATACATTTGGTTAACGGTAAATTGGAGTAATAAATGAATAATTGGCAGCATTGCTAGAATTATCACACCCGCTATTATTAGTGTCAAGATTATTATTACTGGAACGCTGAAGGATCTTCAGGGCATAGGCGGAAAATGTTTACAGGCATTTGTTCCAGCTCTTTAGGTACTGATTTCAATTTTGAATTTCATCCTTTTATTGTCTATAAAATCTATCACCAGTCAAGTGCTAGAATCAATGTAATCAGGTTCCCCACATAACAAATATTACTGACTTTGTGCTTACATTTTAAATCATGTTTATCTTTAGTAGAAGGCTGAGAGATACATTAAAATATCGGACGAAATAACTTATGGTATTCTTTCCGGGTTCTTACATTCTGAGTTCAAATCTCAAATTACCATACGTGAGAGACATCCTAGATGAATACTCTAGTCATAATACAGCTTACCAGCTCTAGAGATTGACAAACATGTTTGATAGTGACTTGGAAGTAGCAGTGTGAAGGTATGTGGGTTTGTGTTCGGGTATGCGGCACCCAATCTTAAAGTCATTAAATTCAGTGATGGTGGTACGTACTCTGCCTGAGAGAGACTAGTTATTTTACTAGCCAGCATCTACTGAGCTGGCAAAAATGATGTTTATCTGTAATTCAAATCACACGCGTTTGATGCACAATTCGATGCTCTGAATTTCTGAGAGAACTACTTTGAAGGTTCACACACGTTCCAGTAGCGTGCTTAGGCATATGAGCATTAATATCTCGACCAGGTTGATGGATTGTTTGAAATGAGATATACGCCGTAGGAATCGATGGAGATCCAACAATTACTACAACAAATCAATCTTAGAACTGGAATATATCATCCACATGATTGGGTTTTAGTCTACGATGTACGACGGGGCTCAGTTAGATCAGAGTAAAGAACCCGATATGCTTTACTTTTGGTAGTTTACGGCAGTTCGTTAATCAGAGAGATGGGCTCACATATTGACCTCGAGATATTAACGGATACAACTCATTAATTGCCATAAGTATATACTTTCGTCATTTCTTCTGTCACATGCACAACTGTTTAAAACTCTATTTGCCCCCACCCCTCTCTTTCTCCCTTCTGCATCCAACCCGCACACCGCTTGTCATATACACACTCCGAAAAATCTTTTCGAAAACTTTTTTTGAATTTATTCGGACCTTTATTCTGTTTCTCCATTGTGATCCTGTCTCTATTTTGTACTCCTGAAGAAGGACTTAAGCCCGACACGTCGAACTTTCTTTTCTCTTTCCAATATAAGCGTGAAACTAATAAGATTTTTTGTACTTCTGTTTGTTGTCTCCCTGAACAATATATATATATATATATATATATATATATTGTTCAGGGAGATATATTGTGTGTGTGTGTGTGCGTGTGTGTGTGTGTGTATGTGTGTGTGTGTGTGTGTGTGTGTGTGTGTGTGTGTGTGTGTGTGTGTGTGTGTGTCTGAGTGCGTGCCTGTGTGTGCGTGTCTTTATATGTGAGTAAAAGTATGGATGTATGAATCTATTATGTATGCATGTATTTATGTGTGTGCTAGCTGAGCTACCCGGTGATACCCGGGTATTTTATGAAAGTTACAATATATTTGGCACACATTACAACATATATGACCATTCAAATATGCTGAATTTTAACCAAAGTAGGAATTATAGCAGAATATTTATTGCCGTTTGGTCAAAGTAAATCATCTAGATAAAAATATTACCTTTTTCCAATGGTGATTTTTTGAATACTGCTCCCTATTACAGTCAGCATATATAATGCTTTACTCATAGATGAATCATTAGGTATGTTGTCAGTGAAAAGGGCTTGACCAAAAGAATACATTTAGATTTTTTTTATTTATCCTTTTCTTTCCTTTCTTTTTTCTTTTTTAGTCAATCTGAACCTCTGAAATTCAAATAACATGTAAAGACTATTTAAAAAACCATAAATAAAATAAGAAAATAAATTTAGCATTGGTTTACTTACACATTTCTGTAATTCGGAGAAAGTTTATTTCATTTTTGTACACTGTAGCTTTCACCAATCTTTGCCTCTATGGCAGTGGCATCTTGTTTGAGGGAGATTTGTTTTCTATTTCTATTAGCTATACCAACAGTTATAGTGGTTCACATGACATACATAGATACATACACACACATGTATGTGTGAAAGACAGTTGCTGGTGATTTGAAATGGATTTTGTTAATATTTCTAGTAGATCGAGTTATCACATAGAACCATTTCTGTTTGCTTCATACATATATACATACCTGAGAAAGTAAGGTGGGATTTGAAGGAAATTTGGCTGCTATTTATACTCAACAAAATCCTCACTTATACTACTTTATATAGCAGAGGTACCCGGGAATGCCTGCATATTCTTCCAAAGTAACACCATGCAGTAAATTTGCGGCTTCAGAATTCCTTGCAAACTACATGACTAAAGAATTTGGATCTGTGTGTCATTGAATGAGGAATTACGACATTGCTCATTCCAAAGCCTCTGGATAAACAACATTCTTGGTTTTACCCTGTGGTGCCACAATGAAGAGACAATCAGGGTTTCCAACCCTTGTTGTGCCAACTTAGAGTTGACCATGTGAAAAGACGGGATCTGCCAGATTCAACCCAATGACTTTCAATGATTACCCTTGAGATTTATTTATGGTCATGGCAAAACTGAGCCTGATCGGAAATTGAAGTCTTTGAAATTCAAATAGCAAATCAGTTGGCTTCAGAGGTATTCTGGGAATGAAACAATTGCCACCATCAAATTTTTCTGACATGATTGCAACTTCTAGAACATTGGACATCATATTTTTGATGATGAGTCTTGTGCCATTACAAAGATTTGGAGGATCGAGATTGCAAAATAACATAACCGATTGCTCCAAACTTCAGTATCAGGTCGTGTGGAGGAATTCCCGCTTGTTCAAGACTGTTCAAAAATTCAGTTGGATAGTTTACAACCTGGTCTTGAGAAGTGATTGTGTCAACTGATTTGTAGCATATTTTCTCTCCCGTTAACATCTCCAGCAGCCTTCTGTTGATTTCTTTCACAGCATCATTTTTCGGTGCTAAGATTGCTCGTTCACAGAGCCATTTTGGATCACATTGCCTGGTCTGAATGTTTGGAAACACTCTGGCAATCAGTTCTTGTTCTGTGTCAATGATATGGCCAAATGACAACTGAATATGGTCATTCGAGTCCTTTTCAAGAAGTCCATTTCCCAATTTAAGTAGTTGGATGGCAAACTCACTGACACCTTCGTAACCAGTTAAGTGCAATCGCATGGTGGTTGTAAAGCTCACCAGATGAAAGTGGGGCCAGAGATAGGATGTTTTCAGACATGCATTGATCTGACAGCTCGAGTCCCTCGAAGAATTACAGGCAGAGTTTGTCTGAAATCACCAGCAAGAACCATTGTCACTCCTCTCATTATGCATCTATTTCCTCTCAGATCCCTTATCGTCCGGCCCAAAACTCCAATTTCTCCTTTATGGCTCATAGTAGCTTCATCCCAAATTATCATCTTGCATGTTTGCAGAAGCTTGCCTTTGGGTGAGCTCTTCTTGATGTTGCAAAAAGATCTATGGGCAGCTTAAACATGGAGTGTGCAGTTCTTCCACCATCCAGAAGTGTTGTTGCAATGCCACTTGAAGCCACTTCTGCCACTCAATAGTGATCATCCAAGCACTAAGCTCACCAAAGATTCTTCCTTCTTTTAGGAGCCAGATGAGTTTGTTTTGCTTTTCACGGGAAACCCGAGCAATGTGGTCATGTAAATGTAATGAAGAGATCTGGCCGACCAAATTTTCTGACATAGGCCATTGCATCTTGCGTACGTTCATGCATATAACGTGGTCCTCCCGTGAAGCTTGATGGCAGTATGACTGGCTGGCCAATATTTCTTGAGTCAACATCAGAATTGATGGCATCTCTAAGGTGGATGTAGTTATCTGCCCTCAAATTAGTTTCATTCCTTCACAGAAATCCCAATCTTTCTGTTTCAATTTTGGCATACATGTCCACCATGAAATGGCTGGTTACTTCTTTGAATCGCAGAATTTCGTTGAAGTGATCACGTACCATGAAATGTTAAGCATAGAATTCTTTGCAGCTGATTGATCGGCCAGTTTCTTGTCCCGTTCCTGGGCTGATCTGCCGTAGCTGAACATGATACCCATCTTGACTATGCCAAAAGATGAGCGGATATTGGAGTGAATAATAGGCTCTATGAGTTTCACAAATTCGCTCCAAATGTCCACTTCGTTTTTGCAAAACAATGTCACGTCGTTCAAACCATTATGAGTGCAACTTCATCAGTGACAGGTGCATTGAATCTGCATTCATGTTCTGAAACTGGGC
>OZ024743.1:294640586-294705586 GCA_964016885.1 Eledone cirrhosa
TTTTCATAATTTCATTAATAGAAAACATCAATGTAGGTTTGATGAAAATGAGAAAGATATTGGAATGCTAGTTAACGAAAGGAAATTGGCAAGGAACTGGAAGGAGTGAAATGTTGTTGAAGCGGATGAAGGCTAACTTACAAGGCAAGCATGAAATATGCATGGTGGAGAGGTAAAGCAAAGAAGATTCAGGTTGCAGCTGATGGTAGTTATAGAAAGCTATTCTACAGCTTACTACAAAGTCATGGTCCTTATTCATCTCTAATTGTACCTTTGAAATCACGGAATGGCACCAAATCCTTTAGAGATGGAGGAAACACTTCAATGAACCTATGAATATGGAGCGTTAATTGACTCAATTGTTAGTTCACCTACAAATGACGTACTAGCAGAAAGTTTTAGTTTTGTTATACCAACACATTCACTATTTGTATTGTATTTCTCTATGGATTTTTACGGTAATTATGGATTGAACCCATGGGTTTTTTATCAACTACCATTGGATGGGTTAGTTGTTTAACATCAGATGATTCGCTGCTAAAACCAAAGTGATCATTTTTTTAATATGTAAACTTTTGTATGCAGATGATTGTGATATTGTTGTTCCCACTGAGAATGGCATGGGGTGGCATGCAGTGCATCGGGTCTGACAATAAGTGTGGCCGAGACAGCTGTCATGTACCAACATGGATTCCACTGAGTCTAGCATTTATGTATATGACAAAACATTGAAATATGTGGACAAAGTTGTGTATTACGGCTGCACAGTTAACATGACAAACATCCTTGATGATGAATTGTCATTACGACTAAAAAAAGAAGAAATTATTTTCGTAAATTAGATGGGCGTTTCTCCTGTCGACGTGGGATTTGCAGATATACAATTTAACATGTACAGAACATGTGTATTTTTTTCAGTGTTGTATGCATGTGAAACTTGGGTCACATACCAGTGAAAGATTAAAATGCTTTTCATCAACAATGCGTAAGCCGAATACACAGTGTATATTGGCAATCACACATGAGTGATGTTGAAGTAATGGACCGAAGTCATTTTGAAAATAATTCAATATAGATTGTGCTGGAACAGCGGTGTTTTAGGATTATCGTACTAGTAAAAAGCGAACGGCCAATACATAAACAAAAACTTAAATATAAAGACTGCATAAAAAGAGTTTTGATACAGAGTAGTTAATTATGAAGACATTGCCTTAGATATATCAGCTTGTTGGAAAATAATGTTTATAGAGAATATGAATTGAAAACAAATCTCGTGTGGAGCAGACAAATCAAAAAGAGGTTTGCGTAAAGGTGTAGACAATATTACATACTTGAATTTTCAGATTTTAAAAATGACTTTATGTGCAATGAGTGTCGTCGGATTTGCCTCAGTAAAAGTGTTCTTAGAAGTCATCATAACAGCCACGTAAACAATGTTACCGATGATAATCAGGTTTTAAACGGGAATGGCTCTAAACAAAAAAATTTCAAAAGAGTGTATAAGCCCAGAAATATTATGTTGAAATATGCTGCGTAAGGCATTATTTCGTTTTGAGTTGTTTGTCATCCTTTGCCCTTTATATAATTCTACCTTATTTTATATACACACATACATATATATATACAGATACATATATATATATACACACATACATATATACAGTCAGTCAACGCGATCAGTCGCATAATTTGGCGTGGGAGACTATTTATTAAATTTAAGATGAATACTATCTCCGACAGTAATGCCACAACTACAGTCATATTGAATAACTGGTTATTCTTCTAACTATATCTTCTGAAGACACCTTTTATTTGAATTCGTAGAGATATCCGACTAAATACATAATTCATTTTACAAGGATTTGCTACAAACAGCATGGCTGAACACAACATCAACAACAAAATTAAGGAAGTATCGAAGACAACCAACAAGAAAGGTAAACAAACTTTATTCAGTTGTAGCTACAGAAGAAACCGAAATTATAAATCGCATTTCTCTTGGAGTTGCGAACTTATTAATGATTTATTTAAATGTTATAAAATGGCAAAAAAAATCCCTCCATTGGCTATATGAACAGAATGAAGCTACACTGGGACGAAATGCACAGAGAGCTAAATTATTTCACAATAATTACGCCAACAAGCGACGTTTGTTGAACGTAAAAATAGGAGAAATAGTATTAAATGTAAGTCCCCCCACAACAAACATGTTATCAACAACACGTGCTACAGATCGCCATGCTACTAGACTTCCTAGCAGCCAAGTCGAACAGCGTCTTGAAACAACTATGCCTGTAAGAAACTTGACACTACCTGTACCATCTAAGTCTACCTCGAATGCTGGGGAAAACACTATCGATAATAATAATAATCGAATGAATAATAATAATAATCGAAGAAATTTACACCACGTGTACCATCCGAGTCTACCTCGATTGTTGTGGAAAATACTATCGATAATGATAATAATCAAAAGTATAAACAATTGAAATTTTCCCCCAACGAAATCTTCCAGAGAGAAATTAATTCATGTATAAATATCTCTCTTGCTGAACGTATTAAAACGACAATGTTTAATAAAAAAACAAATAATTGTTTCTACTTTTGGCACAAGGCCAGCAATGTTTCAGTACATTACTGGTACTTTATTTTATCAACCTCGTAAGGATGAAAGGCAAAGTTAACCTAGGCGGGATGTGAACTCAGATCGTAAAGGGACGTAACTATGCTGGAAAGCATGTCCATCACTCTACCAAACCAAATAATGAAATATTACGTGTTATTGACGAAATAGGGGATGAATATTTACGACGAATAAAACCCCAACATTTTGGCAAATCAACGCCTGTTTATATGCCTTAGAAACGACAGTGAAGCTTTATCTTGGTGATAGCAGATATATTAACAAGAACAGAACACCACCAAATATACCATCATATATAACTAAAACAGAAAAAAAAGATTGCTGACCTGCGAAAAACCATAGGATATGTTACAATGCTCCTTGCATGCAAACAAACACAAAAAAAACTCAGTCCTCACCAACAAAGAGTGAAAAATAAAATAGAGACGATGTTTGGTAACAGTAGAACCAGAACTCTTCAATATTAGCTGATCACCCTCAAACAAGAATTGAGAGCTGTTAGCGAAAAACGCCGATACCTGAAGAAGGTAGATGAAAGAAAAGTGCTTAATAAAAGATTCAGACGAAACCAAATATCAGTCTATTGAGATATGAAGAACAAAATAAGTGTCACTGAGGCCCCATCCCAGAAAGACATGGATTCCTTTTGGAGCAAAATCTGGGGTGAAGAGAAGAATTTCAACCAAGATTCAGTGTGGCTAAGAGAAATACGAAAGAACTATTGCTCCTACACTACAACAAAAACATACGAAATAAGTGAGGATACCCTTGAGACAGTGATAGAAAAACCCCAAGATAAGAAAACGCCAGGAAGAGACATAATTGTCGGCTACTGGTACAAAGAACTAATATTCTATCGGAGGTATCTTACTGACCTCTACCAACAAGTTCTTAAGGGAGATACACTTATAGCAGAATGGCTGACATTAGCACAAACATTACTGGTCTCCAAGAACAAAGACACCCACTTGGCAAAAAACTACCGACCCAATGCATGCCAGAACCTGATGTATAGGATGTATACAGCCTGCCTGAACCTATTCCTCCAAGATCACTGTGAAAATAATAACATCATCACAGATGAACAAACAGCTGTAAAGAAAGGGGTTTGGGGATGTGCCGAACAACTCCTAATCAACAAAACTGCGATGTCGGAGGTGAGACAACTTAGGATGAATATCGCTACAGTCTGGCTGGACTACAGGAAAGCTTTCGATTCTGTTCCCCACTCTTGGATGATAGAGGCCCTCCAACTTGCTAAAGTCCCAGACATTATTGTCAGAGCCATAGAGAGGCTGTCTTCTTCTTGGGCTACTATCCTAAGGTTAAAGACAAAGAAGGAGGACTCTATTTTCACTGATAAAATAAAATATTGCAGGGGTATATTTCAGGGGGACAGTCTCTCTGTGATATTATTCATCTTGTCATTAAAGCCCTTGTCATTTCTGCTCAAGAAATGTGAGGGATACATCATTGGCTCACAGGAAGACATAAATACGAACCTAAACCATAATTTCTTTGTGGACGATCTGAAACTCTATGCCAAAAACATGGATGGGATGAAGAAAAATCTTGACCTGGTTACAACGTTCTTAAAGGATATAGGAATGGAATTTGGGCAAGATAAATGCTCATACATGACTGTAAAGCGGGGAAAAACAACGAACCAATCTAGCAACATTGTCATCAATAATCTAACTGTTTCACCGATATCTGGTGAGGACTGCTACAGATACCTGGGGATAGATGAGAACATATCCTATAATGGTATCTGTAATAAGGAACGCGTAACCAGGGAATACAACACCCGATTAAGAAAGATCTGGTCATCGGAACTCTCTGCGCAAAACAAAACAGTGTCTCATAATGTGTTTGCTGTGCCTGTCCTAACACCAACGTTTGGAACACTCAATTGGACGATAGACGAAATCCGAGCAGTTGATGTTGGAACTCGAAAAATTCTAAACAACACCGGAAACTTCCACATCATAATTTTCAGAGACCGCCTTTACTTGAAACGTAAGCAGGGAGGAAGAGGCCTAACAACAGTCCAGACAACATTTGAATGTCGCAACATTTCCCTCCGAAAACATCTACGAACCTCGAAGCGTAGGAGCCCGTTTCTCGAGCAAGTCTATCTGCATGAAACAGATAAGATCATGAGAGTTGGGAAGGAACTCCTCGAGAGATATTCCCTGTGTGATAATCAAAATCTCACATCCAGGGAAGTCGCTCAGCAGTATTGCAGTGAATCCATGGATGAAAATCTGCATGCTTATCAGCAAAAATATCGTGCATGGATGTGTTGCCAGGAAGCTCCAGAGTGAGAGTAATATAGATAAGTAAAGTAGTCTATATTGGACCAACAACCACTATATTGGCTCCCACTTTGAAGGATACGCTTTTGCAATCCAAGAACAGGAGATTAACACGAAATACCTGATTCACAAAAGAGATAGGGATGCAGGCAAAATACCTAGATGTGATAACAAGTGCAGACTCTGCTGAACTAACATCGAGGATATCACCCATGTCATCAGCAGCTGTCCAAAGATATCATCGCGGTACTATTTACCTATGAGGCATTATGTAGTGGCCAAAACACTGTACAATGCAGTTTGTAAAAAAGATAGCCCAATAATAAACACATTAAAAGCTACAGAAATATGGAAGACATCCATGTACATAATATGAAAGAGTACTGGTGGCATGTTCCAGTAAAAACCCCAATAAAATGCAGGCATAACAGACCAGATATTATGATATGGGATAGGGAGAGGAAAGCATGCACAGTAGTGGAAATTAGCTGCCCAGCAGATGCCAATATAATATCAAAGATTAGTGAAAAGGAGAATATTTATGCAGAACTGATGAGAAATCTGCAGATACTCCACCCTGATTACACATTCAGATTTATGCCTGTGATTATTGGGGCAGTGGGGTATATTAGTAACTGCCTCAGCACAAATCGGGAGAAGCTAGGCTTCACAGGAACAGAAAGAACACAACTAGTTAGGAAATTACAAGTACAATCCAGTAAAAATATGTAAAACATTCCAAAAATGTTGCATCTAATAACTGCATATACACATGTACAGATACAAAGCATATATACATGCACACATACAACTCAAAACATCCACATCCACACATACAATAACATCCATATCTACACATGCATGCATACATAATCTACCTAGTTGATGTTGTGTAAATTCCAATGAGAGAGTCTTGTGTCTATGTTAGAAACCGACTCTCTCTCTATTGTGAAAAAATTTGTGAAATTATAAAACGAGAAGAACATACATACATACATACATACATACATACATACATACATACATACATACATACATACATACATACATACATATATGCACACACATATATATATATATATATATATATATATATATATATATATATATATATATATATATATATATTTATACGGGTAAACAAATTATTGTTATAGGTAGTCCACTTAGATGTAGTCCAGTTAGGGTACTCCGAGTAGTGGATAGTATTAACGCTTGGCTAAGTTTGACTGAACAAGACGTTTCCATAGCGATGCTGCGAGTACACGGGGATTTCTATGTAGTTTACACCTGGAGTAATAATAAATCAAGAAAGAAGAGTGACATGGTTTGCTATACAATAAGGTCTTTATTCACATTGCTGACAATTGTTTCTCTGAACTGGTAGGTCTAGAGATCGCTACCTGCCTGGTTTTGCGTCAATCGATCACCAATACTATGTTATAACCAGTCTATTCATCAGAGCATGTGAGAATGAGGGGAATAAATAGGCATGGCTTCTATATATAGTATTGGCATTAAATCAGAACAATAATAACAGCACTCAAATAAATTAGCTAGATAGTAAATAGTTAAAATAATCACAACATCGCAAAAACAGGCGGGTAGCGATCTTTAGACCTAGTTCAGAGAAACAATTGTCAGCAATATGAATTAAAACTCTTATTGTATAGCAAACCATATCACTCTTCTTTTTTGATTTATATATATATATTAAAATAACAGATTTAAGTTTAAGCAAAGAATCGCTGCTTTCCCCCTTAACGGGATCTTCTGAAACCAAAAAAGTCAATCTGTGAACGCAGAAGTAAATATTTCGAAAAACGTTGCAACCGAAGGAAGACAGGAAGACGATACTTTTGTTCGTGTAAACGTTCCCTGGCAAAGATTGGAAAAAAACGAGTGTAATACGATGAAAACAATTACACGCAAAGACAAAACCACGTTTATGGTATAAATGAAGTCACAGAAGAATATTCTATTAGGTGGTTTTGTCTGTGCGTGTAATTGTTCTCCACGATCCACATAATGACGTATTATCTTCGTTTTTTCTGTTCATTGCCAGAGAACGTCTCCACAAACCAAAGTATCGTCTTCCTGTCTTCGTTCGATTGCAACGCTTTTTGAAATATTTACTTCTGCGTTCACAGATTGACTTTTTTAGTTTCAGAAGATCTCGTTAAGGGGGAAAGCAGCTATTCTTTGCTTAAACTTTAATCTGTTATTTTAATAAATATTTGCTCAACGGTTCTTATATATTTGATATATATTTATCCTTATCGAGGCCTCTTTGGATTTTAGTCTTCAAATTTATTATTATTACTATATATATATATATTTATATATATATATAAATATATATTTATATATATATATATATATATATATATATATATATATATATATATATATATATATATATATATATATATATATATATATATCAACTAGAAATTGATTGACATATATATATATATACCTAAAATAAACATATGAAACAATCAGTTGAAAGGACTTGACTGCTATTTCTAGTCGTCAATAACCCCATTCACGCCACTGGGACGAAGCTGGCGCGATTTGTGTATATGTATTAAATGCAACACGTGCTAATAGTTAGTCACATATTTGAATTTGATGTGTAAACACAGATAGTTAAGTCTTCTTCCTTGTTGAAAATCCAAAATTTGATTACTGTCGTTTACCAATGGATTAATTGGTGAAATATATTTCTTTAAGGAAATATATACAAGGAAGATTAATCAATTTATAAGGTATCTATTTTTGAAGTTCTAGTTAAACTTGAATTAGTTACCCACATAGCTGTGTATGCTTACACACTTTTACAGATTATCCCCTGTGATTGTGTCATATGTTTATTTTATATATATATATATATATATGTCAATCAATTTCTAGTTGATATAAAATGCTCGAACCTATTCATTGGAATCTTGGAGCATATTTTACAATGGATATGGCGTATGTCTCTCTGACATGACACCCTTAATTTAATCTAAATTTCGGATATATATATATATATATATATATATATATATATATATATATTGCGTTTATTGATCGGTGACGCGCTATTCATTATTGATCAGCTCATGGTTCGATCTGTATCGATCTGGCCCGACTCTGGAATCAAAATCTCGTCGGACCTATGCTGCTGTTCTAATGACAGAATATATATATATATTGATTTCCTTCGGATGAAATATTTCCAGTCCATTTCTATATTAAAGTTTGTATATACTCAACTGTGTATTGAGTACCTTACTTACTGTGGTTACCACTCATTGAACCCTGGACTCACACACCACTCGCACACACACACACACACATATATATACACACACACACACACACACACACACATATATATATATATATATATAATTGTTTCTACTTTTAGCACAAGGCCAGGAATTATCCAGTACATTACTGGTACTTTATTTTATCGACCCCTTAAGGATGAAAGGCAAAGTTAATGGCTATCAATATGACCAGCTATTGCGATCTCCTGCTTCCTTAAATATGGAGCCCAACGCCCCAACAAAACCCCCATCATGGTCTCTCCGGTTGAGGAAAACATACGACAGTATAGCAAACCAAAAGCACACCTAGGAACCGGAAGTATGTCCACGTACCATACTGCTGCATTAGTAACCGAAAACCTGTGACTTCTTCCGCCTATACTACACACATTCTATGAAAAGCCCATCGTCTGCTTGTGGCTCGAGGATATCCTTCATATAACATAGGATGATCATAGTTAACGGAAAAAGAAAAAAGAATATACGCAAAAAGTGCTTATAGCTCAACTCTCACAGTGACTGGAAAGCCACTTTCTAACTCTCTCTTTATCTCTCTCTCTCTCTCTCTCTCTCTCTCTCTCTCTCTCTCTCTCTCTCTCTATATATATATATATATATATATATATATATATATATATATATATATATATATATATATAAATGAAGTATTTCCTTCGGAAAGCTACAGGAAAAAAGAGTGCTATATGTAGGCTACAGAGCTTATTAGTTATGTAATAAACAATATAAGATAATTGTTTCATTTACCAGTGGTTTCTTGTAGGCAGATGTTATGTTATAATATGTGCCTTCAAGAAACCACTGGTAAATGAAATAATTTTCTTATGTTGTTTATTACATAACTATATATATATATATATATATATATATATATATATATATATATATATATATATATATATATATATATAGTAATAATAATAAAATTTTAATAAATATATATATATATATATATATATATATAAACAAATAACGAAACGAAATTAAATTTTGTTTCGTTTGTAACTCACTTTTGTATGACTGACGCTTAAACAATTAAGTTAGAAGTGTACATCCACATATGTATACTGAAATACTAGTATGCATATAAATACACACACGTATACATATGTAGATGTACCGAGTTTTTCACTGGACACTTTATTGTGAGTGTTCAGCTAGTCTGTATGTAAACACACAGACAAAATTTAATTTCGTTTCGTTATTTGTTTTTATCGCTTCCGCTGAACCGGTACGTACTCACGCTCTATGCAAATTAGTCTGCCCACTACTAATTTTCATAGAAAAAGCATATAACGATATGTGCTTTTACGATTCTCTAGAGGGGCCGGAGGATGGGTATATATTGCTGATGAGATGTAACAACATCGAAACTAGTCCAATATTCCTGTCTGGCCCTCTGGAGAATAGAGGAAAGGTGTTTCCTCGAAAACCAGTATGACTCTAAAAACCGGTTTGTCTGTGTGTTTACATACAGACTAGCTGAACACTCACAGTAAAGTGTCCAGTGAAAAACTCGGTACATCTACATATGTATACGTGTGTGTATTTATATGCATACTAGTATTTCAGTATACATATGTGGATGTACACTTCTAATTTAATTATATATATATATATATATATATATATATATATATATATATATATATATATATATATATATATATATATATATATATATATATATATATATATATAGAGAGAGAGAGAGAGAGAGAGAGAGAGAGAGAGAGAGAGAGAGAGAGAGAGAGAGAGAGAGAGAGAGAGAGAGAGAGAGAGAGAGAGAGAGAGAGAGAGAGAGAGAATTAGTATATCTACCAACATATGTATACAGATGTATATCCATGCTAGCAAATATATATGTTATGTCTTAGTACCTTTGTGGGTCTATGCAAGGGGATACAGAACAATTATATGAAAGACGTAAAATAAGAGAATTTTAAAATTAACTTACTTACTAAAATTTTCACTCCAACTAATTAGTTTCTGTAAGGGAATAAATATAGTTACGCAAAGCAACTATAGAGAATTCCTTGACGTAAGGATTTCTCTATAGTTGCGTTGCGTAACTATATTTATTCCCTTACAGAAACTAATTAGTTGGAGTGAAAATTTTAGTAAGTTAATTTTAAAATTCTCTTATTTTACGTCTTTCATATATATATATATATATATATATATATATATATATATATATATATATATATACAAAAATATGGTTTGAGGAAGGCGAGTCTGTATGTTTATTGATAACAAGTGTTAGAAGGTAAGGCGACAACACTCGTTATCAGTAACTACACAGGCTCGCCTTCCTCAACCCATATTTTTGTATTTACAGCTGTGAGCTCCTCTCTACCTGTTTCGCTCGATTTGTTGTTCCTGGTCGGACTTATGTCGAATCACGCTTTTGGATCAACTCCCCCCTCTCTCTCTATCTCTCTCTCTTTCTTTCTATCCATTGGCTTGTTTTTCGGTCTCGGTTGCACGTGCGTTGTAAACCCTTTTGGATTAACTCCATTTTCCTTCTCCTCCCCCGTCTCCCTCTATCCCTCTTACTCACCCCCCCACCCACACCCCGTGTCTATCGCCTCTCACTTCCGATTTCTCCGTCTTTCTCTCTCTCTACACTTAATTTACTGAGAATAGCCACGGAAATACCTGCACCTCTGTTATTATGGCCACCGAACTTAAATCCAATGGCTTGGTTTAACTTGATCTATTTTCTCTTCGGTTACTCACATACATGTGCCATTGTCCTGTGTTCCCCCTTCTATCGGTATGTTTACTTCATTTTTCCTCTTTTTCATCTTCCCTTTTTTTCTTTCTTTCTCTCTCTTCGCTATCACTTCTTTCCCTCGTGTCATATTGATAGATAAAAGGCTATGTGCGCGCTATGGATCGATGTTCTGTTTATAATGCGCCGAAACATCTAGGACCCATAGTAAACAGCTGACGAAGGGAAACTTTCCATTACGTTTGTGACGCCTTACCTTCTACCTATATATATATAACTATGTATATATATATATATATATATATATATATATATATATATATATATATATATATATATATATATATATATATATATATACATATATATATATATATATATATATATATATATATATATATATATATATATATATACATTTAGGTTTGTTGGTTCACCAATGGATAGAACTGGTCATTCTGTATGGTCAACCTCGATGTAATATTAGGGAGAGCACTCGACGTAATGCAACTCACCGGTCTTTGCTTGTGTTGTTGGTGGTGCGAGTACGGAGTTAATTATTATGAAATAAAAGGAGGCTGGACTGGTGTAATTCCTTAAAGGTTTATTATACTATGATTATTTCAATGACCGTGTTCAGTATGAATCCGGTGACAACATCGAGTATTCGAAATTCAACATAGGAATATAATACACACAATCCATTGTCTGAAAAGGCAGAGAGACAAGAAGGCGGCCACACATTTAGCAGTTTCTAGTCAGGTCGGCCGCCTTCAAGTCGTACTAGAAACTGCTAAATGTGTGGCCGCCTTCTTGTCTCTCTGCCTTTTCAGCCCCATGGATTGTGTCTATTATATTCCTTTGTTAAATTTCGAATACCTGATGATGTCACCGGATTCATACTGAACACGGCCATTGACATGTTCATAGTATAATAAACCTTTAAGCCTCCTCTTATTTTATAATATATATATATATATATATATTGAATCGTATAAATATTTTTTTATTCGCAGATATCTCCTCAGATAGCTCCTTAGTTTCTCAGATATGTGAGTATTTATGTGTAAACATTTACACATAAAGACTCACGTTTCCAAGGAATTATTGATTAAAGGTTGTGATCCGATCGTGCTCGCTCGTACCTTGAGCTGATCGATAAAGGAACACGTGTCATGTGTGAATAAATATGTATATTAGCCGTTGGTAATAACGGGTGTAAAACACCACCACGATAGTTAGACGTTTGTTACAGCATCAAGTGCTCAAAGCTGTGCATCACCTGCCTTCACAGACCAAACAACTATTATATATATATATATGTGTCCCACCAAAATGTATAAACACTTTTATTAGAATGCTGTTGAAGTGTGTATATATTTTTGGGACACCCTGTATATATATATGTGTGTGTGTGTGTGTGTACACTTATACAGTCATATGATTACTTTTCCTGTTTGTAAATTGCTAATGATAGTAAGCAACGATAATAACTAAATTTATTCTAATCTACTCGAGACATGATATTTATTGAAATATAATAATTTACTTTATCTAAATCAAACAAAACTAAATCAAACATAATTTATATTTATTTTCCACTAAAACTTAATAACCGATGATTTTAGTATGACTTTCTTGTTTTGTTATTATCTTTATAATCATGTTGTCAATAAGTTTAGTTTTTGCAATAATTGTTTCTACTTTAGGCACAAGGCCAGCAATTACCCAGTGCATTACTGGTACTTTATTTTATCGACCCCGTAAGGATGAAAGGCAAAGTCAACCTCGGCGGGATTTGAACTCAGATCGTAAAGGGACGTAACTATGCTGGAAAGCATGGTGTCTGACTCTCTACCGATACTGCCAATCCACTGCAATAATGTTGGCTGTAATACATTTCATTTTTTTCTGATGCCTCGCAAATCATTTTTCATCATCGTTTCTTCGGTGAAATATTCTTAAATCAAGATTTGATTTAATGATATGTCATAAATTTACAATAGCGTTTAGTTCTGGAGATTGTCCAGACTAAAACAAAGTCTTAATTTCATGAGCATGTAGAAACTTTTTAATTAATTTGGCAAAATGAGAAGGAGCATTATCACGTTGGTATATTGCCAGTATATCTTCGTTGAGTTGGCTATTCAGTAAAGGGGAAAAGAAAATGCTTTTGTTAATTTCTTCTATATAATATCGTGCAGTGAGAGATTCAACGCAGAAAGTGAGTATCCGAGTACTTCGCCTGGGCGGAATACCATCACGCCATTATATTTCCACCCCTTAACTGAACCGAAATTTAATTAGATTTTCGCAAATATATGTGATGGTCATTCGGGAAATGTGCGATATTTTGAAGAACCAAGAAGATAACATTTTGGAAGAAAATTTGATTATTTTCTTTATACAGTTCGATAAATTGCTTTCAGTTAACATTGGCTTATTTTAAATAGTTGGAAATTTGAGATGCAAATGTATTTCAGTTTCTTTCAGGTTAACCTTTCCGTGACTATATTTCTAATTCAATAACCTGCACCGGAATAAAAATTATATTTTTATTATAATGTAACGAATGGTTTTTATATTCAATTATATTTCAGAGTTTCAATTTAACTAGGGATCTTTTAAGTTTAATAATTTTAGGACGGATTATTACCAAAAGGTATTTAAGTTTTACTGATGACAAGTATACTATACGGCAACCTCAGAGAATCTAGCCGTCACTACGTGTGTATACATATTAAGCTTAATGTAGATACATTGGAATGTCGTAAAGGCTGTATCTTTGATCTTTGTTTTTACAAACTTACTGTAAACAAAAAAAAAGCCATGAATGGTCGATTGTTTGAAAAATCATTGTTTTCTTCAGTAGCCACTCACAGATATCCATAAACAGAGGAAAGACCCCGTCACAAAGACGAGCGTTGCTCTTCAGGGCCAGAAAATGCTTCCCCCTCGAAATCGAAATATCCAAAATTCCGGAGTTCATAACAGTTCATATATCGAACACGTTACTGTTACTACACACAGGCAAACCCATTCGACTGATCACATATACTAATATATGATTCAGAGACGCCCCCTTCACTTTATGTCATTTCTGTCCCTACAACATAGGACTCGGTATTCCAGATGTGAATTGATTCGTACCAGCTCCAATCAGACATTTGTTACATCTCTCTATTCTCCTCTCACTGAACACGTGTAAACTTCCAAAGCTTCCCATCGTTATTACGCTCAGTTCTTCTTCCTCCACGTGTCGGTCATCTGGGATTATATCTTTCTACCTATTTTTCCTGCAAGTACATTAATACAATAGATTGCTTGCAAAGGTCATGGACTCATTCACTCCCTCTAGGTAGCACGGACGAAAAAAATAATAAACAAGAAAAACGGTGACTATACGGAAATTGTTTCTAACTGAATGATGTGACACTAATATACAATGTGATCTTCCAATTCTTAAGACGTGTGATTTCGGGAAGATTTGTCTTCAATAGCTAGCAATATGTGTAACCGTACAGTGATATCGCTTTCGCTTTAATGTCTCGTAATAGCGCGTCAAGAAAACATTTCTTTCCGATGCTGGTCGTAAAATTCTTTAGTAAAAAGTGATGCACATCTTTCCATGACAATCTAGATATTTTCTTTCATACACCTATCGTTAAAGTCGTATCATTTTTCTCGTGGAAGCGATTAAATCTGTTTCTTTTCATCCCAGAGTGCACTCTGATGATGCAGATATAATTTTAAAGGCCTTCGAGTAATTACCGACTCGTTTTTTTTATTTTCTAGACATATGAATACATATTCAAATATGTTTTTTTTATATGTTTTAATACGGTAGGATAGTGAGTATGATTTCAGAAAGATTTGTTTCATACATAGAACAAGTAGAGCAACATTAAACTGGCTTTCTGCTGTTTGAACTAGGGCCAGTATTTCGTTTAGTTGATTTTTCTCATTTTTCTGGACTATTTTCTAACCATAATGGTTAATAATACATATTGCCTGCAACATTCTGTATTCCATAGCTTTGATCTTTGTCTTGAAGGTGAAGGACCTTTGGAAGTTGACAAACGTTTACTTCCTTTCGTGAGAAGTATGGATTATAAAATAGATAAATAAAATGCATGACGTCAAAATGAAACAATGCATTACATAATTGCATAAAATTCGATGAAAAATAATATGAAATTTTAATTAGAGAGAAAGTTTGAACTGAAATTTTCATAGAAAAATCAGAGAGGAGGAGGAAAACTGAAGTCAAAGAACAAAGCCTTTAACAAGAAAACATTCTAAGCAGTTTTATTCAATAGAAAGACCTAATAATAAAACACGTTACTCACATAAAGCTCGTTATTAAATTTTAATACAAAACTAATATCCGCAGCAATTTTTGCATGCTTTTTAGAAAAAATATTGTATCCATGTTTTGGAAGTGCTTCATTGTTTTTATATATGCATGCATGTGTGTGTGTATGTATGTATGCATGTATGTATGTATGTATGTATGTAATATGTACGTGCGTGTATGTCTATATATATGTATGCATGCATGTATGTATCTTGTAAAATATGCGTTTGTGTATATAAATTATATATGTAAATTCATATACATTGAATAGTGCGCACATAAATACACAAACGCATTCACATACCCACCCACAAACACACACCCACATACACACACACACACACATATATATATGTTTAGATGTATGTATGCATGCATGTATAAGTGTATGTGTGAGTAGATATATATATATATATAAAGGGATGTGTGAGTATATATATATAAATATAAAGGGATGTGTGAGTATATATATATATAAAGGGATATTTAATTTGTTTTAATTCAGCAAATATAATTATAACAGATTCAAAGCACTCGACAGGATTTCTGGAGCATAATATTAATGATATTAATAAATGGAAACTATATTTATAAAACCATATTTATTCTATTATATATATTTCAAGGGTACCAAAACTTTGGCACGCTCTCGTCAGATAAAATGCAAAGTTTGTTTTATAAATTTTGACATACCCAGGAATGAGACCTTAACGGTTTAAGTTTTGTCTGGTATCCTTGAAATATATATAATAGAATAAATATGGTTTTATAAATATAGTTTCCATTTATTAATATCATTGATATATATAAAGAGATAGATAGATAGCGAGAAGTGGAGGGAGAGCGAGCAAAGAGATTTGAAGTACACGTATTATATAACCTTAAGGGAGCAAAGTATTTGTGGTTTTGGCAGAAATACACGGCTCAAAAACCTGCTGCAAATCGAAATGTTATGCCTCTAAATGAATAAAATTACAGCCGAGCATGCTTTATGCTTCCACTAATAATTTGAGGTCTCTTCTCTTTCTCGACGCTCTTACGCATGGCCTATTGGACGTGCAGGATGTGACATGTATAGGTAGTAGGGGTAGCACGACGGCTGAGTTGATAACAATCAAAATATATCTCATCGGAATTTGAACGCAGAACACATGAACTACTATTGCCGAGCTATTTATCCGCTGCCAAATCTGTCATCTGCTACATCAACAGCTTGATAAGGGAAGAGTTGCGTTAAAGTCTGTCTCGAGCCCGGAGGCTCTTTAAACCGGTGTTTATCCCGGTTTCCGTGGCGTTAAGCAACTGAGAATACAAGAACACGACGCCAGTCCATTTTAGGGTTTAATCCCCAGCTATTGCTGTTATTCATTTTCAGATGAATATACTGGAGTAACGTGAAATGAAATGTTTTGATCACAACAACCGATTCAGCCTAGGATTCGAAGCTATGACGTTATGATCGGAAGTCCAATTCCCATACCACAAGGCCCCGCGGCTTCACATGGAAGTTAAGTAGTTAACTACTAAATGCATCATATAGCAGACCAGTATCATTTTCATTTCTCTGATTACTCTAACCGTCTGTATCAATTCCGTAACTGTTTTTTTTTCCTAATTATAACATCGGCTTTATTTATCATGTTTTCCAGTCTACTTCATTTAGTGTCCAGCTGAGAATATTGTAGATAACCAAATACTTGTGCAGATTGTGTATTAATAAATGTTACCACATCTTTCCTGTGTAAAAAAAGAAGCCGATCGTCAGATTGGACACATGAAACTATATTTCCTTTAATATTTCCGTTGCTGATATATTCTGCCTTTCACAACTCCTGGTAAAAAGCGCAAATAAAATTTAGAAGACAGTGCTAGATTGAATATCACAAAGCATCATGTTATACTCTTTTAAACATTCCTTCAATCCACCGCTATTGAACTGGTACTTTAAATATTGACCCCAAATGTATGAGAAACAAAGTTGATCTGGGCGGGATTTGAACTCAGTGTGCAATCTGAACAAATACCGAGACATATCGATGTATTGACAGAGTGGAACACACTTCAACAATATGTGTACCTGTCTTTTCCACACTAATTCAGACTGCCTGAAGAGGTCACAGCCAATAATAGCTGTCACCGAAATATTTATAGCAGAGAATTTATAATAAACGAAGCCAAATTTTACATGTTCGACTTACTTATTATATATATATTAACGTGTTCGCTCCAACATAATTATGTACATACATACATGCGAATTTGATAACTAATAATATACGATATATTTTCGAATAGACATTTTAAATCCTGTAGCTATGAATTTTAAAGACAGTATCTGGTGCCACCTATCGAGTTCCAGCAGAAGCAAAAGAAAGTCACTGACATCTGTTTCTGGTTTATTTGGGTGTTGTTAACGTAACGGAACTCTTTACCTTGGTTCACATTTGAACTCAGATAGGTGCAAACATACTTGTAACGCTTATGTATATGGGCTGATTAGCCTTATTTCATACGGAGCTGTGCGAATTATTCACGCCAGAACCAGGTGCTCCTGATGTGTAAATGCTATTTTCGATTCGTATTTTGCGTTTAATCATCTAGTGAGAAGTTTGTTTTGTTATTCATTATTTTTCTATTCTATTGTTTTACTACTTTCTTCGGAAATATTTTGTACTTTCGTTCAGTAATTGTATAGAATATGTGCAGTACAATTTACGTTATCGAATTGTATTAAATATACGTTGTAAATATTAGTACTGTATGTTATTATACTTAAGGAAATTTGTGAGGTATCCCGGGTTTTTATGTTCGAGTTAATGTACTTCAACCAAATGCATCGATTATTAATGTTTAAAATTTTACTCACAAAGTCGCATTATTTATTTTAAGTGCGGTGGATTGGCAGTATCGGTAGAGGGTCGGACGCCATGCTTTCCAGCAGAGTTACGTCCCTTTACGATCTGAGTCCAAATCCCGCCGAGGTTGACTTTGCCTTTCATCCTTACGGGGTCGATAAAATAAAGTACCAGTAATGAACTGGGTAATTTGCTGGCCTTGTGCCTAAAGTAGAAACAATTATTTATTTTAAGTGCGGTGGATTGGCAGTATCAGTAGAGGGTCGGACGCCATGCTTTCCAGCATAGTTACGTCCCTTTACGATCTGAGTTCAAATCCCGCCGAAGTTGACTTTGCCTTTCATCCAAACTGGTTAATCGCTGGCCTTGTGCCTAAAGTAGAAACAATGATTTATTTTAAGTGCTTTGTAGTTTGACAGACTCTCAATGTACTTTAGGGTGATATACTCGTTGGAAAGACGACATCTATCAAGGTTCATACGCTTTTGCTTCTGGGATGAATTATATCTAGATAATAGCTTTGATCTAGTCGCCATTCCTTACAGGCACGCAATTTACTTATGCAGGATTTAATGTTTTATTTCATAACATTCTAATTCCTTTTATATGGAAACGTCTCTTTACTGTCCAAGGCAAATAGTCACCTATTCAATATGATCTTTGTATATATTATGTATTTGCTAGAACTGAACAGACGGAAATGACTTAGATTAGTAGACTAGTATTTCATTATGCTGAGGGCAAATTCTAGTTTTATCAGGTTCTTTTTAGTAAATAGTTGTGGTAAAACCTTGACCTTGTGTAACTAAAATTAGCTCTTCTGTATTTACCATTATTACTTACATTTTGAGCTGTTGGTGGTTTTCGTAGCAGATAACGTCGACACTGTTCAATTCTACAGAAATTTTCTCAGAGAGGATTTTATAAAATGTTTTTGTTTTGTTTATTTTCCATTTTATAATATTTCTAATTGTCCTTTGTCTGCAGGTTGTTTTTTATTGTTTCCTTTCACATAATATAATTTAGTATTTTATGTTGATTCGTTATTCAAACAGACTTTCGTTCTCAGTGTATATATATATATATATGCATTACATTTTATTCTCCCCATGTGATCATGTTTCATTCATTCAGATATGTACAAAGCTAATAATATACCCACACCAAATGTAAAATGAATGCCCTCTAAAGTTGATAACAGGTCCAGGCTAGATATACCCACAAAACTGTTAATAAGCTCTGGTTAGTTGTGGAATATAAACCTTATTTTAAACAGCATATTAATTATTTTAGTAATTAGTGCCAAATGCTTATGATTTATTTATATGTTACTAGTATATGAATGCCGCAAGTAAAATACCAGGACAGAATAAAAGAATGAAAAATTGAGTCAAGTAGCCCATTTCAAAATTATGCAACCCCCTATCAAGTAGCCCATCTCAAAATAGTGCAGCCCTATTATGTATCCCACATCAATATCGTGCAACACTATCAAGTGGCCCACCTCAAAATCGTGGAACCCTCCAGTTCTGGTCTTGATATACGCAAATGTTTGACATAGTAGCTGCGTAATGCAGTGTTTTATTCATAGGCTTCATATCTGAACACTTTCATTGTACTTGACTTCATTATTCTAAATCTTTCTTTGTAACTTTTAGAATTTGCTTATGGATTTTAACATTAGTCTGCTTCTGCTGAAATAGCTTTGAGTAATGTACACTTACTCGCTATATTCTTTAGTGTATCCTTCATTGCTTTATAACATATGTGATAATTTATATATATATGAGTGTGTGTGTCGGTGTGTGCATGTATATGTGAGTGTGCATGTGTATTTGTGGTAGATTCTGTTGTAGATCTCTTGTTTAAATGTTAATTAAAGTACTTTTTGTGTGGAATACCTTTGCCAAAATTGTTCAATCCTATTTCCATTATCTGTAGGATATTTTATTTTCTAAATAGATTTAAATCATCCATTTAGTAACAAAATGGAATTTTAATTTGGCAAATTTGAGGAATGATTAATGAAGATAAGGTGTTTCTCCAAATACATTTCACTTCTTATAGGGATGTTGTGGGTTATATTATCCTCTAGTCTCATAATGGTACACTTGTCTTCCGTTTCCTCATGACATGGTAGATATGCTATCTAAACATCTGTTATGGTTTACCTATATTTAATATCCTCAATGTCTAGGCAAGGATATTTTCGATACTATGTATTTGTATGCTGTCAAATATGCCATGCATATCAAGCAATGGAATTCTGTCTTCAATAACCATTCAGTTTATATATAGCTGTGTCCTTAATTACAGCTATATCACACTTAACATACCTTCTGCTGCGCCTGTAAAATAGTTTTGTATTACAGAATATCAGAATGTGACAGAGAATTTTGTGGTCAATCCTATCCTTTTCGCGCTCGTCCAGTTTCTTTACTGTTTCTGCGCGTCGCTTCCATCGCCATGGTCATTGTTGATGGTATTGTGCTACTGTCTCTATCTCTGTGTTTTCTAGAAGAACGCCCACATAAGTGATGTTTCTCCTCACACTTCAGATTTTTTCCCCAGCAGGTTGCCAGAGCACTAACTTGTTTGTCACCTCCTCCTTGTGCCTGATGCACTGGCCTCCGAGTCACATCCTTTTTTGTTGAACATTTAATGAAAATTATGGAAGATCTTTATAAGGTTTTGTATTTGTTAATTGAATTCTCCATTATACATTGAGTGTAATTCTACGCATTATGTTGTAGCATCCTTCTAATTGAGGTCAAGGTGTGGTATATTGTAAATTGTTGCTATCCATGATATTAGATTATAGCTGTATGTATGTTAACCGGGGGTGGGTGATTAAGACGTTTACTTCGTAATTATAAGGTTCGATGCCACTACGGGGTACTTTGGGTAAGGGTCAATTACTATTGACTTCGATCGAACCTTTGGCGAAAAATTGGGTAGACAGGAACTATTTGGAAGCCTGTAAGATGGACCGTACTTCTAAGTCAAAGGACCAACCTTGTCAACTTTCTATCACGCTAAATTATCCAGAGAATTACCATATGAGCATACGTGTTTGTAAAATCCTCAGCCACATGCATGTACATTTCATCTTTGAAACCGACGGAAGTCTATTTGTATTTTTCCATCTATTTTTTCTGAATAATATTGATTTTTCGACAAGTAATTAATGGAATGTTGATCCTGCCTTTCATAGGAATTCATCGAATAATGTTTGCTGTAGTTTCATGTATAATGGTCAAGTATTATTCCCAAGAATCTGTCTTTCTGAGCCCCTGGTGTTTACTGATAGTTATCTCTAGATTTTGGTCGTATAATAATACATCTGAGTAACGCATTCATCATTATGTCCATCGAAAAAAAAATATTTGCATGACGCGCTACGATTCCATTTATTTAATGTATTTACAAAATAAACATTTCAAAAAATGTAAAATAAAATACAAATTCCCACAGATTCGCTTGGTATGTTTGTGCTAATTTTCTGTTTTATCTTTTCCATTCCTTTCGTATACATTATGGCCCTTTATTGTGTTGTATATTTCGGTTCCCAATTTTTTCTCAATACGATTACATTTGCATTCTTTCTATATTTTCGACTGTAGTGACATTGTTTCGAATGATGTCGTAGAATGGTGTAACACTTGGTTCAAATACATCATTTAAAACAGTTCTCATGCTTTTTGAAACAGCCCTATTCGTCATTTCTCTCTTGGGGGTAGTCGTATAACGATCCCTCTTCCATATTCCATATATTATATTTCCTAAATATTAATCAGTTCTATATAGTCAGATATTCCTCAATGTTGACAATTCTGTTGTACTGTGTGCTGTTATTCTCTGCTTTTATGTATCATATCTGGAATATATATTTATAATGTCTGGTTATTCACATGGTTGATTACGAGGAATTTCATGCATGTTGTATTCTTCAACATTGTGGATTTTATATATTTTCGCTCTGTGACAGTTTTTCTTAAGTTTAATATCATTTCCATTTCGTGTATTATTATTTCATGTGTTGCTGGTTGGCTTTTGTGTTATATCCATTGTGTTTTGAATATTTATGTGTGTTATGTCTGCCAAATTATTACGTTGATTTACTTAGTTGTAGAAGCCTACGTCATTGTGCATCTAGTGAGCCTTTTTTTTATTGGGTTCTAGTTTATGTGTGTGATTTTTTTGTATCTGTATATCTCTGATATATTTGCTCAACTTATAATAAATATGTTCAATTCGCATTCGATTTAGTTGTTCTTTTATATATAGTTATCCACTGTAATGTTGCTGAGTTTGGGTGTGTATTTATGAGATTATGTGTATGTGTGTATATGTCTAAGTGTGTGTATTATGACTAGATACTGAAAAGAGTAGAAAAAAGCAATACCATGATCAGCCCTATTACATTAGGTAAATTGGGTCCAAACAATCACACAGTAATATATGGAATATATATATATATATATATATATATATATATACATATATATATATACATATATATATACGCCCACACACACACACACACACACACACACATATATATATATATATATATATATATATATATGTGCATTATCTTCATCATCATCATCATCGTTTAACGTCTATTTTTCCATGCCAAAATTTCAATTCATTAAATCAAGGCCAGAAGGAATTATTTTATTATTTAGAGTATTATTTAGAAGGAGGATAGCATTCATCACTCTTTTAAATGACACCTAGATTGGTAGGAAAGAGAGAAAATGAATTGCTAAAGTCGGAAACGGGACTCAAATGCTTGCAGCTGACTGGGCTTTGCTAATTTCACCACGAAATCCCTGTGATACATAGCAAGAACCCGAATATCATTATAAGTTCAATTTTACTATTTTCTTCGTTTATTAATTTTGGCTGATGCTAGGTTATGCTGTTGAAAAAATTGCAAAATATTGCATCCTGAATTTCACTAACTGAATTCTGTGGTGTGTGCAGCATTGACTGTCGGGGATATAACATTCTGATTGCATGCTACATCTGATTCGTTACGTTGTAGAGATGTTTTGTTGTTTCATGTTTTACATTAGGTTATCTGCAGTTTGTTGTGCCGAATATGTTTTATTTGAATCGATTTGTTTTATTGACCATGATTATGAAAGTAATCGCGCTGCTAACTAACATGCAAATCAGACATCTATTAAGGTAATCTGCAGAACGATGGGGTCTGTATATGATCCCTCGAAATGCTAGATATGTCATCATGTATCCTCCAAATAAAATCTTACCACCGTAAAAAAAAATTGGATCATGTAAAATTAGTTACTATTAGTCACTAGGGTGTCTGATCGATGAGAGCAGAATAAGATCAAATCATGCCTTAACATCTAAAATGACTTCTGAAATTACAGGACAACAATAATCCTCAAGACTGACGCTTCAGAGGAGATCAAGCTGTTATATATATATGGCAAAAAACTGATTTAAGAGTTTTCTCCAACAACAACAGCAACAAACAATGGTGTCTGCAGCTCTTATAGTGACTCCAGGTGCAACTCTGGAGACGCAAAATTGCTTCACCATCATCTCTAGCACTAGTTAAGTTAGCCACAACTAGCAATGTTCGTTGAAAATATCTGGTAAAAGAGAGAGAAAAAGAGACCAAATACCCAAGACAACCCCCCTCCCCCACCTCACCCCAAAAAAACAAGCACAGTCACCCTTTAACAACCTATAAGATGTTGCATTTATTGATCAGACGGAGGCCAAACAGGGAACTGAAAACTTTGTGAAAAGGCATAAAAAATACATGAAAGAACTCGGACAATTAGAAAATAATGACGCTGGGTCCATCTCTCGAAAAGGGTGTATCCTTCAATACGAACAAATCGATATTATGTGAAAGAGAATACATCAACCAGGAGCATAAGTCGTTCATATCATCTTTGATGTGAAGTGCACTCATTATTTACTAATACCAAAGAGTCACGGCCCTTTATGGTCTGAGTTCAAATCCCGCCGAGGTTAACTTTGCCTTTCATCCTTACGGGGTCGATAAAATAAAGTACCAGAAATACACTGGGATAATTGCTGGCCTTGTGCCAAAAGTAGAAACAATTAATTACTTATACCAATGCGCCAGAGGTACCTAAATGAGATAGACAAAGGGAAACAAATGGGGTCGAATTTTGGGACTATCAGAAAGGCTGTTTTGTAATCAAATTTCATCGTAATATTTACGAGATTCTGTATATCAAAGATAAATAAGCCCTTGGCTAAAACTCAACAACACCGACCCAAGAATGTCTCATAGAATATTCTGAAATTTCTAATATAGAATTCTACTGGCAAAACCTTTAGACGTTGCATAATCAGTAAACTAATTAACGCAGGTGGCAAACTCTCACCTATGTTTAAATAGTTTGACCATTTTAAATTGAATAATATTCATAATTTTTTTTATTGTTTTATTATAAACTATTAATTAGTCTATCTAATTACTTGTATGTATTTTATATAGATATTTAAACTTGTCTTTCATCCATTCACTAATGTTTATATAACATGTCTGTCCCATCCCATTCATCTTTGAAAGACAACGAATATCTCATGTTTTGTATGTAATTGCTCTCAGTGGCTAAATAAAAGGAAAAAAGACCATTACTACTACTACTACTACTACTACTACTACTACTACTACTACTACTACTACTACTACTACTACTACTACTATTGCTGCTGTTTCTTCTGCTACCACTTCTACTACTGTTACTAGTACTACTGTTGATGTTGTTGGGACTACTACTACTACTAATACTACTACTACTACTACTACTACTACTACTAATTCGACTACTACTACTACTACTACTACTACTACTACTACTACTACTACTACTACTACTACTACTACTACTACTACTACTACTACTACCTACCACTACCACCACCACCACCATCACCACCAGCACTATACCACTACTAGTACTACTTCTACTAGTCCTACTACTACTACTGCTACTACCTACCACAATCACCACCACCACTACCACTACTACTACTACTAGTAGTAGTAGTATTAGTGGTAGTAATAATAATAAATGTGTTCTACTTTTGGCACAATATCAGCAATTACCCTATAATAATAATAACAATAATAATAATGTTTTCTTTATTAACCACAAGGGTTTACATAAGGTACACATTAAGGACAGTACAAGACAATACAGTACGGTACAAATGGGCATTTATGCGTGTAAAAAAACAGAGGATGTAATAAAAAAATAACAATGAAAAATTCCCCAATTAGGGGGAGACTTCCGAGGGACATTTGTGGAGGAAGCCCATTAAAAGGCCACAGTGACCCTGACCACCAGGGCAAGTGCCCCCGCCCAGTTTTCCACCTTTAATTTACAGACACATACTCAGAGTAGGTCCACTCACTCGGGCCATACTTGCTTCTCTCACCCATCTTTCAACATAATGCTGGGAAGAGAGCACTTCCCTCTCTACCCTGATTTTCCTTTTCAAATGAAATTTGAAAAAGTTAATCAGGGCATCACCGAAGAGGTAAGTGCTCGTCTTCAGCCCTTTCAAACGTGTCCGCCATA
Source organism: Eledone cirrhosa (assembly GCA_964016885.1). Taxonomy (NCBI): domain Eukaryota; kingdom Metazoa; phylum Mollusca; class Cephalopoda; order Octopoda; family Eledonidae; genus Eledone; species Eledone cirrhosa. Next base: position 294,666,440 of record OZ024743.1, read on the forward strand.
CTATCTCTTTTTCCATGGCCACCAGTGAGATAAACAATTGCCTGCCCTTCCCGGCTAAAGGAAGAGGGCGGAGCAATCCTCACGATGGACTCAGCTGATAGCTGGATCCGTCCTACACGAGACAGCAGGTGTTCGACATAAACCCACAAGTCAGCAATGCTCGGACACTGGACGAGTGCGTGCAGGACGGTTTAGTCGCCCTGCACGCATCTCGAACATGCCCGGTTGACGGCACCTTCATGCCTGTAGAGTTTATCCCGAACTGGCAAAGCCCCTCGGTAGCACTGCCAGGCCAGGGATTTCTGGAAGTTGTCCATAGGCCTCGGCCCGAAAGTCCTTCCGAAGAGATTGGCTAGTTGATTTTCGTCGACGCCTAGAGTTTCTCCAAGTACGTCGTCGCTCTTCCCCTCCACTAATCCTCTATAGAACGCCAAGGTGGAGTTTCTACCGATCACATTGCCCGATTGGTCGAGGGCTGTGAGCGCCTGAAGACATTCCAGTCTCCAAGCGCTCCCTCTCGGTCTTCGCTTGACACAGGACTGCAGCTCTGTCAAGGAGACGAGCTGGGGAAAGACGCGTCTTGCAAACGGCGACCACACCTGATCATAGTCGAGGAAGAGGTGGAGATTTCGTATCCTGAGCGCGTGTCTGCGCATCATCAGCGACGGCATGCCCAGCCCTCCACGTAGCGGGTGTTGACAATAGATGGACCGCTTGACCATCGGAGCGCGTCCCTTCCACAAAAATCGTAAGAGCAAACGTTCCAGCGCAGTCAGGCGGGGCTTAGGACAAGGTACGATGGTCAGGCGGTAGCAGATGACGGACGCGATGTACGCGTTAGCCACCTCCGCTCGACCTTTCAGGGATAGCTTCCTCTCGGCCCATTTCTGGGTGAGAGAAACCACGCTGCTCGTCACCACGTCCCAGTTTTTGTCCGTCTGGAGGTCCGGACCGAACCAGACCCCTAGCAATTTAACCGGTCCGTCCGTCCAGCGCCCGACGACGCTGTTGGGCGGCATGGACCTGCATCTCCAGGTGCCGAGCTGCAGGCCCACTGACTTTTTCTGGTTGATCATTGTTCCTGTCACCGCTTCGTATTCTTTTAGTGTAGTGCCGATCGCATCGATGTGTTTGGCGTTCGATACCACTACGGTGACATCGTCCGCATATGCTGACACGGATCTTCTGCATCCTAGTTCGCGGGGGACCCCAGCCCCCACCCCCAACGTGACCAGTTTATGCAGTAATGGCTCGAGAGTCAATACGTACAAGAGGGACGAGAGGGGACATCCTTGGCGGACCGAGCGCATGATGTTGAACGGTTCTGAAAGGTGACCGTTCACTCTCACCACAGAGCAGATGTCGCCGTGCATGGCATCGATCCATCCTCTGAAGACGGGCCCAAAGCCAGCTGCCCTCAGGACTGCCGCTAGGTAACGATGGTCGCTCCTATCGAAAGCTTTCGACTGATCTAAATTGATCAAGGTCCCACCCGTGTCAGGTTCCTTAGCTACCCTCTCTACGATGTATCGCATGAGGTGGAGGTTGTCGTGGATGGATCTGTCGGGAATGGCGCACGTCAGCGCCTCTCCCACCAGACCACCAACGACAAGCGCCAACCTCTTTGCTAGCACCTTGGCCAAAATCTTGAACTCTGTGTTTAGCAGAGTTATGGGCCTAAAATTATCTATGTTATCCCCCTTGTTCGGATCCTTTCTCAGCAGCGCCACAGCTCCTCGGCTCACAGAGCTGGGAATTCTCCCGTTCTGTTGCCAGTTGCAGTAGACGTCTGCCAAGAAGCATCCGAACAAGTATGGCATATGTACGTAAAGTTCATAGGGCAGACCATCCAAACCAGGCGATTTACCCCTTGTGTAGCCAGTCATTGCCTCCCGTACTTCAGCGGCTGTTATCGGCATTTCGCAACACTCCGCCTCAATGGACGAGAGCCGCGGCAGTCCGTCGAGGTAGACACTAAAGTCGATCCCTCGATTCGGCCCGCCGCTGCCCCCGAACAGCTGGACGAAGTGTCGCTGGAAAGCTTCTCACATTTGCCCGGGATCGAGTAGCATTCGCCCGTCGTGGTCCACCAAAGACCGGATCGTGGCTTTGTTGCCACGACGCGCATCCGCCACTCGGGTCCATTGAGCGGCTTTGGTCCCCTCGTGTCTGAGAGCACGCACCTTAGCTCTGACAACGCAGCCTTCGTGCTTTGCATTGAAGAATTGGTCAAGGGCCAATTTCGCCGCAAGTACGTCGGTCGCATTGCTCCCTCTGCCCTATTTTTCTCTATTGCTAAATCCTTACTAAATCTAATGGACTCTATTCTAATTGCTATGTTCAGAGCAAACCACTTGTTGTTGACGATGACCCTCGTCAACGCCCGCTTAACTAGTTCGCTAATCCGGTCTCTGTAGGTCTTGCGCGCTGGTAAGGACGCGTTTAGCTTCCAGTAGCCGGGTCCTAGTCTATGAAGCCTATCTAAGTCAAGCACAGAGATCACGAATTTGTGGTCCGTGTAGCTGACTATCTTGAATTGTGGACAGCCTATGCTAGACCTATCTATTTCCCTAGAAAATACCCTATCTATATATGATCTGGATGACCCTATGCGATTTGTCCAAGTCCACATTTGCACATTCGGGAAATCCAATCGGTACCTGTCAGACAGTTCAAAACGCCTGAGTATGTTGTGAAGACTCTTGCACCATCCTCCCCTATTCACTAATCCCACACAGTCCAAGCGTGCATCTAAGATCCCGTTCCAGTCGCCCACTAACACTAAAGAGCGGGACGTTCCAAGAAAGGTCTCCAGACGCCGGAAGAAATCAGGCCGCCCTGCTCCTGTCGGGGCATAGACGGCCACTAACCTGAAAGCTTGCCCGTCTCCGCTGGTCACGTTCAGCACCACTAACTTACCTTCTGGGTCCAGGAAGATGGCCCGTATGCAAGATCCAAACCTCTCCGAAAAAGCACAGTAACTCCTCCCCCCCGATCCCGGACGGCTGGGAGATGCGTACACATCGTAGCCGCCGAATATCGGTGCGAAGGCCCGTGCTTCGGAGATTCTGGTCTCGCTGATGGCCGCTACATCTATGTTTAGTGATCTGAGGTCGTTGTGCAAGTGGCCCTGCTTCCATGACGACCCCAAGCCACGCGCATTTATGCTGCCTATTCTGAGTGTTGAAATGGAGTGGAAAAGATGGGAAAACCACTTATCTTACTTCTCGTAGAGGAAGGACGGTTTCTCCATCCTTTTCACTGCTTGTGGCCTCCTCAGGAAGGATGTCCTTATAAATCCTCCTGGGGAGTGCTTGTCGGAAGTCTCCGATGTCTTTGGGGAATTTTTGTTTTAGTATCATGTACGTTTTCTGTGTGATGCGAGTGATTTGTATGTGTGGAGATGGTGTGAACTTTTGGGTTGTTGTGTAGTCTTTTTCTGTGATGCTGGTGTTGTGTTGGATGTAGTGTAATAATTGGTTGTTGTTCAAATTTAATGCTGTGTAGTGTGTATGGTTTTGGTTCTTTGTCTTGTTTGCGTTTGTTGTGGGTTTGTTTCTGTTTCGCTTTTTGGTGACTTTTGTGGTGTAGGTGATAGTGGTGGTGGGGTTAATGATGGTGATGGTGTTGGTGTTTGGGGTGATGGGGTTGGTGATGCTGGTGTGGATGGTGGCATATCTGTCCTAACTTTTTTGTTTGATAGATTATTTGTTTCCCCCTGTATTTTGTTTTTGGAGGGGGAAGGGAGAGATTTTTTTCTTTTTTGGTTTCTCTTTTTTTCCTGTTACCGTTCCCACTCCTCGTCGTCACAATCTGTCTCCAATTGTGTTAGGCCGGGGAGTGGAAAATCCTCCACAGGCATTAGTTTTGGTTGTGGCGTGGTGGATGGTGTATTGCGCTGATGCTAGTTCTGGCTCGTTGGGTGGTGCTGGTGTTGGTTTTGCTACTGTTGCTGGGGTTGTTGCTGTTACAGTTTCTTTTGTTGTTGCTGATACAGTTGTTGCTGCCATCTCTTCTGCTGGTGGTGTTGATGGTTGAGTCACTGGGGTGGGTAGGAGATGTGGCCTCAACCTTTTAGCCTGAGAGCAGAAAGCCCTTAGGTGGGTTCCTTCACCACAAACGACACACCTAAGCCTTCTACCGTCGACGATTACGGTGAGGTGGCTGCCCTCAGTGAGGTCTATTACCTCTGGGATCTCCTCAATGCTTCTTCGGTCCGCTTGGATCAGGAGCTCCATCCCAGGTCCGGACCAGATCTGCTTTTCTTTCGCTATTTCGATTATCTTTGTGTTGGCTTCGATGCCGGCGAGGACGGCAGCTATTAGCCAGGAAATTTCGATGGCCGGTGGAACGTGGGTGACCCTGATCTTTACGAGTCTCTGGCCACAATAGCTTGGGACGAGTGTGAAGTCATCACTTCTTAATGGGACCATGGAGTGTTGTCTAGCCTCCTGTGGTGTTTCAAAGTACACGTCCACGGTTCCATATTTCTGCCCACGTCTGATGTGGGTTTTCTTTGGCCACACATGTCCCAAAGCTCTTTGGATTTGGCACTCGGATGCCCGTTCCACTCGGCGCGATTTTATATTAATTGTTCGATAAGACACGGTGCATAGGCGCCGATGCTCCATTTTATTAGGTGTGGGGTGGGGGTGAGGCTGACCCTGTACCCATCTTTCTTTACCATTTTTTTGGCTTCTAATACCTCCTGAGTTACTTGAAATGCTACGCACTCTTTTGTTACTCTGGCAAAACTCAGCGTGGTTTTCTTAATGTCATTGTTGCTGTTGTTGTGGTGGTGGCGTCAATGGTGTTCGGTGTGGAAGAATTCATTTTGGTTGAATTCATTTCGATATCACGAGTTAATTTATCTTTTTCTTTTGTTTCTGTTATCGCGGTGGTGGTGGTGGTGGCGGCTTTAACACCTGCAGTCATTGGTAAAGGCGGGAAATGAATATCTGGCTGAGACAAATTTAAAATATTGCTACTGCTTATATGTTTAGTGTTGGCAAACGTAGTAATATTTACAATAGTGGTGTCGGTGTGAGGTGTTAGTTTATGAGGAAAGTGTGACTCTGAGTCAGTCATGATTTTTCAAAGAAATTTTATTTGTTTGATAATTATAAAAAAGTTTAAATTTGGGGCTCAAGGCCCCAATATTTTTGAGTGTCCTATTCAGAAATCAATGTATGTGCACTTATATACAGTTAACAATAACAATTTTCGATAATTGGCAATTTTAAACAACTGAAAATAACAAACCTTTGCAGAGCTCACGATGATACGATTTACTACGTAGGTCGCCAATAATAATAATAATAATAATAATAATAATAATGATTTCTTTATTGGCCACAAGGGCTGACATCAAGAAAAACATTACAGACGGCACAGGACGGTACAGGATTGTACGATGTGTGTTTTGTTCGTGTAAAGAATTTTTATTATTTATATAAGAAAAGAAAAAGAAAAAGACATAGAAACATATATATATATATAAACAATAAAAATGAAAATTCAAACAATGAAAAATTCCCCAATATGGGGGAGACATCTGAGGGTTACTCGTGGCGAAAACCACACAAAAGACCACGCCACCCTGACCAACAGGGCAAGCGCCCTCTCTCAATTTTTCCATTTCTCAAACTACAGGCGTATATTCAGAGCGGCCCCGTTTACCATTCTCGCTACATTCAGCCACCTTTCAACAAACTTGCTAGAAGGCAGCACTTGCCTCTCCACCCTGATTTTTCTCTTCAAGTGAAACTTGAGTAAGTTAATTAGGGATTCGCCGAAGAGGAAAGTGTCTGTCTTTAACCCTTTCAACCTTGTCCACCATACAATCTCTTTCGCCTTGGCCACCAGGCAGATGAAAACCGCCTGCCCTTCCTCCTCGAAAGAAGACGGCGAGACCATCTGCACAATATACTCAGTTGATAACCGGATCAGTCCTACACGCGACAGCAACTGTTCGACATATCTCCACAAGTCAGCAATGCTCGGGCACTGAACGAGTGCGTGCACGACGGTTTCGTCGCTCTGCGCGCATCTCGGACAGGCTCGGCTGACGGCACGTCCGTGCCTGTAGAGCTTATCTCGAACCGGCAACGCTCTCCGGTAGCACTGCCAGGCCAGGGATTTTTGGAAGTTATCCATAGGCCCTGGGCTGAAAGTTCTCCGGAAGAGAGCAAACAGCTGATCTTCTTCGACGCCCAGGATCTCTCCGAGAACGTCGTCGCTCTTCCCCTCCATTAGTCCTCTATAGAACGCCGAGGTGGATGTTCCACCGATACTGGTGCCCAGCTGGCAGAGAGCGGTGAGCGCCTGGAGACATTCCAGTTTCCAAGCGCTATCCCTCGCTCTTTTCCTGACCCAGGACTGCAGCCCCGTCAAGGATACGAGCTGTGGGAAAACGTGCCTGGCGAACCGCGACCACACCTGTTCACTGTCAAGGAAGCACCAGAGATGTGGCAGCCTCAGCACATTGTTGTGCATCATCAGCCATGGCATGCCCAGTCCTCCACGCAACGGGTGTTGACAGCAAATAATAATAATAATAATACCTCCTCTGGCCCCATCTCTTCTCCAATTGTGGACCTGGATGGTCACTTGATCAAGGATTGCCCCAACTCGATCCATCCAGATCCACCACCCAAACCACCTCAAAAAGAAAAACCTAAAAGGATGAAATGGACCCGAGAAGAGTATAAAGAAGTAATATATGCATATTACTATGCATTAGGTTAGCCATCACAAGACAGACACACTTTAAACTCCTACAAAATCTGGAAAACTTTGAATCAAGCTAGCAGACGTGATATGGATGGAAATAAGTTGGCAAATGGATGGAGGTATATCTTCAGAAATAATAGACTCACAGACACTGAACTAACTGCGATCAAGCAGGCTGTGGAGAATGAAATAAATATAAATGATGAAAGAACTGAAGAATCTCCTGGAGATAGTAATGAGTCATAAGTCTTTACTGAAAGACCTCCATCTGACTAAATCACAAATAGGTTTGTAGAAATGAGAAGCCCTATTGAACCCGCTGAAAATAGCCAGGAGAGGGACATAGAAACAGTAATTGGAAACCAAACATCTGCTGAAAAATACAGGGAGACTATAAAGCAAAAAATACTGAATGAACTAGCAGTAGTAAGACATTCCAGTATAAATGATAGAGAACCACTTCAAAAATTCACAAATACAATCCAAAATAGAAAACAAATAATGATTGATAATTCTGTGACAAAAGAAATCATAGAAGAACTAGAACCTGATCTTATTGAGTTAAATGAAATCATTTATGCATCTGCTAGAGTAATTGAAACAAGTTGTTTACCACCAAAAAAACAAAAAGTCGAACCTTCGAGGTAAACCAATTTGGAGGAATAGAATCGAAATGATGAGTAATATCTTTATTGAGTGAGTTAACCGCTGGAAATGATATAAGATCCAAGAAGGTAAGAAAGCTAAAGAGAACATATGGACTGTCTTCTAGAGAAGCAATAGTTTCAACAAAAGAATCTCTGAAACAAAAAGTCCAAGTAAAAGCCCAACGAATTCGTAGATTCGAGAAGCGTAACAACTTCTACAGGCAAAATAAGTTGTTCTCACCCAATGCCAAGTCATTTTATAGAGAAGTAGGGAAGAAAGAAATAATTATTGAAGTCCATAGAAGAAGATGAACACTTCTGGAGTTATATTTGGAGTGATGAGAAGACATATAATGCTAATGTAGATTGGATTGATCGCCTGGAAAAATCCTACACAAATTTAGAAGAACAGGCGTGGGAAGTCATCTCTATAGCTGACTTAAGGACAGCCCTCAATAGATCTCATAAATGGTAATCTCCTGGTAGAGCCAGGGTGCCAAATTTCCTGCTTTCCTCAAGCTGTTTCATGGAATTTTGAAAGATCAAAAAAATACACCTGATTGGATAGCAAGTGGCATTACCTACCTTCTACCAAAGAACAACGAAACCAAAGATCCAAAAATCTATCGGCCCATAACATGCTTGTCCACCACCTGTAAACTATTAACCTCTATTCTCATGGAAAAAGCATACGTGTTTTTGGAGAAGAACATTCTTTCCCCATTGAACAAAAAGGCTGCCACCGAGGTTCATATGGTTGCAAAGATCGACCTTTGATTAATCGCATGATCCTTGAGAACTGTCATAATAAACACAGAAATCTCAGTTCTGCATGGATCGATTATAAAAAAGCCTTTGACAGCATACCACACTGATGGATTCTGAAATCACTGGACATCTTCGAAATCTCACCTGTGATCCTGAAACACAATATGTTATTATGGAACACACATCTCTAATTGTCTCACACCACGGGGGTACTGTGCTCTAGGAATATAAACATCAACTGTGGTATATTCCAGGGTGACTCCCTTTCACCCTTGCTTTTCTGCATAGCTTTAATACCCCTTACATCCGAACTTAATAGAATAGGGTACGGTTATATAATTGACAACAACAAAAATAAACCACCTAATTTATATGGATGATTTGAAGCTATATTGCAAAGATAATGACGAACTGGAAGGCCTTTTGCGGACAGTAAAAACGTTTAGCGATGACATCAGGATGGAGTTTGGACTTGATAAAGTGTGCAAAAGCCACTTTCAAGACGGGGAAGCTTATCAACTAAGACTCAGTTGAAATGGATGCTGAAACAATCATAAAGTAAGTTGAGCAGGAACAAACGTATAAATACTTAGGGATTAATGAGGGCTCGAGCATACAGCATGCAAGTATGAAAGAGAAGATAAGAGAAGAATATTACAGGAGAGTACGTGCAGTTCTGAGATCAGAAACGTAAAAAGGTGCTAGCCATAAATTCCTTAGCAGTCCCAGTTGTCACTTATAGCTTCGGTGTGTTGAACTGGAATATGAGTGAAATCAAAGGAATCGACTCCAAAGTCCGTATGCTACTGTAATAGGATGCATCACCCAAAAGCAGACGTGGATCGTCTTTACCTTCCTAGAACTCAAGGAGACCGTGGCCTGATCCAATTTGAACTTGCTTACAAGACCACCACCATTGGACTGGCCAAATACCTTGAAACAACTAACGACTGTATGCTGAAACTTGTTGAAAAGCATGAGAGAAGTAAGAAGCTTCATTCTATCTTGAAGGAGAGCAAAACATGTGCTACTGATCTCATTCTTGATCGCCAGGCTGGACAGACTAAAGAAACTGTTGCAACTGATGCTGCTAGGCACATAAAATCACTGGCAAAAGCAAAAGGGTAGGGACAATTAGCATCAAATTGGGAGCAGAACCCTCTGCATGGCAAATATGTGGCCCGTAGCAAACAAGCTGATGTTGACCAAAAGCACACCCATCAGTGGCTACATAGTTCAGGGCTAAAGGCGGAGAGTGAAGGCTTCATCTTAGCTGCCCAAGATCAAAGCTTATTGACTCGTAATTACCAGTCCAATGTGATGAGAAACGGAATAAACACAAAGTGCCGATTCTGCAATGCTGCGGTTGAAATAGTGGATCACTTAAGTTCTGGATGTAAAGTTTTAGCACCAGTAGAATACAAATATAGACATGACAGATTTGGCCATTATCTACACTGGGTAATATGTCGGCATTACAAAATCAAAGCTGAAGACAAGTGGTACAATCATCACCCTGATGCTGTAACTGAAGGAGAAAAAATAACAATTCTCTGGGACTTTCCTGTACATACTGACAGGACCATAAAAGCAAATAGACCTGACATATTGTAAAAGATCAACATAACAAGGTCTATTTATTGATAGATATGAGCATCCCATGTGATCACAATATCGCGGCAAAAGAATTTGACAAGCTACGAAAATATAAAGATCTGCTTATCGAAACTGAGAAAATGTGGCGCCTCAAGACCGTTACAATACCAGTGATTGTGGGAGGACTGGAAATAATGAAGAAAGGAACAGAACAAAATTGTTTTGACTGGTACTTCACATGTATTGAGAAGAACACTATCTCTGTAAGATTGATATCCTTCCTTGTATTTACATATGCATATCCACATGTGTATATATGTATACTGTTTTTTGGTGGTTTTTCTTTTTTATAAATCAATGTGCTGTATTAACTGGCTTACCAATGCACACCAGGTATTTGCCCTGGGTATTTTGTCTTTTCCTGGGGATTAAGGAACCAGAAAAGATACCTTCATGGCTAGTTAATGGCATTACATTCCTATTTCCGAAGAATGATGAGACAAACAATCCCTAACATTACAGACCGATAACTTGCTTGACCACAATGTAAGACATTTTAACATCAGTCCTAACTGAATATACTTATGATCACCTGATAACAAATGATCTATTTCCCAATGAGCAGAAAGGGTGTAAACAAGGCTCATATGGCTGTAAAGTTAACAAAATGATACTGGAAGATTGTCATAATAGAGACAAAAAATCTATCAAATACTTGGATAGATTACAAAAAAGCATTCGATAGTTTGCCACACAGTTGGATTGAAAAATATTTACAGATTTTCGAAATATCTCCCATTTTCAGGAAGTTCCTGCAATTCAGTATGAAGACACTCCTTTTGAATAGTGAAAAAAAATCACTTGAAGCTGAAAAAGTTACTACTAATTGTGAAATTGTTCAGGGTGACTCTTTATCACCGCTTTTATTCTGCATCGCACTTATACCATTAAGTAAAATGATGAGCAATTGCAAGGGCTATTATTCACTGTGAAGCAATTCAGTGATGACATTAAAATGGAGTTTGGACTAGATAAATGAGCCAAAGCAACGTTCACCAGATGAAAGTTCAGACATTAATCTTGATCGGGGGAATGTGATAAGAGAACTTGATCAAGAAAAAACTTACAAATATCTACGTGTTTATGAAGGAGACGGAATGAATCAAGTACTCGATAATGAGGGAAAGGATAAGGAAGGAATGTTACCGCAGAGTAAGAGCAATCTTAAGAAACGGAATTGAATGCAAGGAGCAGGATCGATGCCATAAACACGCTTGCCATACCAGTAGTAACCTACAGTTACAATGTCATCAACTGGTCAAGAACAGAGATCCGTAGGCTCGATACAAAAATTAGAAAATTCTTAACCATGCACAGAATGCATCACCCTAAGATAGAATATATCTCCCTAGGAAAGAAGGAGGACGTGGGTTAATCCATTTAGATATTGCGTTGAAAACTGCAACAATTGGATTATCTACTTACCTAAGGGAATCACATGATTGGATGATCAAACTCGTTTTGAAACACGAAAGCATCAAAATATCATACTCCATTACAAAAGATGCACAAAGATACATTAATGAACTACAAATTTCAGAAGTTCCATTTACTGCTGAAATGAAAAACACAGAAAAAGCAAAGCAGGTAAAAGTAACTGCTAAGAAAGAACTGTTACAGAAACTGGCTAAGAAATGGCAAGAAAAGCCTCTGTATGGAAAATACCCAGAAAAAGCTAATAATCCTAATGTTGACAAAACTTTAACCCATCAGTGGTTGGCATCCTCTGGACTGAAATCGGAGACTAAAGGACTGATTATATCAGCACAAGATCAGTGTCTGCCAACAAAAAATTATCAAGCCAACATAATAACAAATGGATGCAACCCATTATGCCGTGTATGTAAAAAAACAACCAGCGACCATTTATCATATAATTTCAATGTGCAGTCCTATAGCTCCAACCGAATACCTAATCAGGCACAAAAGAGCTGCACAATACATACATTGGATAATGTGTAAGCATTTTGACCTGCCCCATCAAAAGAATTGGTTAGAGCAACAACCACCTCCCGTACTTGAAAAAGATCACATCTCAATCTTGTGGAACTTTAGCATCCAAACAGACCGAAAAATAGATGCAAATCGACCTGATATAATACTGAAAGACTTTAAAAAGAGGGTATGCCTGCTCTTTGATATGTCCGTTCCAATAGACAAGAATGTATCTATAAAAAGATGTTAAAAATTGAGCAAGTATAAGGACCTGGAGATAGAAATTGGAAAAATGTGGAAATTGTGGAAATTGAGAACTAAAACAATACCAGCGGTTGTAGGCGCTCTTGGAATCATATCTAAGGGGTCTAATGATTACTTATCGCAAATCCCAGGAAACCCGCGTATAGGAGAAATACAAAAGAGAGTACTAATGGGAACTGCCCATATACTAAGGAAGATTCTGTCAATATATGTACATCACAAGTCTAAACACCTAAAGATGCATGTGTGTGTATGTATGTTCTTTCTTGAACATGGTGAACCTTGTTGTCTCTTGAGGTCACTGGTTGTGACTTGGTGATAACTCGTATAAACATAAAGAAAGATAAATGAATCAGTAATAATATTAATAGTAATGATAGTATTAATAATAATAGTATTAACAACAAAATGATTGTTGTCACCGTTGAAGTCAATTTTAGTCAATTTTCATTTATATCATCATAGTGGTCATTAGATTTCTATACGTACAGCGGTGATAGATTCAAAACGCTACTTCAATCACTCATTTGGGAATACATGTTAATATAATAAAACACGTGTATAAGATCCTCACAAAGTCTAACAAAACTTGTAAACATATATACTTATATTAGTAAGCAGAGTATATAAATATATAAATATATAAAGAATATGTGTATGAATATTCGTATTTAATTTGTTATATCTTGTTTCCTTTCAGACAGTCCATTGACCAAGAGAAAACCCATTAATATCGTATCTCAATGACAACGCAATATTCAATTTTATTTCCAGCAGATGTGCTGACTATTAAACGATGACAATGCATATATACATAGATACATACTTATATACATACAATACGTAGTTATGTATATACTGAGAGAGAGAGCGAGAGAGGGAGAGAGAGAGAGAGAAACATACACACACACTCACACACACAGAATCGCACACAGCCACACGAAAACCTACGCACATTTACATACATACATAATTACACACACACACACAATTATATATATATATACACACATATGTATTAACATATGTATATACAACGAAGCACACATCAATTTGTAAGGAATTTTGTACTTGTTATATATTATCTTTCTTTCTTTTCTCTAAATATTCAATATTTCAGTGATGGCTGTTGAATTCTCTCAAAGGAACCGACATGATAAATTCTCATTGTCAGGGTACATACGAAAAAAGCCGTATTTGGTTTATGCACACGTACACTTACACATGCATATACATATTAGATATACATATATCAAGAGACCAACCAACCATCTACATATATATGTACGCAATCACAAGCAAACATTCTAAGTTTGAGTGTGTGTCTGTGTCGGTATGTGTGTGTGTGTGTTTGTATGTATCCCTATAAAAAGAATAGTATTCTCTCAAGACTATCAAAAGCCAGCAACGGTTTATGTAATGGATAGATAGCACAACATTACAAATGGTGTTATTACAAATGTATTGCTTTCTAAAAACATGGAAAAGACGTATACATCAAGACAAAAATTGATTGTGAGGCGAATATTGAAGCCAATTATAAGTATATTATACCTTGGAGCCAATGCATTGCGATTCATATATTTGTACATAGACATGCGCACTCATGTAATTATATATATATATATATAATATATATATATGAATAGATAGATAGATAACTAGATAGATAGATATATATATTTATATATATATACATTTATATAAATAATATATATATATATATATATATATATATATAAATAAATAAAAAAAAAAATATATATATATATATATATTATTTATATATATATATATATATGTGTGTGTAAATATATATATATATATATATATATATATATATATATATATATATATATATATATATATATATATATATTTACACACACACACATACAAAAACCCTTGTCATCCAGTTTTTAATGCTTCACACTGTATATGGCCTTATAGTACATATTTCATTTCATAGCGCCTTATGAGACCGTTGCATAATCGTGTCTTTAATACAACATATCTGAAAGAAAATGTGTTAGGTTGTTTCCGCCCCATATATACATAATATATATATATATATATATATATATATATATATATATATATATATATATATATATATATATATACATATATACACTCTCTCTCTCTCAATCTATCTTCTTTTCACCACATACATATATATATATATGTATATATTCTGAAGGCGTATATATGTGAGTGAAAAGAAGATAGATTGAGAGAGAGAGATATATATAGTGTGTGTGTGTTTGTGTCTGTGTGCGCGCGCACTTGTGTGTTTGTTTCTGTAAAAAAGAACGGTTGTTTATTTCCATTTGCCGTAAAATGCGTTTTAGTAAAATACTGTTACGTAGAATTTACTAACATAGAATGTCCCAAAAGTTACATTGGTATTTGTAATTTAACTCGTATTTTTATGAGTAAATTAATATTATAACATAGATACGCTTTTATAATGTAAATTAATAACATTTAAATGCCAAAGAATAAATGGTATGATAACACATTTAAAATTTAATCATTTTTTTAAATACCTCGTTAACTTTGAGGAAACTGTAATATTATTTTAATCAAGATCTGAGTGAATTTTTCTGCTAGGATTTTCTATGTTCTAATTATCGCTCGCTTTCTTTCCAATTTAATCTAATCTTGTACCAAGGAAATATATTTTGCTGCTGAGTTTGTTCTTGTGGCAATTCACATTTCGATTATTGTCTGTTTTAATGATTGAGGCCCTACGCATGTTGAAATTAAAGCAGATACTACTTAGAAGAATAAATTAAGGTATTCAAAAACACGTAAAAACTGCTGAAATCTGTAGTAAACAGGATTTAAACAGTGCGAGCAGATATGTTACCCCCACTCATTGCCTAATTTCTGCTATGGCGGCAATTCCACCAGCTTTTTAATAATCAATGTGAAATTGCCGCCCCCAACTCGGCCTTATTCACCCGCATCGTCGCTCTATATGACCTACCCCTATCATCCTGTACGAAATCACTCTACTCGCCAGTATGCATTGAAGCCCTCCAAAATTGTCATGGAATTTCATAACTATTCATATCACCACTATCCACGTTCGATTCCGCGACACATTCTGTCATATCACACCACACATACCACACACAAACATATACACACATACACGCATGGTTGCCTTCTTTTCAACCTCTTATTGTATTACACCTATGACTTCACATTTGGTATCATATCATACTTGTACTCACTCCCTATACACGTTTCGTGATATAGTGCGCCGCACCATAAGTTAGATATATCTCTTGAGTCGAGCCAATAACAAATAACCTCCCTAGTGTTGCTCCCGCCATAAAATGTACATAATATACTTTGGAAGGTGTAAGATTGTATGTAAGCAAGTGGGGGTCACGGACAGATTTTGCGGGCAAAAGAAAAAAGACCGGCAGAAGACGCAGTGGCAGACTCCGAATAAGATGGCTGGATAACATTCATGAGTTCGGCTTAAGGTCTCACTTGGAACACGGAAATCCAGTTGGATCAAATGGAGACGGTTGCTTGTGACAGAACACGCTGTTGGGCGTGTTTGAGGACTGGCCTCATTTCACTACTTAAGTTTAAATTGGCTAAATAATAACAATGATAATAACTATTAAGAAGAAGATGTAACCTCTTTTTCGTATCAACACTCAATGGGATGGGTCACGACCACCTCTTGCAAAAGTACGTTATCATTATTAATTGTTTCTACTTTTGGCACAAGGCCAGCAAATACCCAGTGTATTACTGGTACTTTATTTTATCGACCCCGTAAGGATGAAAGGCAAAAATGATATTGTTTCAGACTTAAAACAACCAAATGGTTTTGATACAAATAACACACAATCAATAACAACAGCAACAACGAAAATAACAGCGATAAGGTTGAGAAAGACAATAACATTGACAATAACAATAACCGCCACAGCAACAATAACAGTAGCAACAGTATCGACGAAAACAACAATAATAACAGCCACAACAACAATAATAGCATCGACAGTATCAACGAAAACATCAATAATAACAACAGCAACAACAACATTAACAGCTGCAACAGTACCAACGAAAACAACAACAATAACAACAACAAGAAGAATAGTAGCAGCAGTAGTGGCAGCAACAATAGTGCAGCCGAAAAAGGAACCATTTATTTTGCCGGGGTGACCAGGAATGTGGAGACGGTGATATCCACGGAGGAGGTGATGGCTGTCGCAAGAGCCATGGTGACTAGAAAAACAAATCGACTCTTATTGAAATCTCCAGCCGAAATTTTAAAAGACCAACAGCTGCGCACGGTGACATACTGTACGATAAGCAAAAGAGTACATATGGTAGAAAGAGCAACGGAGGCTCAAATTCAAAAGGATTTGGTGTGCGTATGGGCACGCAAAACCCACATAACCTGAGGCAAAACGTATGTCACCGTGGACATGCTTTTTGCCACCCCACAAGAGGCGAAGTCTTACTCCTTGGGGTGACACTAAATAGTGAGGAGATAGTGTTTGTGCCCTCCTACTGCGGGGAGAATATTTTGAGTGTCAAAGACCCAGGTCCCGCCCGACGTGCCCATACCTTAGTTGCACGCGTCTGCCCTTGCTGGAATCGAGGACAGGACAACCACGCTGGAAGTGCAGAGGATAGGAATGCAAATGCTAATTCAAACCGACCATAAGAATGGAAGGAAGGCGCCCAAAGTGTTATCTCTATGGGTCGAAGTGTCACCCCAAGGTCTTTCGCCCACAGAAGATAGCAAAGGAGAAACCCCCTCATTCCGACATCTGGTCCGCTGCTATCAGGAGCAGGGCAGGCAACAGAAGTGGCAGGTCCTTCTGCGGTGAGTAGGAGGGCAACGTACGTAGCAAGCATACCAAGATCACGGACAACTAAAACAGCGACTGCAATGGCGGCAACATCAACAGTCGCAGTAGGTACATCGGTGACAAAATCGCTGGAGCGGACACCACTACCATGGAATGTGAGACAGGGGTGGAGTGGCAAAAGGTCTGCCACAAAAAAGAAAAGCAAAAAAAGCCTTAGCTTCCCCTTCCAAAAGCAAGGGCAAATAAAGAGGGGTATAGGCTGCAAGGTGACTTGCAGCAAGACCACCACCATCACCATCACCACCACAAGCAGCACCACCAACAATAACCACACCATCACCAGCATCATCACATACACCAACATCGCAAATACAACAAGGCACACACGCCCAACAACAGCAACAAGAACAGAGCTCCTCACCCCCACCCTAAAAAGTACCTAGCCATCAACAGTGCAAATAAAGAACCCATAGAACAAATAAAGCAGCACACAGACATTACACCTGATTACACTAAGAACATTACCGAAATATATAAAAATCGTTGAGATCAAACTGGAACAATACAAGCATTTAAAACAAAAATTCCCCAACCGCGTTGGCGATTTCAGAAGGTCGTTCACCAAGAGAATATACACGTATATTATTTGTGACACACCCATGACCAGCCGAAAGGAAGGTTCGACTGTCCCTTTCCCACAAGATCAAAGTAAGTGATCCTTTCTCACTTACTCCGTTCCTCACCCATCATGAACGTACTTAGAATTGGCAGTGAAAATGTACGTGGCCTGGGGTCATGTTGTGTGCAGGGCCGTCTGCTTGACGACCTCAGGTCACGAAACAAAGATGTGGTGGCCATCAGCGAGACTAGAATTTCCGAATCACGAGCCTTCGCACCGACCTTCTGCGGCTATGATGTATACGCATCTCCCAGCCCTCCAGGAGCGGGGGACGGCTGTGCTTTTTTAGAGTGGCTTGGATCTCGCCATATGGGCCATCTTCTAGGAACCAGAAGGTAAGTCAGTGGTGTTCAATGTGACCACAGCGAATGCAATGCTTTCAGGTTAGTAACCGTCTATGCCCCAAAAGGGGTAGGACGGCCAGATTTCTTCAGACGTCTAGAGATCTGTTTTGGAACGTTCCGCTCTTTAGTGTTAGAGGACGACAGAAATGATACCTGAGATGCACGCTGGCATTGTGTGGGGTTAGTAGATAGGTGAAGAGGGTGTAAAAGCCTCAACAACCTACTCAGAGGTTTTTAACGGTTTGACAGGTATCGACTATATTATCCAAATGCGCCAATATAGACATGGGCAAACTGCCTCGGGTCATCCAGATCATATCTCGATAGGGTATTACGTAACGAAACAGATAAGGCTAGTGTAGGTTGTCCTCAATTTAAAGTAGTCGACTACACAGGCCTGAAATTTGTGATCTGTGAAGTTGATTTAGATAGACTCCATAGGCAAGGTCGCGGTTATTGGAAGCTGAACACCTCGTTCCCAGGGTTTACCCCTCTCGCCCCTCTTGTACGTATTGATCCGCGAGCCATTACTATACAAACTGGAGACGATGAGGAATGTCCCACGCGAACTGGGATGCGGGAGATCTCTATCGGCTTGCGCCAACGACGTCATCGTGGTGGTGTCGAGCATCAGACACGTCGAGGTGCACGGCGCCTCTTTCAAGGTATATGATCCGGTAACAGGAAAAAGCGGTGGGCTTGCAGCTCGGCACCTGGAGCTGTAAGTTCATCCCGTCCGACAGCGTCGTGGGGCGCTGGACAGAAGGAACAGTTAAATTGCTCGGGATCTGGTTAGGTCCGGACCTCCAGAGGGAGCGAGGTGACGAGCTATTTTAATTATAGGGGACTAGTGTGAGTTTTTCACTCAATATATACTACATGTACATATATATATATATATATATATATATATATATATATATATATATATATATATACAAGTGGAAGCTTAATAAAATCAAAGCTTTGGCTGTGGCCAAGCAAAGTCGACCTACAATAAGGAATGAGTAGCAAAGCACTCAATAAAGGTAGGTCCTTAGAGTAATAATATACATTTAAATAGCTTGACAAATTGAAAATTGCGGTAGGCAAAACCCAACCATACAATACCAAAGTAACGAAAGAACTAATCAGGTTAAAAACATATCTGGACAGATCGGACGATATTCTGCAATACGTGCGATATGTTTCTATGAATCGGAAACTTATATATACGTATATATATATATATATACGTATATATAACAAAGAAATTGTTGTACCAAACCAGGTGGATCATAATGGACCAGAGTACTCGATATACTTAGTGTAGTACAGTGGGTACCAGGAAAAGTGTCGGGACACTGACGGCTGAGCTCCGGCAGTTTCGACACCTAGATCCGAACGGTTCTAGATCAGTTCGGAGCTTAGCTGTCGGGTTCCTGACTCTTTGCCTATATATATATATATATATACCTATACATACTCGTATTCACAGACGCACACAGTTGAAACATACATAAAATCTTACATATGCATACGCATTACCCCCGTCATCATTTTCATATTTCAGAAAATGAATGTTAAACTGAGACCTAAATGACAAGTGAAGTATATTTAATATTTCAGAAGAATTGACATTTGGAAACTTATGAACTTCAAATATGATTTATTTGAAAATACTGATGAATTCAGATGTCAAGCCAGGGCAAATTCTTATCATTGACATCTACGAATACTTACTTGAAGATGTTGATAAGTTACTTGACATGTTAAATATATTCTGATTTATTTAATATCTAGATAATTTTGTTGATTTGTGTCAGTTATATTAATTTCGCCTTATTTAGTTTAATGTTTTTTGCCTATTTTATTTGTATACCTATTTTAATTTTAGTTATTTTTTTAGTGATTTCATTTTCGTTTTGTTATTGGTGAAGTCATCTTATAAGTATTGATTTTTGTTTAAATATCTCCTCGTAGCAAAACGTAGACCTCATTTTCATGTTCGCTTTTTTAATGTTTTGATTATATTCTCTTTGTCTCCGAGTTAGAAGATTTACATACAATATCGTAAACTATTACTAAAATATTGCCTGCCAAATCTACTGATGTCCAAACTAAAAACTGTGATAGGTCTCGCAATGCCCACGTCGATGTTAGCAGAGGAAATGACCTTAAAGCATTTGTTGGATACGATTGGAATACCCTTCCAAAAGAAATGATATATATGTATGCATATATATATATATATATATATATATATATATATATATATATATATATATATATATATATATATATATATATATATTTATATATATATGCATACACACGTACACACACACACATATATTTATATACATATATAAATACATATATATATATATATATATATATATATATATATATATATATATGTCTAATGGTAGCTAAGATGCTTCCATAGGCGGTATGCCGGTTGAGCACTCTATGCTCCAACGAAGCAGTGTAATATAGATTGGAGAACGAAATATCAGTGATGCATCGGAACTCAATTTATTGTGTGTTACAATTGTTTCCTCGGTGAACATCTTGAGGTGCGATCTGTGTGTGGATCTACCTGACTCTAGACTCGCAGGTTCCTCGGACATGTCCATTGATTTCGGAGCAAATCCTCTTTCTGCGGATTCTGACCCTACAGGTCTATATCGTCCACTTTCATCCGCTTTGCGCGTCTTTGGATTGGTCACTGGTTAGTGACGTCATCATTATCTGACCACTGGTAACAGCCCGGTGACTGTCAGGGCGTGAGCTGTCACACACCCACTGTCCCGTCGGCAAAATTACTGCTGTTTATCAGCTCACACTCCCACTCGGACACACACAGATACTGACAGATACATACAGAGTAGCTTGTGTGCTTACGTTCACACATGCACGCTCAGAAGCATGCACACATATCCATGTGTACACACTCACACATAAATAGGCACACACATATACGCATACATAGACACAAAGAGGCACACACACACTCACGCGCGCGCGTGCATATACGCCCGCATATACAGACACACACACATACACATACACGCACCCGTTTACACATGCACACACACACGTACGCATCCGTACACATACTCGCACAGATATATATACATAAATACACATACATACACACATATGCACATCTGCACATATATATGCATAAATACACACGTACGCATACATATATATATATATATATATATATATACACCTACCCACACGCCCACACACACGTACACATACGTCTACACACATAAACACACACATAGTTACACATATATATGTATATATACACATACATACCTTTATATACTTTTTTCCCATACACGTGTGCATACACACACACACACACACACACACACAGAGAGACTCGCACAAAGATTCTTACACATATGTATATATGTATATACATACATCTACACACACATTAAAAAAATATGCAAAAAATACATGTAAACAATCATATAAAGATACACATTGGGCTGTACATGCAAAAATGCACCTTGGTGTACTTGCTTAGCTAAGCATTGTAGCTTCTTATCTACCTTAAGGGCGACGGCAAGGTCTTTGGCTTCTGTATTGATGTCGTGGTAGGACGTAGAGTTAGCCTTCTATATTTAGAGGTTATAGCGTTATGTGCCAAGTGGCTGTAAGTAGTGTTGTTGACTTCGTAAACATTATTGGTTTTGTGAGAAGGAACGAAAGTGTTATTGGAAGACCTAAATTTCTTAATATCATTTCTATGTTTAGTTTGAAAGGTGTTAGGGTGTTTGCGAAAGGAAATTTTAGCGACTAAGTGAAGAAGGTCCGCCTCGAAAGGAGCGAGTTCAGTTACCTTAGGAGGGTAGTCTCTCGATTTCCGATTGAAGGTGTTACTGGTGCCTGTAATTTTGTCGTCAAAAGCTAGGGCTCGCCAACTTAAGAGTCTGACGACATCTTCCGCTTTGGTCCGCTGTGGTTACTTCCAACTGACAAAATCAACCACATGAGATCAAATCCTATGTGGATATGGCGGAGGGCCGATTTAAGGAACGATTCCTGAACCATCAGTCGACATTTACATCCCGGACAAAAGATCATCGACGAAACTTGCGAGCCACATATGGTCCCTCAAGGACTCAAGTATAGACTACTCCATTCAATAGAAAGCCATCAATAAGTCCAAGCCATACGCAAGGGGCAATCCGTCTTGTGGATTATGTATTGATGAACGGATAAATATTCTAAAGAGATTACGCAATATCGATTGCCTAAAATCAAGTGAATTCTTCACACGTTGTCCACATGTCTGGAAACACCTCTTACATAACTACAAAGCTCCGGATTGAAAAACAACAACATCCTAATTTCTTATCAACTAGAACCTTTCGGACTTTAGCAGTTATCTCCCTTACACCTCTCGCATGTAGTTTTGTATTGAGTGGAGTGATCGTTTCTGCGAATGCGCGTTCATACGGTTATCCTTCCTGTTCCGTATAACCATGTCCATTACGAGATGAGGATCCGCTAAGGTGAAACAATCGTTCTTGGTATGGTGAACTAACTGTTGTGTAACCATTTCTACCTAACTCGTCCCATGGATTGAGTGCTCTACCGCTACGGATATTACCTACCAGTGCTCGACCTCTCTCTCTATATATATATATATGCATATATATATATATATATATATATATATATATATATATATATATATATATATATATATATATATATATATATATATATATATATATATATATATAAATATATATATATATATATATATATATATATAAATATATATATATATATAAAGAAAAAGGGATGAAATCGAAAATGCAACTGAAGTCTTATTTTTTTTAAAAATATATATTTTTATTTGGTTCCTTTACCGGTTTCGCAGTTCTTCTGCTTTTCAAAAGGTGAGTTGAGATGGAGGGTCTGTGGTTTTTCTCACATCTCACATCTCCCAGATGTGAGAAAAACCACAGACCCTCCATCTCAACTCACCTTTTGAAAAGCAGAAGAACTGCGAAACCGGTAAAGGAACCAAATAAATATATATATTTTTTAAAAAAATAAGACTTCAGTTGCATTTTCGATTTCATCCCTTTTTCTTTATACTTCCACTCGTGTAGGACACCTCGGTTATTTTTCCTTTTGTAAAAAAGACCTCACTTTCTAATATATATATATATATATATATATATATATATATATATATATATATATATATATATATATATTTAAAAGAATAGAGGTGTAACACACAAGTTATGATATATTGGGAAACGGAAAAGAAAATGCTGACAAATTGTTCACAGTGAAAAATAGTTTAATTAGGAATAAGTGAGAATTAGTAATAGTATTGGTTAGTATTCAGGTTTGGTTATAAGTTTTACCGGTTGCGCATTTCTAATACTTTTCAAAAATAATTTTGAGATAGAGCGTCCATGATGTTTGCTCTAATCAAGTAGGCAGTGATTTTTTCAATGTCCTGGAATTTAGTCCTCGCTTGCTTTTTTCCATCCACTGAATTATTTTTGTATAAGTTCCCTGTGTCCACGCATTGCCTGGGAACTTAGCTGAGAATAGACTCCTGATGACGAAAGGATTTTCTCCATGTTGTTCCGTTCGGAAACCATGTTCATTCCCTTTCAGAAACTAATTAGTTGGAGTGAAATTTTAGTAAGTAAGTTAATTTTTATAATTTTCTTATTTTACGTCTTTCATATATATATATATATATATATATATATATATATATATATATATATATATATATATATATATATATATATATATAACAAGCGAATTGTGGTAGGGAACAAGATGGACCATAACGCACCAGAGTACTCAATACTTAGGGTAGTAGAGTGGGAAATAGGAAAAAGTATGACCCCGACGGCAGATCTCAAGCCGTTTCGACGGCTATTTCGTCCAGAAATAGCCGTCGAAACGGCTTGAGCTCTGCCGCCGTGGTCATACCTTTTCCTATATATATATGTGAATATGTATATATATATATATATATATATATATATATATATATATGTGTGTGTATATAAGAAAGTGAGGTTTTTTTACAAAATGAAAAAAAAACGAGGTATTCTACACGTGTTAAAGGTATAAGGACAAAAGATGAAATCGAAAATGCAACTGGAGCCTTTTCTTTCTGAAATATATTTATTTGTTTCCTTTACTGGTTTCGCAGTTCTTGTGTTTTTCAAAAGTAGAATTGAGATGGAGGGATTTTGGTTTTTCTCATAACTGGTTGGTGTTTGAATGTTACTTCTGTTTTATATTGAAAAAAGTGGCTCGAAATGGTAGGTTTTTAGAGAAGTAATTTGATTGGTTGGTGAATAAGTATAGTAAATTTCGCGTTAGTTCGCGTTACAAAGTTCTATTATGTTTGCCTTCAAAGAAAGGTGGGGTCTCAGGTTATTTTTTCATATATGAGTGAAGTTTGGTTGGTCGATGAGGTCACGTGAATAACCAAATCAGCTTTCGCGCCAGTTTGTGTTTACATACACACACAAACATACACACACACATGCACATATATATATATATATATATATATATATATATATATATATATATATATATATATATATATATATATATATATATATATATATATATATATATATATATATATAGATATATATATATATATATATATAGTATAAAGATAACGAAAAATCAGTGATGCATCTGGATGCAATCTTTATACTACCTACACTCTACTCTGGTGAATATCGAGTGCTAATTTTGGCATACCGCCTATGGAAGCACCATAGCTAACATTATACACAACTATATATATATATATATATATATATATATATATATATATATATATATATATATATATATATATATATATATATATATATATATATATATATATACATATATATATATATATATATATACATATATATACATTCATATGTATATATATATATATATATATATATATATATATATATATATACATTCATATGTATATATATATATACATATATACATATATATATATATTAAATATAAAAAAAACTTCTATAGCACTAGAACTGTTTCATTCGTGAGAAATCATCAGGAAGCTAACTGTCCAAGTAATATCCAAGATATTACTTGAATAGTTAGCTTCCTGACGATTTCTCACGAATGAAACAGTTCTAGTCCTGTAGAAGCTCTTCTATATTAAATATCTTTACTCTGCTTTGTATTGCGTAGCTTACTGTGATTAACCCCGATTGAACCAGGTATAAACATATATATATAAGCAAAGGGAAGTGAGGTTCCATACAAAACAGTGGGAAAAAAATGAAGTTGGAAATAACACGGGGGATATATTTAAGCTTCTGTTTTTCTTTTTTGATTCGTCAAACTGACATTATTGAAAAGATAGTTTTATTAAAAAGATAGTGTTATTAAAAAATGAGGGACAATTCTTTTTTGAAAATTTTTTTATGAAAAAAAGTGTATGAAAATATTACCAGTTTCGATGTATCCATCTTGTCAAATTCAGTGAAAAAAGTTAATTAAAAGAGGGAGTAAAAAATGTGTTTAAAATTAAAATTAAAATCGAGACAGTAATTATTAAGAGGACATTTAGTTCTATTAGGGCAATTGCATTTACGAAAAACAAACAAAAATTTATTCAGTTTGACATTGCCAGTTACTATTCTTCTATTTCTCCTTCACTCCTCAACAAAGCTCTCTCTTATGCGTTAAATATTCGGACATCACTACAGATGAATTGAACATCATTCTCACCGCAAGAAAAACTATCCCGGAATTCAACAACGAATATTGGACAAGAACTGACACTTCCAACAATTTTGACATCACCAAGGGTTCGTTGGATTCAGCGCAATTGACGGACTTGGTTGGAATCTTCATTTTGAACTCTTTAAATCGGAAAATTACTCAACTTCGCGGTGGAATTTATCGTGACGATGCCCTTTTTACTGTCTTAAACTGTAACATAGTAAACCTTAATATTATCAAGAATAATATACTTGATCTATTTAAGCACCTTAACGTAAAAATTGAACTTGAGAACAGCGTTAAATTAGCTAACTTCTTAGATATATCCCTTAATCTTGACACCTGCCTATATTACCCATACCATAAGGATAATGAGAACCTAAATTATGTATATTTTAAATCAAACCACCCTATTAATGTTAAAACTGCCATAGTCAGAAATGTTGAAAAAAGAGTTTCTAATCTATCTTCTAATAAACTTATCTTTGACGCTAAAGTCAATTATTACAATAATGCGCTATCCAGAGCTGGTTATCCAGACAACATTAAATACACTAATGAAACCAATCCTGGCAGAACTTATAGTAATATAGCTAGTTATAGGCATACCTATAGCATAAAGAGGAAACCTAGATATAAAAATATTATTTGGTACAACGCTCCTTTTTCTCTTTCAATCATTAGTAATATTCCTAAATTATTTTTTAGGGCGTTAGATAATTGCTTCCCTCCTTCACATATTTATAGTAAGATCTTTAATAAATATACAATTAATTATATTCTTACAATTAATTATATTCTTATTCCACCACTTCCAGCATTTCTAACATTATCTCAAACATAATACTAACATATTAAATAATAATTCATATGCATACAACCCTGAGTGTCATAGTAGTAACACTATAAGGCCCGACGTCAATGTAAACTCTAGACAGGATAAACTAAATATAAATACAACGTCAAACGTAATTTCGATGAAATCTCCTATACAAGATAACTTAAATATAAATACGACGTCAAACGTAATTTCGATGAATGCTCCTAGACAAGATAACTTAAATATAAATACGACGTCAAACCTAATTTCGATGAATGCTCCTAATAGTGATCTAAATCAGGAAACATTAGCACCTCCTTTAGTTAATTCCTCCACTACAATTCCTTTTATAAATAATTCTGGATCACTTGCAAATGACTGACATTAATCGTAAATGCAATTGCCCTAATAGAACTAAATGTCCTCTTATAATTAGTCTCGATAAAAATTTAGTATACGAATGTAAGGTGATAACTAGTACCAATTCTTATATCTACATTGGGTCTACTTCTACTTCCTTTAAGGTAAGACTATATAACCATTCTTCGTCTTTTAAATACCCACTTAAAAGAACAAACACTGCACTCTCAGAACTCATCTGGTCCTTAAAAGACAAAAACATTAATTACAAAATTTCTTAGCGTAAAATATACAATGCTTCTCCATATTCCAACGTTTCCGTATCTAGAACTTGTAATTTATGTCTAGCGGAAAAATTTACCATTATATCTATAATAAATAGACGCACAGATTTATTTTCCTTTTGCATCCAGAAATCGCTTAGGTCATTTAACAATAATAACTTACTCCTTGATTAAGATTAAACACTTTTTCTCACACATATATATTTTTTTACACACATACCTTTTTTCTCTCATATTTCAGTACATTCTACAAAGTTTATTCATACTATGACGTTTTTGGTCCCCTAATTTTTAATTCACTATAGCAAACTCCTTTATCTTCTTGGGAATACAAACTATTTATTTTTAAATAGTTCATATTTAATGTTTCTTTATGTTATTTCTTCTCAATATTACGTTTTCCTAACCGCTCTATTTCCCAATTTTTTACTTCAAATTTATTAATATCAACATTAGTTGAATTTTCTAAACAAATTTTGACGTCATTTGTTTTTCTTCTCTCCTTCCGTGCTTGTCTTTGCTTAAATAATTACTTCTTCACAGAAATACCTTTTTAATTACAATCTATTTAAACAAAATATGACCCTATATCGTCTTCTAAGCTTATAAATCATGTAATGTAATTTTTATTCACCTTATCTTATTTTAATTTATTTTATTTTAATAATACATTTTAATAAAACATTTTCGCACATCTTGATAAATCCTTCAGTATATAAGCCCTAAATAAATAGTATACTTAATTTCTATATCTGTAATCATAAACATCATCAATCATAAACCTCATCAATTTTTAATTTTTTCATTTATTTATGAATTTACAACCGTTATTCAGTTATTTTTCAGTTGTGACACCGTTTTTCAGTTTAAATTGTTCTCTCTCTCTCTCTCTCTCTCTCTCTCTCTCTCTCTCTCTCTCTCTCTCTCTCTCTCTCTCTCTCTCTCCTTTCTCTTTCTCTCTCCTCCTTCCTTCTTATACTCTTCCTCCGTTACACTCTCCTTCTTTTTTCCTTTCTTCCTCTTCCTTCCTTTTTTTCCTCTTCCTTCCCTTTTTTCCAATCTTATATATCCTTTTAAATTTATTTATCATATTTTGACTAGACACTACCTTGTTCACAACTGTTTTTTTTTTAGGCAACCTACCATGTCTCCCTATTTTATTAGCTGAGAACGCAAATATCGTCCCAGGAGGATATTTGTTTTTGAAATGCGCATAATAAAATACATGGAACTTTTTTAACCATCTTTTAATTTCTTCTTATATATATATATATATATATTTTTTTTTTTTTTTTTTTATTTATTGTATATATATATATATATATATATATATATATATATATATATATATATTATATATATATATATTCCATGCCAACTTTTCAGAAGGTATGATGGAAGAAATTTAGCTCAAACATTCGTTTTTGATTTTAATTTTAATTTTAAACCCTTTTTTCTCCCTTTTTAATTAACATTTTTAACTGAATTTTAATACATCGTAACCGGTAATTTTTTTCATACACTTTATATACTTCATAAAAAATTTTTCAAAAAAGCATTCTCCTTCTTTTTTTAATAACACTATCTTTTCAATAATGTCAATTTGACGAATCAAAAAACAAAAACAGACCATTAAAGATATCTCCCGTGCTATTTCCAACTTCATCTTTTCTCTATACCCACTGTTTTGTATGGAACCTCACTTCCTTTTCTAATATATATATATATATATATATATATATAAATATATATATATATATAAGCAGAAAGGATATTCAATTGTTGGTAATTCAACAATTATAAATGTTTATAACTGATTCAGAGCACTCCACAGATTTTCTGAAGTATAATATTCAATGATATTAAATATTAAATAAATGGAAACTATATTTATAAAACTATATTTATTCTATTATATATATTTCAAGGGTACCAAAACTTTGGTACGCTATCATCAGATAAAATATGAAGTGATTTTTATAAATTTTGACATAACCAAGGAAAGTATACCTTACCAGTTCAAGTTTTCCTTGGATAGTGAAGGGATAAGAGAAGAGAGGAGAGATATAAAGTGAGAGGTAAAAAGAATTTGGAACTGCCATGAAGTCAAAGTGGTCCCGATTGTCATAGGCGCACTAGGTACTATCTCAAAAGGTTTCCAGGCATGGTTAAATAAAATTGGCCCCTTCACGCTTTTTGGAAAGCTTCAAAAGGCATGCTTGCTGGGAACAGCAAGAACCCTCCGATACGTCCTGAATAACAAATGACCTATTCCCCATTGAGCAGAAAGGGTGTAAACGAGGCTCATATGGCTGTAAGGATCAGCTTCTGGTTAACAAAATGATACTGGAAGATTGTCATAATAGACACAAAAATCTATCGATTGCTTGGATAGATTATAAAAAAGCATTTGATAGTTTGCCACACAGTTGGATTGAAAAATGTTTAGAGATTTTCAAAGTATCCCTCGTTGTCAGGAGATTTTTGTCATTCAGTATGAAGACATGGAAAACGCCACTCCATTTGAATAGTGAAACAAAATCACTGGAAGCTGGAGAAGTTAATATTAATTGTGGAATTTTTCAGGGTGACTCTTTATCACCGCTTTTATTCTGCATCGCACTTATCCCATTAAGTAAAATGCTCAATGAAACAAAACATGGATATAAAGTCTATGACAAAACCATTAATCACCTGTTCTACATGGATGACCTGAAACTATTTGCAAAAAATGATGAACAATTGCAAGGGCTATTATCCACTGTGAAGCAGTTCAGTGATGACATTAAAATGGAGTTTGGACTAGATAAATGCGCCAAAGCAACGTTCACCAGAGGAAAGCTGCTGAAGAGTTCAGACATTAATCTTGATCGGGGGAACGTGATAAGAGAACTTGATCAAGAAAAAACTTACAAATATCTAGGTCTTTGTGAAGGAGACGGAATCAAGCACTCGACAATGAGGGAAAGGATAAGGAAAGAATGTTACCCCAGAGTAAGAGCAATCTTAAGAACGGAATTGAATGCAAGGAATAGGATCGATGCCATAAACACGCTTGCCATACCAGTAGTAACCTACAGTTACAATGTCATCAACTGGTCAAGCACAGAGATCCGTAGGCTCGATACAAAAATTCGAAAATTCTTAACCATGCACAGAATGCATCACCCTAAGGCAGATATAGATAGAATATATCTCCCTAGGAAAGAAGGAGGACGTGGGTTAGTCCAGCTAGACATTGCATTGAAAACTGCAACAATTGGATTATCCACATATCTAAGGGAATCACATGATTGGATGATCAAACTCGTTTTGAAACACGAAAGCATCAAAAGATCATATTCCATTACAAATGATGCACAAAGATACAGTAACGGACTTCAAATTTCAGAAGTCCCATTTACTGCTGAAATGGAAAACACAGAAAAAGCAAAGCAGGTAAAAGTAACTGCAAAGAAAGAACTGCTACAGAAACTGGCTAAGAAATGGCAAGAAAAGCCTCTGTATGGAAAATATCCAGAGCGAGCTAACAATCCTGATGTTGACAAAACTTTAACCCATCAGTGGTTGGCATCCTCTGGACTGAAATCGGAGACTGAAGGACTGATTATATCGGCACAAGATCAGTGTCTGCCAACAAAAAATTACCAAGCCAACATAATAAAAAATGGGTGGAGCCCATTATGCCGTGTATGCAAAAAACAACAAGAGACCATTGACCACATAATTTCAATGTGCTGTCCTATAGCTCCAACCGAATACCTAAACAGGCATGACAGAGCTACACAATACATACATTGGATAATGTATAAGCATTTTGACCTGCCCCATCAAAAGAATTGGTGGGAGCATCAACCACCTCCCATACTTGAAAAAGATCACATCTCAATCTTGTGGAACTTTAGCATCCAAACAGACCGAAAAATAGATGCAAACAGACCTGATATAATATTGAAAGACTTTCAAAAGAGGGTATGCCTGCTAATTGATATGTCTGTTCCAATAGACAAGAATGTATCTATAAAAAGATGTAAAAAATTGAGCAAGTATAAGGACCTGGAGATAGAAATTGGAAAAATGTGGAAATTGAGAACTAAAACAATACCAGTGGTTGTAGGCGCTCTGTGAATGATACCTAAGGGGTCTAATGATTACATATCGCAAATCCCAGGAAACCCGCGTATAGGAGAAATACAAAAGATAGTACTAATGGGAACTGCCCATATACTAAGGAAGATTCTGTCAATATAAGTACATCACAAGTCTAAACACTAAAGATGCATGTGTGAATATGTATGTTCTTTCTTGAACATGGCGGACCTTGTTGTCTCTTGAGGTCACTGGTTGTGACTTGGTGATAACTCGTATGAACATAAAGCAAGATAAATGCAACTGTAATACTAATAATAATAATAATAATAATAATAATAATAATAGGGAAGAAGACGCACGAGGTGGTAGAAGGTCATGAAATCGCTCCCGTAAGTTTTGAATTTTTAACATATTTAAATCATTTGTGAAATAACAACTCTTTGTACAAATGTTACGTAAAGCATCCGGCTTGAGCCCCAAAAAAATTCGGACCCAAAATATATTGTTATAAGGCTCAAATATTCAAATATTCAACTTTGTATTTTATATTGTATATTCAAAAAAGAAAATGGCTATAAATGGAAGAAGAAGAACCCCCCCCCCCCTCCTCTGTCTACACTATATAGAACAGCCAAACAACACCAATCTCACCAACACCAGAAACTAGATACACCACCTACCCCATCACCTCTCTGTGTACACTAAACACAACAGCCAGATAACGGCAACTTCACCACTACCACAACCATTCTCAACATAATAATGATAATAATAAATACTATTATTATTGTCCCAAGTTTTAACAAAATGTTTAATTCCAACATTAAGGGAATTTATGTCAACACATGTACGAGACTAACCCCATAGATTCACCGAACGGACATCAGTAACGACAACGCCATCACTACAGTCACCGCCGCCGCCGCCCATCCATCATTACTACCACTATCCCATCACCGCCGCCACCACTCCTTCATTGCTACCACCGCTACAACACCATCACTACAGTAATACGATCACATCACCACCACCACTGCCTCAGTATCGACATCACCACCACCACTGCCTCAGTATCGCTACCGCCGCTATTCTCTCCCATTGCTTCCTGCTAGTTGCTGGTAGCACAGCACTGCCACCACATAATAGAATTTCTACTAAAAAAGAGGAAGGCATCAAAATATATAGATAGACTCAAAAGGAAAAAGAAAAAAACAAACATCAAAACCAAAGCAGCACAGCAACAACAGCAAAAAAAAAACAAAAAAAAACAGAGAAAAACAAAAACAAAAAAAACGTAAAGAAAATAAGAATGAAGAGAGAAACAAGCGGACGGACAGAGAAGAGAAGGGAAAAATTAAGTCAGACATTCGAACACTACATTACAATGAAACTTATGCTTATTCATTTTTGGGGTTTTCTCTGCCTGTGTGTTTGTTTGTTTATTTGTGTTCGTCTACAGCGTGGTGATAATGCCACACAAGAGCAAAGTGGAGCGGCGCAACCACCGGAGACAGTGAATCCACAGATGGTTATGTAACCATACATTCGCCAATCCTCGATAAGAGTGTTTAAATATCGAACCTAAACAGTTCGAATAACGGTGAAATGGAGACTAGAACGTCATGTGACAGACTCTCACCCAACAGGTGCTCCCTGGCTCAGCAACAGGAACCTGGCTGTCAACCTAATACTGCTGGTGTCGGAGGAAGAAGAAGAAGGAAAGGGACCAGAACCAACTGGACGAAAGAATTGAATAGAACTGTTATGCAATGTTACCTGAAAAGTAACCCCAAGGAGAGGGGCTATAAGAGACGGATGCATAACATCTGGAACGAGATTGGTCTATTTAAATTAGATGAACAAAAATTGGCCGGGCAGGCTCGGGTAATAAGAACTAATGGGTGGATAAGCGAGCTGGAACTGGAGGAACTGAGCAGAGAGATTAGCTGGGAGATGGAGGGTGGAGTATGCCAGGCAAACGAGCCAGTGGGAAATGAAGGTGAAGAGGTCGAGAGAACGGAGGAACCACCCGAAGCAGACAATGATCTGAATACTGAGATAAATAATACCTGGAACAGAGATACGGCCACTGAGGAGATGAATGCTGACGGGCTAGGACAAGATTCGGTTGACATCCTAAATTTAGTGGTAGATGAATTGAACAATGATAGTGGGAGACCTATGAACCTAAGATTTGTAGACAGGAAAAAGTTAAAAGAAACAATAGGTAAGGTAAACAAAGTCATCCCATACCTTGAGGCGAGGAGCCTTCACCAGTGCAACAATATCCTCAAAGCAACAGCAAATACGGTGAGGAAACTACTTGGTATGAAAGCGAGAGGAAACAACAGACAAGAAAGAGCAGAGCCGTGGTGGAAGAAGCGACTGAGTGGGCAAATCGGGGAAATGAGAAATGACATAGGAAAGCTTGAGTCACTACTGAATGGGACACTAAAAAACATAGGCACTAAAAATAAACTGGAAATAAAGTACAAAACTAGGAGGAAAAAGCTAAGTATTATCAAAGAGGAACTGAAGCAACGCATTGTAGCAAAAAGTGCAAAAATCAGGCGATACGAGAACAGAATCAGTCAGTATAAACAGAACCGCATGTTCGACAACAACCAGAAGATGCTGTTTGGACAGCTTGAGGGGAAAGAAAGAGGCAACGACTTGATCCCTGAGGCGGAACAAACTAAAACATTCTGGAGAGGAATATGGGAGCAGGATGTTAGATATAATGACCAGGCAGGGTGGATTGAAACAGTACAGAGGGAGATCGGTGAGCATGCACACCAACAAACTGATTTGAGTATCACAGTTGAAACTGTTAAGGGGCAGGCCATAAAACTAACCAACTGGAAATCACCAGGCCCAGATGGTGTGCAGGGGTATTGGATTAAAAATGTAACATCCCTCCACCCAAAACTGACAACCATGTTCAATGACTGCTTGATGTCAGGTGAGGTACCAGAGTGGTTGACAAAAGGTACCACAGTTCTGATAATGAAAGACCGAATCAAGGGTAATGATGTTACCAACTATAGACCTATCACATGTCTGTCCGTAATGTGGAAACTGCTGACAAGCATTGTGTCTGAGGAAATCTACCATCACCTCTACACAAACAACTTGTTACCGGACGAACAGAAAGGATGCCGAAAGGAGTCACGTGGTACAAAGGACCAGTTACTTATTGATAAGATGGTAATGGGGAATTGCAGGAGGAGACACACTGATCTTGCCATGGGATGGATAGACTACAGAAAGGCATTTGACATGGTGCCTCGTTCTTGGATCACCAAAAGCCTGGAGTTCTTCAAGGTGGCAGATAACATCAGACAGTTGCTGGGCAGGAGTATGAGGTCCTGGGAAACAGAGTTGACATCAACTGGAGAATCCTTGGGAAGCGTGAAGATCAAGAGAGGTATCTTCCAGGGAGATAGCCTGTCCCCTCTGTTGTTTGTCCTTGCCCTGATGCCCCTGACCATTATGCTGCGAAAAGTGAGAGCAGGATACAAGTTGGGAAAGGGAGGGCTTACCATCAATCACCTCCTCTTAATGGACGATCTTAAGCTCTTCGGGAAGAGTGAGAAGGAGTTGGATGTGCTTGTTGACACTGTCCGTATTTTCAGCAGTGATATATGTATGCAGTTTGGTATTAGTAAGTGTGGAGTCATTGTGATGAGGAGGGGTAGGTTGAGCAGAAGTAACGGAATCCAGATACCAACAGGTGAGATGATAAAGCAAATTGACTCTGAGGAAGGATACAGGTATTTCGGCGTTCTGGAGGCTGATGGCATAAAGAACAAAAAAAATGAAGGAATTGTTAAGAACTGAATACATTCGGAGAGTAAGGAGCGTATTGAAGTCACATCTGAACAGCAGAAATGCCATAAGCGCAGTAAATTCCCGAGCTGTGTCTATTATTAGGTACAGTGCGGGAAATCTGAGATGGAATGTTGCTGAACAAAAAGAAATGGATAGGAAGACTAGGAAGCTATTGACTATCTACAACATGTTCCACAAGAGGAGTGATGTCGATAGACTCTACCTAAGGAGATCTGAGGGTGGAAGAGGTCTTATCAGCATAGAGGACTGTGTTCAGATGGAGAAAAACAACCTACACAAATACGTGACTGATAGTAAGGAGCCAATGCTCAGAACTGTACTGAAGGAGGGGACAATAGGCCAGGGGATGTCCAAGGAGGAAATAACACCAAGGAGAAAGAGCAGCCTTCAAGAAAAATCCCTTCATAGTACCTTCTTTGAGAAAACTGAATTTAGAGATCCACAGACATGGAACTGGTTGAGAAGAGGAGACCTCAAAAATGCTACAGAAGGAATGTTAATGGCTGCGCAGGAGCAGGCCCTCAAAACGAAGTGGTTGAAACACCATATTTACAATTAGGAGGCTAGCCCACTGTGCAGGATCTGTGGAGAGAGAGAGAGGAGACTGTGGCTCACATTGTATCCGAGTGTAAACACCTAGCTCAGACCCACTATAAGGGTGATGGGCAGGGTGATCCACTGGCACCTGTGCAAAGTAAACAATTTACCACATTCTGAGAAATTGTATGAGCATAAGCCAGAGGCGGTGATGGAGAACGATCAGGTGAAGGTGCTGTGGGATTTTAGGATACAGACGGACAAGAAACTGGAACACAATAGACCTGACCTGGTGGTTGTGGACAAAGAAAAAAGATCGTGTCTGATTGTGGATGTGGCCTGCCCATTCGACCCGAGAGTGCCAGAGAAGGAGAGGGAGAAAATTAACCGATACCAGGACTTAAAGTGGGAGATAAAAAGGATTTGGAACTGCCATGAAGTCAAAGTGATTCCGATTGTCATAGGCGCACTGGGGACTATCTCCAAAAGTTTCCAGGGATGGTTAAAGAAAATCGGCCCCTTCACGCTTTTTGGAACGCTTCAAAAGGCATGGTTGCTGGGAACAGCAAGAACCCTCCGATACGTCCTGAATATCTGAGGCTGCAGGTAGTGGCTTGATATTCATTCCAACGGACTTCCCCGTTAACTAACATCAATGACTGAGATTCAAGGAATAATAATAATAATAATAATAATAATAATAATAATAATAATAATAATAATAATAATAATAATAATAATGGTTTATTTATTAACCACAAGCGTTTACATAAAGTAGACATTAAGGACAGTGCAGGACAATACAGGACGGTACAAATGGGCATTTCTGCGTGTAAAAAACAAAAACAGAGGATGTAACAAAAAATAACAATGAAAAATTCCCCAATAGGGGAGAGACTTCGGAGGGACATTTGTGGAGAAAGCCCAGTAAAAAGCCACAATGACCCTGACCACCAAGGCAAGTGCCCTCTCCCAGTGTTTCACCTTTAATTTACAGATATATACTCAGAATAGGCCCATTCACTCGGGCCATTCTTGCTTCTTTCACCCATCTTTCAACAAAATGCTGGGAAGAGAGCACTTCCCTCTCTACTCTGATTTTCCTTTTCAAACGAAATTTGAAAAAGTCAATCAGAGCATCACCGAAGAGGTAAGTGTTCGTCTTCAGCCCTTTCAAACGTGTCCACCATACTATCCCTTTCGCCATGGCCACCAGACAGATAAAAACTGCCTGCCCTTCCCGGCTAAAGGAGGAGGGCGGGGCAATCCTCACGATGGACTCAGATGATAGCCGGATCCGTCCTAAACGCGACAGCAGGTGTTCGACATAGACCCACAAGTTAGCAATTTTCGGACACTGGACGAGTGCGTGCAAGACGGTTTCGTCGCCCTGCGCGCATCTCGGACATGCCCGGTTGACGGCACCTCCATGCCTGTAGAGTTTATCCCGAACTGGCAAGGCTCCTCGGTAGCACTGCCAGGCCAGAGATTTCTGGAAGTTGTCCATAGGCCCTGGCCCGAAAGTTCTTCCGAAGAGATTGGCTAGTTGATTTTCGTCGACGCCTAGAGTTTCCCCAAGTACGTCGTCGCTCTACTCCTCCACTAATCCTCTATAGAACGCCGAGGTGGAGTTTCCACCGATCACATTGCCCGATTGGTCGAGGGCTGTGAGCACCTGAAGACATTCCAGTCAATAATAATAATAATAATAATAATCACCTCCTCTTTATGGACGATCTTAAGCACTTCGGTAAGAGTGAGAAGGAGTTGGATGTGCTTGTTGACACTGTCCCTATTTTCAGCAATAATATATGTATGCAATTTGGTATTAGTAAGTGTGGAGTCATTGTGATGAAGAGGGGTAAGTTGAGAAGAAGTAACGGAATCCAGGTACCAACAGGTGAGATGATAAAGGAAATTGACTCTGAAGAAGGATACAAGTATTTGGGTGTTCTGGAGGCTGATGACATCAAGAACAAAAAAATGAAGGAATTGATAAGAACTGAATACATTCGGAGCGTAAGGAGCGTATTAAAGTCACATCTGAACAGTAGGAATGCCATAAGTGCAGTAAATTCCCGAGCTGTGTCTATTATTAGGTACAGTGCGGGAATTCTGAGATGGAATGTTGCTGAACAAAAAGAAATGGCTAGGAAGACTAGGAAGCTATTGACTATCTACAACATGTTCCACAAGAGGAGTGATGTCGATAGACTCTACTTAAGGAGATCTGAGGGTGGAAGAGGTCTTATCAGCATAGAGGACTGTGTTCAGATGGAGAAAAACAACCTACACAAATACGTGACTGATAGTAAGGAGCCAATGCTCAGAACTGTACTGAAGGAGGGGACAATAGGCCAGGGGATGTCCAAGGAGGAAATAACACCAAGGAGAAAGAGCAGCCTTCAAGAAAAATCCCTTCATAGTACCTTCTTTGAGAAAACTGAATTTAGAGATCCACAGACATGGAACTGGTTGAAAAGAGGAGACCTTAAAAAGGCTACAGAAGGAATGTTAATGGCTGCGCAGGAGCAGGCCCTCAAAACGAAGTGGTTGAAACACCATATTTACAAGGAGGAGGCTAGCCCACTGTGCAGGATCTGTGGAGAGAGAGAGAGAGAGGAGACTGTGGCTCACATTGTATCCGAGTGTAAACACCTAGCCCAGACTCACTATAAGGGCTGGAGACATTATGTGATGGGCAGGGTGATCCACTGGCACCTATGCAAAGTAAACAATTTATCACATTCTGAGAAGTGGTATGAGCATAAGCCAGAGTCGGTGATAGAAAACGATCAGGTGAAGGTGCTGTGGGATTTTAGGATCCAGACGGACAAGAAACTGGAACACAATAGACCTGACCTGGTGGTTGTGGACAAAGAAAAAAGATCGTGCCTGATTGTGGATGTGGCCTGCCCATTCGACACGAGAGTGCAAGAGAAGGAGAGGGAGAAAATTAACCGATACCAGGACTTAAAGTGGGAGGTAAAAAGGATTTGGAACTGCCATGAAGTCAAAGTGATCCCGATTGTCATAGGCGCACTAGGGACTATCTCAAAAAGTTTCCTGAGATGGTTAAATAAAATTGGCCCCTTCACGATTTTGGAACACTTCAAAAGGCTTGCTTGCTGGGAACAGCAAGAACCCTCCGATACGTCCTGAATATCTGAGGCTGCAGGTAGTGGCTTGATATTCATTTCAACAAACTTTCCAATTAACTAACATCAATGACTGAGACTCAAAAAATAATAATAATAATAATAATAATAATAATAATAATAATAATCAGCATAGAGGACTGTGTTCAGATGGAGAAAAACAACCTACACAAATGCGTTACTGATAGTAAGGAGCCAATGCTCAGAATTGTACTGAAGGAGAGCACAATAGACCAGGGGATGTCCAAGGAGGAAATAACAACAAGGAGAAAGAGCAGCCTTCAGGAAAAATTCCTTCATAGTACCTTCTTTGAGAAAACTGAATTCAGAGATCCACAGACATGGAACTGGTTGAAAAGAGGAGACCTTAAAAAGGCTACAGAAGAAATGCTAATG
>OZ024743.1:294710586-294713086 GCA_964016885.1 Eledone cirrhosa
GCGATGTGATCGTATGATAAATATGTATACAAATATAAAGTAAACACATCCGCAAGGATTGCCATATAGACGTACATAATCACACACGCACACACACACACACACACACAGACACACACATACACACACACACATACACACACACATATATATAAATAAATATATTTATATATATATGTGCGCATTCATATATAATAAAACTGTCTTTTTAATATGTAAGATCTATAAATATTTACATATTGGGTAGAAAGCATGTCTAACACAAATTTCTCTTGATTCTAAAATGTAAAATGCATGCGTTTTTATCGAATATATTCAAAAAGGAGCATATATATGCTAATGTAGAGATATACGTTCCACAGCAACGGTAATGTACTTGTATGCACATATATGTGTGTATATATGTATGCATGTGCATGCCTCCTTCTTTGTCATATATCCGTGAGCATGCCTGTGTCTTGTGCCTTTGATTACGTTCCACAGCTAGGGTATTATACGTGTATATACAAATATGTGTATATATGTTTGTATTCGCATGCCTCCTTTTGTGACATATGTGCGTGAGAATGCCTCTGCGTGTGTGCCTGTGAATACTTATACAAATGTGCATACACACACACAAACACACACGTACACACACACACACACACACACATATATATATAGATATATATATATATTATTCAAAATATTAACAAATGTGTTGTTTTTTCAGAACGTCCTCATCAGACAAAATATATGATTTGATATATGACATATATATATATATGTGTGTGTGTGTGTGATGAAGTAAATTAAAATCATTATTATTGCAATCGTACACTATAAATCTGCTCAAATATGCGTGATTTTGAGGAGCCTTGTTTATACAAAAGTTTATTTTGGTATAATACTAACGAATATATCAAGTATACTAAGGTATATTAAGAACATAGCAAACAAAAAATACATTTATTGGAAGAATAATTTTATCTGCATTTCGTCCCGACCCCGGTTTCACTATGCTTAAGATACCATACTAATTAACTATGTTAATTAGCTAATGAGGATTTTCATATATATATACTTCGTTTTTGAATTCGTTTTGCAAGATTCCTTATCTGAAAACGTGTATTGAAATAGATTTTGTTGTAGTTTGGCAGGGTCATGCTGCCAACATAAACACACGCACCTATCGGTTTTCACTTCAATTTGCTATAAACTTCCGGTTGATTGGTTGGTTTGATAACTGGATGGTTCTTTATATATTGTCAAAGCTCTTTCGTTACAAATTCTGTGACCACCTCGATGACAAGGTTTTTATTTCTGTCTCTCCTTTGTTGTCTTGCACGATATAAACTTACATGAAATGTACAGATGTTGAAATTATAAAGGATTCCGTTGGAACAATTTTAATCTGTCATGTCACAGAATTTCATTGTATTTCTCTCACCGAAGTATATTTGTCCTCTTCAATTTATGGTTCCTTCAACTAGAACAAGCATTCACTATAACAAAAATAAAAAAATAAAATACTAGTATCACTATTATTATCATATTATACTTGATATCCGATGGAAAACTTGATGTTTGAAAATCAAAATAGTTTGACATTATTTCGTTGTTGTTGTTTGATCCATTCAGTAAATTTTGATTCAACAAGATATAACAGACTTTAACATTTAAATGTCACTACGTCGCATGATGTA
Organism: Eledone cirrhosa; assembly: GCA_964016885.1. Taxonomy (NCBI): domain Eukaryota; kingdom Metazoa; phylum Mollusca; class Cephalopoda; order Octopoda; family Eledonidae; genus Eledone; species Eledone cirrhosa. The sequence goes on from OZ024743.1 coordinate 294,712,275, forward strand.
AGCTGATAATATCGAAATTAAACTGAAACACGCGCACACATAGACGGAGAACAGATGAATGTATTTATGTATGCATGTATGTATAAAGATATGTATGAATGTATATGTATGTGTGTACGTATGTTTGTTTTTATGTATAGATGTATGTATCTCCCTTCAATATATACACATAGAGAGAAAGAGAGAGATTTAGAGAAAGATTAGGAAAACTACACACACACATCTACAGAGAGAGACAGAAACACAGAGGGAAGGGAAAAGAGAGATATAGGCCGTAATACAGAGAGAGATACAATTAAAGTGTTAGTTATTCAGAGAGAGAAAGAGCGAGAGAGAGAGACAGAGGGGGACCAGCAAGTGACCGGCCCAATGACGTTTAATCAAGTATCGGCATTAAAATAACTTTGAAATAAACAATGTGTATGATCAAATGTAGGGGTGATTGATATATAACGTCCATTTCCGTCGTATATCTTTCATCTGCCTTCGCTCGCTTAAGTAACACACACACACACACACACACACACACACACACACACACACACACACACACACACACACACACACACACACACATACACATACTTTCACACCTGATTTCGCCAATTGCCGGATAACATCAAAACAAAATACACAGACGCTCATACACACATACACGGACACACATACACATACACAAACACAAATATCTCTACTTTATATGTAAGTAAGTATGTATGTATGTAAGATCATTTCCCCTCTCTATAATTTAACTGCTTTACTCTCTCTGTCGTTCTTCACTCTCTATATAACAACAATGTTTTAGTTTCCGT
>OZ024743.1:294715586-294743086 GCA_964016885.1 Eledone cirrhosa
GTGTGGCTGGCTGTAGCGTGATGGTGCACCATTTTCTGTAATTTGACAAGCGATTGCAATATTCTTTAGTCTTAGCAGAGTTTGCAGCCACCATATATATCAGAATAGACGAGTTATCGTTTAAGGTTATCTAAGGAGAGGTTACGAGTAGTCTGTACTGTGGAGGATTTTAATATGCGGCGTTGGTTGACTCAACAAGATTAGTCTCAACAAAATTAGTTTGTACGAGTAGTCTGTATCATGGAGGATTTTAACGAGCGGCGTTGACTCAACTTAGATGTGTTGTTCGTAGGGCTGATTTCTGTCAGTTCCGAATTTAGCAGTTCTTGGAGTATTAATACCGAATGAATGAAGATTAACACGGATAAGCTATACAATAGGGTTTTATTCTAAGTATTAACATATGTTTCATTGTTTCATTGCCTAGTATGTTTCATTGCCTAGTATGTAATCGATTGCGTCTTAAAATCGTTGTCAAGTGCTTTGATAATTTGCCTGGTATATGACCATGTCACTTACTTCTTTTCGGTGAAAGAAGGGAGAGCAGCTGACAGTCTGTTTCACGCTGGTTGGCGTTCTACTGGAATTCTATAAGAATCCAGCTTCTATAATTTTAGGCGAAGGTAGGGGAGTACGTGGCTCTGATGAACGCCAACCAGCGTGAAACAGACTGTCAGCTGTTCTCCCTTCTTTCGCCGAAAAGAAGTAAGTGACATAGTCACTACTTTAACACAGATAGCGCATGGTCTTCTAAATTTTTTTAATTAATCATACGGTATATTGCCAAATATACTATACATACATTCATATATATATATATATATATATATATATATATATATATATATATATATATATATATACATATGGGGCGGGGGTGCTTGTGTATATGCACAAAGTCTACCTCTCAACATTTGTTTTGTTATATATTATCATATATTAATTTAGTTGTCTTTGATACTATGAGCCGTGTGTGTAATATTGTAATACTACCACTATCGGTAGCCTTGTAGTTTACAAATCACAAGACTTTACTGAACTTCTGACAACACAAATATCTTTCATCAGATGCGCGTTTTTTTTTTGTGTGTGTATGTGTGTATGTGTGTGTGCGTGTGTCCGTGTGTGTGTGTGTAGAAATCGTATGAATTATGGAAGTGCAAGAGTCTCAAACGCAAGAAAATATCCTGAATAGAATTATATCATTATACACAACTAGCAGAAAAACCGACCTTCAGGCGGTTTTCTGCTAGCATATATAGTGTGCATATTGGTGTTATAGGCAAATATATATGCATATAGCTATATGTAAATTAAAAAGTAAATTGACAATATCTTCTTCACCCACTTATTTCTGAGAGGGTCGAGGGAGCAGAGTCCTTCTCAAACACTCCTTCCAGCGAGTCTGTCAGTAACAAATATCTCTAACTGATCTCTAATGTTATCCAACTCTCTTGTTCAAGGTCTCTTGCCAGTTGGTTTTGCCTGTAAAATGTGTGCAGCGATTCTTTACTGAGACATTTAACCACATGCTCGTAATGTCGCAGTTGTCATCTCTCAATTCGGAGAAGTAGCGGCTCTACCAGGAGTGACTCTCTGGTCTCTGAGTTATGCTCTTTATCGAGTAACGTTACTCTAAAGACCCTTCGGAGGAATCCCATTTCTGCCACTTTTATTTGAAATTGTATTCTTTTGGTCATTACTCAAGATTCCTGATCCTCGGTAAGAGTAGGCAAAAATACCAGGAAGACAGCGAGTTTGGCTTTACCCCCCCCCCCCTTCATATGATTGCTGAGTGCTGAGGCTGGCGCATTACTGCATCAGCTTTTGCAATTCTTGTACTTAATTCAGCCTCCTGCATTCCATCACTCACGAACACGGCTCCAAGATACTTGAACTTCTCTAACTACTTCAGTAGAACTCCATTCACTTGTATATAAATTTGAGGGACTTCTGTCCACCCGTCCGTCACAAAATGTGTGTGTGTGTGTGTGTTTGTGTGAATGTATGTGTGTGTAAAAGGAAGAAAAGGGATACACACATATATATGTCTAACTTAAAAACAGTGATACACACACACGTGTCTCTAATTTTAGAACGCCGACAAACTCACGCGCGCGCACTTACACTCACTGTCCTATTACCACTTAAGAGCTTTGGCCCGGGAAAATATCCCCTCAATTTCGGAACCATCTGGGTTGTCCTGAATTGATCGGAAAGACCTAACGGTCTTACACTGTGCTCCTGGTCAAGAGGCAGGTGCCTTACCTGGGACGTCACAGTTAGTGACTCTTTTGCTTCTTCCCACATTCTGGATGCAGCTGAACGGGAAAAATCCTAAAATACCGTGATCAGTCAGCTAACTACATTATCCTGCCTGTGGTGTTCGAGACGTTTGGGGGAGTCGGACCACTGAGAGCAAGATTCTTATCTTCACTGGTGGCTCGAAAAACAGAGGTAACTGGTGATGCTCGTGAGAGCACTTGGTTGTTCCAGCACCTCAGCGTTGCCATCACCCCAGATAAAGCTGTGAGCGTGCTGGCCTGCCTCAAAAATTATTAGAGAGGTTTCCCAGTGCTCCTCGCTATATTGCTATCTTTTTGCTTTGATAGCGGCTCGTTTTTTCATTCTTTCGTCTGCATTTTGTTCTATGTGGTCTAAGATGTGTGTAGTACGTGCTTGTGTATTTTTTCTCTTTCTTTTTTCCTTTTCCTTTCCTTTGTATATATTATATTGAATTGGCAGTATCTGTAGAAGGCCGGACGCCATGCTTTCCAGTATAGTTACGTCCCTTTACGGCCTGAGTTCAAATCCCGCCGAGGTTAATTTGCTTTTCATCCTTACGGGTTCGATAAAATAAAGTACCAGTAATACACTGGGATAATTTGGCCCTTGTGCAAAAAGTAGAAACAATTATATTTGTTAGTGTTTTTGTTGTGTAACCATTATATTAAATGAGTTTAAAAAATAGAGTTAATAAATAAATAAAACGTTATACTTGTTTTACCATGCCATCTCCAATTAAACCGAAGGCTATCATGACTGTATGTGTGTGTTTGATGTATATTTGTAGGAAAGTATGTGTGATTGTATGTATATTTGTAGGAAAGTATGTGTGAATGTATATATGTTTGTGTGAAAGTATGTGTGAATGTATGTATATGTGTGTGAAAGTATGTGTATTTGTGTCAATTATGTCCGTGAGAGTGTATTTTTATAAGTTTGTGTTTGCGCGATTATAGTTATATACTCTTAATAGTTATATACTCATACATATAGATGTATGTATGTGCACAATCATACGCGTCAGCGTGTAGAAAGTCATAATGTCTCTTTCTATATATATGGTAGTTGAAGTAGTGGTGGTGACGACGATATACCGGAAGTGCAACTTTGAAAATAAGTCAAATTGAAATTATTTATTTTTACGAAATTGTTTTTGTTTACGAAATTGAGTAGATAAATTATGTAATATTCATTCATTATTTATTCAAAGTAATCCAACTTATTTTACAAACGGGATAAAAAAAATAAACCGTACGCAATCCCACAGACCTTTCTTTATTATAGTTTAGATATTTGACACTGCGGAAAGTGGGCGTCATTGCTCACTTATTTCTGTCGCTAAGCGTAATTTATGTAATCTTTTCAACTATTATATATATACAGATATACTGCTATTACACAACACACAGACACACACATACACACACATACAAACACACACACATACACACACATATACATATATGTATGTATCGATGAAAAAAAAAATGTTTGTCTCCGAGCGAGACGAAGCGACAATGTATTTCAACATAGTCCCTGGCAGTAGGGACTATCTTGATTTGAAATTGATGCATACAAGCGTTCAGTGCTATAGCAATCGCCCCTTCACAGTTACCTATGAACTTTTCAGTCCACCCTCATAAGTTACTAGCAGTACTGCAGTAATAAAATAAAATGGAAGCGTTACAAAACTAAAGACATATTTAGTGTGTTGAATTCTGCATTTCCTTTCTTCGTTATGTTGCAAAGGACAAGCAAATAAATTACTCCGACGGAAGTAGTTGACGAACATTCTAATTGCTAAGTGTAGTCAGTAATGAATGACATTGAAGTGTAGTAGAATCATCATCATCATCATCATCATCAGAAGAAGAAGAAGAAGAAGAAGAAGAAGACAAATGAATGTTAGTAATGTTGTCTATTAACTTTACTAAGAAACAGGTAAATGGAGAAGAGAGAAACAGGTGAGCAACATAAATTATTATATATAATAAAAATATAAATATATTGGGAATAGGTTAAATATGTTTCTTAAGATTTCTGATTTCAACATTGTAAATGATGTGAAAATTAAGACTCGATTTCTAAACGATTTTGTTTTGAATAAATCGTTATTATTGTTATCATTAGGGCAGTGGATTGGCAGTATCAGTAGAGAGTCAGACGCCATTCTTTCCAGCATAGTTACGTCCCTTTACGGTCTGAGTTCAAATCCCGCCGAGGTTAACTTTGCCTTTCATCCTTACGGGGTCGATAAAATAAAGTACCAGTAATGTACTGGGTAATTGCTGGCCTTGTGCCAAAAGTAGAAACAATTATTGTTATCATTAGTATTAATTGAAGGAGAAACAAGACCCAGTAAGAAGCACATTTTTTTAGCTTACTATTTCTGTAGCATCATCAATTATACAACCAGTTCTATTTCCAAGGAGGTCTGAAAAATATGCTTCCCCCTCCGTTACTGAAGGTGTCTATGTCGAAGGCTATAAACACAATCTCTCTCTGATGTGAAGAATGATGAAACATCTATCGTTTGCGAGTACCATACAATTCTTTGATATTGACAACGACGGCATGGAGATTGAGGAAAGCTGGCATTTGCTGTAACAAGAGTGGGAAAAATAAAGAATAGGAAAACACATAGACCAAAAGCCTGCTCTGTCGGAAGCAATACCTTTATACAGCTAATTCTTCAAAATACATGTTCGTCTGAACCAACAAATATTCATTATTTCATGGAATTCAAATCCCGTCGAGGTTTACTTTGCCTTTCATCCTTACGGGGTCGATAAAATAAAGTACCAGTAATGTACTGGTTAATTGCTGGCCTTGTGCCAAAAGTAGATACAATTATTTCATGGTGGATTGGCAGTATCGGTAAAGAGATGGACACCATGCTTTGAAGCATAGAGTTACATCCCTTTATGATTTGAGTTCAAATCCTGCCGAGGTTAACTTTGCCTTTCATCCTTACGGAGTCGATAAAATAAAGTACCAGTAGTACACTGGGTATTTGCTGTCCTTGTCCCAAAAGTAGAAACAATTATTTCACGGTGGATTGGCAGTATCGGTAGAGGGTCGTACGCCATGCTTTGCAGCATAGATTTATATCCCTTTGCGGTCTGAGTTCAAATCCTACCGAGGTTAACTTTGCCATTCACCCTTACGGGGTCGATAAAACAAAGTACCAGTGATGCACTGGGATAATTGCTGGCCTTGTTTCGAAAATATAAACAATTATTTCACAATATGTATGACATGGAGGAAGAAAACATATGCAATATGCGAATACAATCGCAAATAAATGGTTTCTACTGAGGGTTCTCAATTTTAACAAGGAAAGGATTATAAGGAGAGATAAAGTAATTTTGTACAGAGATTAACTTTTGATAAACTACACGAAGAAATGCTTTCTGGGGATTCTGATAATGTGTGATGTTCTGACTTGACTTAATTACTTGGTTTCCTCTTGTCTGGAGGTATGTAATTCTAAAAGCTTTTATGTTTTGTGTCATATCTTACAGTATTTGAAGTGTTTTATAATATATTACGTTTCCTCACATTAACCTATCAAATATATATGTTGCATAAAGCCCATGGCCATACTCTCATTTTTACATAACATCGACCAGCGTCACACGAATTGTAACCCCTATGTATATAATGCTTACTGTCAAAGCTCTTGAGACTGAGAAAAATATCACTATTATCATTGATGTTGTTGTTTCTGTTATTATTACTGTTGTTGTTGTTGCTGTTGTTGTTGTTGTTGTTGCTGCTGCTGCTCCTATTGTTGTTGTTGTCAGTTATGTGTATATATCTCGTTGATATATTTTGCATTGAAATTTATTTATTTCGATGTGTTATGTCACCCAATGTCTTCCTTTCAGAATTAATACTGTTTGTTTATATTTATCGAACATATTTAATGAGAATATAATTCAATTCTGCCATGATACATCATTACTCGTCAAACAACTGTAACAAAATTCTGACATAGGCACCCACACAATCCGCCCCATTTCTTTGGACAGGGGTACAATCGTATGAATCTATCCCATTATCGACTAGCACTTATATTGTCGAGCCTTGAAAAGAGGGAAAAAATTAGGCCTCTCGCAATATTTCAAATCCTGAATATAAAGATTCGAAAATTAGACACTACAAGGCATTTTGCCCAGCTCTTAATCATTTGTGATAAACGCTGCCAACATTCAGATATTCTTACAATACAAATGTCTTTGCCAATATAAATACATTGAATCCGACTTCCACGAAACAGATAACAAAGAAGAATCGGTAGAGCTACTGGAATCAATGATGGTAGTATCTAGTTTGTCTCCATAGTTTAGAAGGCATCGAGCTCGACGTTAACTTTTGTCCATTTGGGGGTTAATAACGTAGGCTGTAGTTAATTATTGAACCCAATATAATTGATTGTACTAACACTTACACAAAACAGAAATATAATATCACACAGTAGAATCATTCCAAGAGAGCTTACAGAATCGGTAAAGGCGTACTTAATTATGTCAAATTAAATTATAAATGGGAATCCGATTCGCATCAACTATGCATTTTAACATTCCAGGGGTGTTAATAAATACCAGGGAATTCTTAAAGTCAGTTTAAACGACTTTTCTCCTCATGCAAAACATTTGTATCTTCTAACGAATTAGCATTTCCTTCTTTCAGGATTTGTTAATTTAATCGAATCTGACAGAAAAAAGTTGCCATTCTGTGTCAATGATGTAGATCAATAATATGAATACAAAAGAAGTGAGAATGTCATAGAAAAATGCTAAGCTTGTAAGCGATGGATTTACAAATCCCGGTGGAATTCATTTCACTTCACTTTCAAAAGTAATGATGTTGAGAGAAAGAAACTTCACTTTGTTCATATTTTCACATAGCCTAGAAGAAATAAATAACTTAATACTATAAGATGACAGGCCGTCACCGGAAATGAGCAGTCGTGCGATCAAATGTTTTAAAGTCATGACAATATCAATTTAGATTAAGATATTATACATAAACAGTAAAATTCCGTTATAACGAAATTCATGGGGTATTAAAAAATTCTTTGTAACGAAAAAATCGTTATAACGAGATCAACCAAATAAAACAAGTGTTTGTTTGTTATTACTTCGTATTTAAAAATTAAACAATAAATGTATCATGCAATAAAATATAAATATACACAGTGTACCCTCAGCATTCGTAGTCGCGGTTAGTCTTGGAATTTTCTTTAGAACCAAACTAATAATTGTTCGTGGAAACTACCATATGTTCGCGGAATCGTAAATAACTTCCGCGATTTTTTTTGGGGGGTGGGGGGCTTTTTTCGTGGCAATATATATTTGTTCACTCTTTTGACGCTAAATTATTAATAGAAATAATACCGTTTTTGCCGGCCTATATTTTACATTACGTTTTGACGTCTATAGGTATATGGACCACCTCAAACATTGATAGTTTTTCACTCTTCACGGGTGCTCTAGAAACGTAGCTCCCGCGAATACCCGGAGACAAATGTATTTCAAATATGTTCAAATATTTTTACATCGTTTGTCCTATAAAATTGCATAAAGAAACCACGACAGCTTAAAACAATTTTTTAGATATGTATTTTATGTTATAATAACTATATATATATGTGTGTGTGTGTGTGTGTGTGTGCGTGTGTTTCAGATATGTTCTTTTGAATAACTTACGAATAGGCTTCGTAGCCGGTAAACCCAACCCTAAAGGGGTGCATCTCCAGCGGGTATCATGCGATGAGTGTCGAAATTAATTTGTTTTGTTTTTTTTTCGTTGTAGTGAGAAATTTTGGCTGTTTGGAGTGCAATTTTCGTTCGTTATACTGAAAAATTCGTTATAATGGTATTCGTTTTAACGGAATTTTACATGTATTTATATATATATTTGCGCGTGTGTATGAGTGTTTGTGTGTATCAGTGTGTGTGTGTGTGTTTGGGCATGTGCGTGTTTCTACATATATTTATAGCAATGCACGAAATATATATATATAATAATAATAATAATGTTTTCTTTATTAACCACAAGGGTTTACATAAAGTAGACATTACGGACAGTATAGGACAATACAGTACGGTACAAATGGGCATTTCTGCGTGTAAAAAGAACAGAGGATGTAATAAAATACCAAAGCAAAATTCCCCAATAGGGGGGAGATTTCCGAGGGACATTTGTGAAGAAACCCCATTAAAAGACCACAGTGACCCTGACCACCAGGGCAAGTGCCCTCTCCCAGTTTTCCACCTTTAATTTACAGACACATACTCAGAGTAGGCCCATTCACTCGGGCCATTCTTGCCTCTCTCACCCATCTTTCAACAAAATCCTGGGAAGAGAGCACTTCCCTTTCTACCCTGATTTTCCTTTTCAAATGAAATTTGAAAAAGTTAATCAGGGCATCACCGAAGAGGTAAGTGCTCGTCTTCAGCCCTTTCAAACGTGTCCACCATACTATCTCTTTCGCCATGGCCACCAGACAGATAAAAACAGCCTGCCCTTCCCGGCTAAAGGAAGAGGGCAGGGCAAACTTCACGATGGACTCAGCTGATAGCTGGATCCGTCCTACACGTGACAGCAGGTGTTCGACATAGACCCACAACTCAGCAATGCTCGGAAACTGGACGAGTACGTGCAGGACGGTTTCGTCGCCCTGCACGCATCTCGGACATCGCCGGCTGACGGCACCTCCATGCCTGTAGAGTTTATCCCGAACTGGCGAAGCTCCCCGCTAGCACTGCCAGGCCAGGGATTTCTGGAAGTTGTCCATAGGCCCCGGCCCGAAAGTCCTTCCGAAGAGATTGGCTAGTTTATTTTCGTCGACGCCTAGAGCTTCTCCAAGTACGTCGTCGCTCTTCCCCTCCACTAATCCTCTATAGAACGCCAAGGTGGAGTTTCCACCGATCACATTGCCAGATTGGTCGAGGGCTGTGAGGGCCTAAAGACATTCCAGTCTCCAAGCGCTCCCTCTCGGTCTTCGCTTGACCCAGGACTGCAGCTCCGTCAAGGAAACGAGCTGGGGAAAAAGTGTCTAGCAAACGACGACCACACCTGATCACCGTCGAGGAAGAGGTGGAGATGTCGTAGCCTGAGCGCGTGTCTGCGCATCATCAGCCACGGCATGCCCAGCCCTCCACGTAGCGGGTGTTGACAGCAGATGGACCGCCTGACCATCGGAGCGCGTCCCTTCCACAAAAAGCGAAAGAGTAAACGCTCCAGCGCAGTCAGGCGGGGCTTAGGACAAGGTACAACGGTCAGGCGGTAGTAGATGACGGACGCGATGTACGCGTTAGCCACCTCCGCTCGACCTTTCAGGGATAGCTTCCTCTCCGCCCATTTCTGGGTGAGAGAAGCCACCCTGCTCGTCACCTCGTCCCAGTTTTTGTCTGTCTGGAGGTCCGGACCGAACCAGACCCCTAGCAATTTAACCGGTCCGTCCGTCCAGCGCCCGACAACGCTGTTAGACGGCATGGACCTGCCTCTCCAGGTGCCGAGTTGCAGGCCCACTGACTTTTGCTGGTTGATCATTGCTCCTGTCACCGCTTCGTATTCTCTTAGTGTAGTGCCGATCGCCTCGATGTGTTTGGCGTTCGACACCACTACGGTGAAATCGTCCGCATATGCTGACACGGATCTTCCGCATCCTAGTTTGCGCGGGAACCCCATCAACGTCTCCAGTTTGTGCAGTAATGGCTCGAGAGTCAATACGTACAAGAGGGACGAGATGGGACATCCTTGGCGGACCGAGCGCATGATGTTGAACGGTTCCGAAAGGTGACCGTTCACTCTCACCACAGAGCAGATGTCGCTGTGCATGGCAGCGATCCAGCCTCTGAAGACGGGCCCAAAGCCAGCCGCCCTCAGGGCTGCCGCTAGGTAACGATGGTCGACCCTATCGAAGGCTTTCGACTGATCTAAATTTATCAAAGACCCACTCGTGCCAGGTTCCCTAACTACCCTCTCTACGATGTATCGCATGAGGTGGAGGTTGTCGTGGATGGATCTGTCGGGAATGGCGCACGTCAGCGCTTCTCCCACCAGACCACCAACGACAAGCGCCAACCTCTTTGCTAGTACCTTGGCCAAAATCTTGAACTCTGTGTTTAGCAGAGTTATGGACCTAAAATTATCTATGTTATCCCCCTTATTCGGATCCTTTCTCAGCAGCGCCACCACTCCTCGGCTCACAGAGCTGGGAATTCTCCCGTTCTGTTGCCAGTTGCAGTAGACGTCCGCTAAGAGGCCTCCAAACAAGTCCGGCATTTGTACGTAAAGTTCATAGGGCAGGCCATCCAAACCAGGCGATTTACCCCTTGTGCATCCAGTCATTGCCTCCCGTACTTCAGCTGCTGTTATCGGCTTTTCGCAACACTCCGCCTCAGTGGCCGAGAGCCGCGGCAGTCCGTCGAGGTAGACACTAAAGTCGATCCCTCGATCAGGCCCGCCACTGCCCCCGAACAGTTGAGCGAAGTGTCGCTGAAAAGCTTCACACATTTACCCGGGATCGAGTAGTATGCGCCCGTCGTGGTCCACCAAAGACCGGATCGTGGCTTTGTTGCCACGACGCGCCTCCGCCACTCGGGCCCATTGAACGGCTTTCGTCCCCTCGTGTCTGAGAGCACGCACCCTGGCTCTGACAACGCAGCCTTCGTGATTTGCATTGAAGAATTGGTCAAGGGCCAATTTCGCCGCAAGTACGTCGGTCGCGATGCCTTTGCAAAGCTCCTCGTCTAATTTTCTAACTAATTCTCCCTCTGCTCTATTTTTCTCTATTGCTAAAGCCTTACTAAACCTAATGGACTCTATTCTATTGCTCTTTTCAGAGCAAACCACCACTTGTTGTTGACGATGGCACCCGTCAACGCCCGCTTAACTAGTTCGCTAATCCGGTCTCTGTAGGCCTTGCGCCCTGGTAAGGACGCGTTTAGCTTCCAGTAGCCGGGTCCTCGTCTATGAAGCCTATCTAAGTCAAACACACAAATCACCAATTTGTGGTCCGTGTAGCTGACTATCTTGAATTGTGGACAGCCTATGCTAGACCTATCTATTTCCCTACAAAATACTCTATCTAGATATGATCTGGATGAGCCTATGCGATTTGTCCAAGTCGACATTGGTACATTCGGGAAATCCAATCGGTACCTGTCAGACAGTTCAAAACGCCTGAGCAGGTTGGTGAGACTCTTGCACCCTCCTTCCCTATCCACTAATCCCACACAATCCCAGCATGCATCTAAGATCCCGTTCCAGTCGCCCACTAACACTAAAGAGCGGGACGTTCCAAGAAAGGTCTCCAGACGCCGGAAGAAATCAGGCCGCCCTGCTCCTGTCGGGGCATAGACGGCCACTAACCTGAAAGCTTGCCCGTCTCCGCTGGTCACGTCCAGCACCACCAACTTACCTTCTGGGTCCAGTAAGATGGCCCGTATGGCAAGATCCAAACCTCTCCGAAAAAGCACAGCAACTCTTCCCCCCGATCCCGGACGGCTGGGAGATGCGTACACATCGTAGCCGCCGAAGATCGGTGCGAAGGCCCGTGCTTCGGAGATTCTGGTCTCGCTGATGACCACTACATCTATGTTTAGTGACCTGAGGTCGTTGAGCAGGTGGCCCTGCTTCCATGTCGACCCCAATCGACGCGCATTTATGCTGCCTATTCTGAGTGAGGTCATGTTGAAAAGGAGTGGAAAAGATGGGAAAGACCACTTACCTTACTTCTCGTAGAGGAAGGACGGTTTTTCCAACCTTTTCACTGCTTGTGGCCTCCTCAGGAAGGATGTGCTAGTGTCATGTACGTTTTCTGTGTGATGCGAGTGATTTGTATGTGTGGAGGTGGTGTGAATTTGGGGGTTGTTGTGTAGTCTTTTTCTGTGATGCTGGTGTTGTGTTGGATGTATTGTAATAATTGGTTGTTGTTCAAATTTAATGCTGTGTAGTGTGTATCGTTTTGGTTGTTTTGTCTTGTTTACGTTTGTTGTGGGTTTCTTTCTGTTTCGCATTTTGGTGAATTTTGTGGTGTAGGTGATGATGGTGTTGGGGTTAATAATGGTGATGGTGTTGGTGTTTGGGGCGATGGGGTTGGTGATGCTGGTGTGGATGGTGGCATATCTGTCCTAACTTTTTTGTTTGTTAATTTATTTGTTTCCCTCTGTATTTTGTTTTTGGAGGGGGAAGGAAGAGAATTTTTTCTTTTTTGGTTTCTTTTTTTTTTCCTGATACCGTTTCCCACTCCTCGTCGTCACAATCTGTCTCCAGTTGTGATAGGCCGGGGAGTGGAAAATCCTCCACAGGCGTTAGTTTTGGTTGTGGCGTGGTGGATGGTGTAGGCGCTGGTGCTAGTTCTGAAGCGTTGGGTGGTGGTGGTGTTGGTTTTGCTGGTGTTGGTGGTTTAGCTACTGTTGCTGGTGTTGTTGCTGTTATAGTTGCTTCTGTTGTTGCTGCTACAGTTGTTGCTGTCATCTCTGCTACTGGTGGTGTTGATGTTTGTGTCACTGGGGTGGGTAGGAGAGGTGGCCTTAACCTTTTAGCCTGGGGGCAGAAAGCCCTTAGGTGGGTTCCTTCACCACAAACGACACACCTAGGCCTTCTGCCCTCGACAATTACGGTGAGGTGGCTGCCGTCAGTGAGGTCTATTACCTCTGGGATCTCCTCAATGCTTTTTTGGTCTGCTTGGATCAGGAGCTCCATCCCAGATCCGGACCAGTTCTCCTGATTTTCTTTTGCTATTGCTATTATCTTTGTGTTGGCTTCGATGCCGGCGAGGACGGCCGCTATTAGCCAGGGAATTTCGATTGGCGGTGGAACGTGGGTCACCCTGATCTTTACGAGTCTCTGGCCACAATAGCTTGGGACGAGTGTGAAGTCGTCAATTCTTAATGGGGCCATGGTGTGTTCTCTAGCCTCCTCTGGTGTTTCAAAGAACACGTCCACGGTTCCATACTTCTGCCCACGTCTGATGTGGGTTTTTCTTGCCCACACATGTCCCAAAGCTTTTTGGATTTGGGACTCGGATGCCCGTTCCACTCGGCGCGATTTTACATTTATTGTTCGATACGACACGGTGCATAGGCGCCGATGCTCCATTTTATTAGGGGGGTAGGCCGACCCTGTACCCATCTTTCTTTACCATTTGTTTGGCATTTTCTAATTCTTCCTGAGTTACCGTAAATGCTTCGCACTGTTTTGCTACTCTGGCAAAACTCAGGGTGGTTTTTTAAATGTCATTGTTGTTGTTGTTGCTGCTATCGTTATTTTTGTCATTATTAAGTTTAGTTTCAGTTGTGGTGGTGGTGACGTCAGTGAAGTTCGGTTTGGGAGAGTCCATTTTGGTTGAAAATATTTCGACATCACGAGTTGATTTATTTTTTCCTTTTGTTTCTGTTGTCGCGTTGGTGGTGGGGGTGGTGGTTGTCGTGGTGGTGGTGGTCGTGGCGGCTTTAACACCTGCAGTCATTGGTAATGGCGGGAAATGAATGTCTGCTAGTGCTTAAATTGTTTGTGTTGGCAAACGTAGTATCATTTACAATGGTGGTGTCGGTGTGAGGTGTTAATTTCTGAGAAAGGCTTTCAGCTGCTTGGTGCAGTGGTGAATTAGCCTTTTTTTTCAAAGAAATTTGTTGATAATCATAAAAGTTTAAATTTTGGGCACAAGGCCCCAATCTTTTTGGGTGTCCTTTTCGGAAAACAATGTATGTGCGCTTATATATAGTTAACAATAAAAATTTTCCATTAATGGCAATTTTTAACAAACGGAAATAACAAACCTTTGCGGAGCTCACGATGATACGATTTACTACGTAGGTCGCCAATAATAATAATTATAATAATAATAATAATAATAATAATAATAATAAAAATAATAATGATTTTATTTATTGGCCACAAGGGCCGACATATAGGGGAAAATACAAAAGACTGGGACAGTGGGGTTTTACAGAAAAATCGAGTAAACAATATGAATAACAATTACACAGTAACAATAACATTACAACAAGAAAAAATTCCCCAATAGGGTGGAAGACCACTCAGGCTTCGCTCAGGTACCCCACCAATCTTGAACGACCCGACGCTTCGAGAGCACCCTGGACGGGCTCCCCTCTCCTCCTCAAATATACCTAGCGACAGTCGCATGACTAGAGTAGGCCCACACATACGGGCCATTCTCGCCACATTCACCCACCTTTCAGCAAATGTACTGGGGGGCAGCACTTCTCTGTCCACCCTCACCTTCCTTTTCAAGTGAAACTTGAAATAGTTGATGAGGGATTGGCCGAAGAGAAAAGTGTCTGTCTTCAGTTTTCAACCTCGTCCACCATACAACCGCTTTCGCTACTGCCACCAGACAGAGGAAAATTGCCTGCCCTTCCTGGTCAAAAGAAGGCAGCGGGTCGATCTTCCCTATGGAGTCGGCCGATAGCCGGATCCGTTGTACACACGACAACAGCTGTTCAACATAACTCCACTAGTCAGTAATGCACGAGCATTGGACGAGTGCGTGCAGAACGGTTTCGTCCCTCTGTGCGCATCTTGGGCAGGTCCGTCTGACAGCACTTCCGTGCCTGTAGAGTTTATCTCGAACCGGCAGTGCCTCCCGGTAGCACTGCCAAGCGAGGGATTTTTGGAAATTATCCATCGTCCCTGGCTCGAAAGTCCTCCGGAACAGACTGGTTAGTTCGATTTCGTCGATTCCCAGAGCCTCTCCGAGTGCTTCGTCTCACTTGCCCACCACTAATCCTCTATAGAACTCGAGAGTGGAAGTTCCACTGACCGCATTGCCCACCTGGCAGAGGGCAATGAGTGCCTGGCAACATTGCAGATGACAGTCATCCAGACTCTGTCTCTTTTTGACCCAGGACTGCAGCTCAGTCAAAGAAACGAGCTGCGGAAAGGGCCGTCTGAAAAACGGCGACCACACCTGTTCACCGTTTAGGCAGAATATCTGGAGATGCCGCAGCCTCAACGCGTGTCTGCGAATGATTAGCCATGGCATGCCCAGCCCTCCACGTAGAGGGTGCTGGCAGCAGATGGACCGCCTAATCAGCGGAACTTGACCCCTCCTCAATAATTTGAAGAGGAGCCGCTCAAAGATGGCGAGGCGCCAACGGGGGCAAGGGACGGTAGTAGATGACGGACTCGATGTACGCGTTCGCCATCTCCGCCCGACTTTTCATTGATAGCTTCCTCCCAGTCCATTTCTGGATGAGACTGGCTACCCTGCCCGGCACCTCCTCCCAAGTCTTATCCACCTGGAGGTCTGGCCCGAACCAAATCCCGAGCAACTTTACCGGTTCGTCCGTCCAGCGCCTAACATCGCTGTTGGACGGCATGGACTAGCCGCTCCAGGTGCCGAGTTACAAGCCCACCGACTTTTCCGCGTTAAGTTTTGCTCCCGTCAACCTTTCATATTCCTCCAATAAGTTGCCGACCACCTCGATTTCTGAGATGTCCGGCACCATCACGGTGATGTCGTCCGCATAAGCCGACACAGCCTTTCCGAGTCCCTTTCGACTTGGATGCCCTGCAACAGCTCCAGCTTCCGCAGTAAGGGCTCGAGAGTCAATACATACAGAAGGGAGGAGAGAGTGCACTCTTGACGGACCGATCGGGAGACCTGAAACTGTTCCGAGAGGTGGCCATTAATTTTGACCACCGAACAGGTGCCGCTGTGCATTGCAGCGATCCAACTTCTAAAGACGGGGCCGAAGCCAGCCGCCTTGAGGACAGCCTCCAGGTACCGATGGTCGACCCTATCGAATGCCTTCGATTGATCTAAATTGATCAGAGCCCCACTGAAGCCAGGTTTACACTTGACCCTCTCTATGATGTATCGCATTAGGTGGAGGTTGTCGTGTATGGACCTGGTTGGGATTGCGCCTCCCCAACCAAATCTCCGACGACAAGCGCCAACCGCTTCGCTAACACCCTGGCCAAAATCTTAAACTCTGTGTTGATCAGAATTATATGTCCCTCTTGTTCTCATCTTTCCTTATCAGCGTCACTACGCCCCGGCTCACAGAACTGGGAATACTCCCGTTTTGCTGCCAGTTGCAGTAGAGGGCATCGAAGAGATTGGAGAACAAATCTGGCATATTTACGTAAAGCTCGTAGGGCAGAACATCCAAACCGGGTGACTTGCGCCTCATGAAGCCGACCAGGACATCCTGAATCTCGGCTGATGTAATTGGCCTTTCGCAGCGCCCAGCGTCATCCATCGAGAGTTGCGGCTAGCCATCGAGCTAGAGACTGAAGTCCGCCACCGTCTCTGACCCGCCACTTCCCCCGAACAACCGAGCAACATGTTGGCGAAATTCCTCACACATCCTCTATGAATCGCTCAGCTCGTGTCCGTCTCGGTCCGTCATATACCGAATCAGGCATCGAACATTTAAATCCACGTGGGCCCATCGAACAGCTTTGGTTCCTTCGTTTCTCAGAGCACGCGCCTTAGTTCTGACAATACAACCTTCGTGTTTCGGAAGAAATGGTCTAATGCCATTCTCGCCGCTAGCACGTCAGTTGCAATGCCACTACCAATAGCCTCGTCTAACTTATCTACAAACTCCCCCTCCTTTCTATTTTTCTCTGACGCTACTTCTTTTCTAAACTCTATCGACATTACTCTAACCTCTCTTTTGAGAGCCCCCCACCATCTATTGTTAACGACTCCCCCTGTCAAATTTTCTTACCTAAATTGTTGACCTGGTCCCTGTAAGCCTTACGTGCCGGAAATGACATGTTTAGCTTCCAGAAACCAGGTCCTAACCTACGCGTCTTATCTAGGTTTACCATACAGATCACAAACTTGTGATCTGAATAGACGACCGTTTTAAAACGTGGACAGCTTACACTATTTCTGTCTATTTTCCTAATGATCTAGATGACGCTATACGGTTAGTCCAGGTCCACACTGGCGCATTAGGGAATTCTAGTCGGTACCTGTCAGACAGTTGGAACTGGCTGATCAGGTGCTTGAGGCTTTTGCAGCCCCCGCTCCTATCGGATACTCCCACAGAGTACCAGCGTGCGTCTAAGAAGCCGTTCCATCCCCTGCTAACAGTAAAGGGCGAGACGTACCCAGAAAGGTTTCTAGGCGTCTAAAGAAGTCCGGCCGTCCTGCTCCAGTAGGGGCATAGACGGCCACCAGTCTAAAGGCACCACCTTCGTTTTTGTTCACGTCCAGGACCACCAATTTCCCGTCCGGATCCCGGAAGATCGACCTTACCTCGAGATCCAGGATTTTCCTAGAAAGCATTGCCACCCCGCCTCCCATTCCCGGCCGGCTAACAGATGCAAAGATCTGATAACCGTCGAAAATGGGGGTTAGTGCGCGCGTGTCGGAAATCCTGGTCTCGCTGACGGCAATTACATCCATTTCTAGAGACCTGAGGTCGTTGAGCATGTGACCCTGCTTCCAGGACGATCCCAGGCATCGAACATTTAAACTTCCTACTCTTAATACGGCCATGTTGGTAGGTTAAAAAGAGAGAGAGGAAAGGTTTACTTACCTTCCGGGCTCTTGTGAAGGTCGGGTGGTTCGACCTCCATAGTTGGTGGGGTTTCTTTTGGGAACCCCTTTAAAAGTCTTGAAGTGGGTTTTGCGTTCGGGATTCCCACGTCCCGAGGAAAGGTGTCTCGTATTTCTTTGAATATATCGAGCGACATTCGCAACAGAAGCAAATCTTCCGGCACGCGAAATGTGCTCGATTTAAAAATTTCCCCCTCTTTTTGTATATTTTCACTTCGTGCTACGAGGGCCATCCGTTCCTTGTTGGCCCTCCTGACGAGCACGATGTTTTGTATGATTTGTTGGTGTGATTTTATTTGTTTGCGTGGCTGTGGTGGTGATGGTTTTGGTGGTGTTGTTCGGTTGTATCTGTGTTTGTTGTGAGTGCGGTGTCTGTGGTTTCAGATGTTTGTGTGTATATTTGTTCTTGCGTCTGTTTAGGTTGTTTGCGTTTGGGGGATTCTGGTGATGGTGATGGTGGTGTTGATGTTGGTGTTATTGGAGAGATGTTTGCGTGGGTGGTGTCTGCGTTTTTTATTGTGGGTGATTTTGTGCTTTGTTGAGTTTTTTTTTCTTTTCGTGTTTCCTTTTTTGTATTTTGGGGGATTTGGGATTTCCCTCATCTTCACTACTGGTAGATGAGGAATTTGTGTCTATAAGTGTGTCTGTGTGTGTGTTTATGTTTTTATTGGTGTGTGTATTTTGGGGGGGGAGGGGAATTTGACAACTTTCCTCGTTTCTCCGCTGGGTGGTCAATGTTGGTGGTGGTCTTTCTATTGGTGTTGTTGTTGGTGGTCTTGCCGGTGCTGGTCTTGTTTGTGGTCCTCGCCCCGGCGTCGGCAGTAGTGGAGCCATTTGACCCCTTGCATCTTTCAGCTGTTGCGGGCAGAAGGCTCGCAAATGGGTTTTTTCCCCACAAACAAAGCCATGCGGCCTTTTTCCCTCGGTCATAATATGTATGACCGTCCCATTCTGAAGGCGGATGTGGTCCGGGATTGTCTTCTCATTTTCGGGACTTATTGGAGAAGGATCTTCAGGTCAACTCCGGACCAGTTCTCTCTGGCCGTTCTGGTCACTTCTATTGGGACGGTATCCGTCCCCTACGCAATCACACATCCCAGAAGCCACCACATGTCAAGTCCTGGTGGGATTCTGGGAATGCGGACGCGGGCCGTTCTTTTTCCAATGTAGGAGGGGTACATTATGATATTGCTGGTTTTGCAAGGAGTCATAGCGTGTTTCATAGCGAGGGCTTCTGACTTGAACAGCACCGAAATGGTGCCGTACTGTCTGCCCCTCGCTATGTATTCGGTGTCCTCTCTGATGCACCTCAGCGCGACTTCGACATCTGCTTGTGGGATTAAAGTTGCTCTTTTGGTGTGTGTTGAGATGCATCTATAATGCACCGTTATATAATTCCGCCGTTGTTGTCTTTGGTCCCCCCGTTGTTCTCGGTGCAGTTGGTATAGTTGCTGGTGGTGTTGTCGCTATTTGTTTTCATGTTAGTGGTGTTGATATTGTTGTTGCATTTGTCATTTCCTTTTTGTTATCTGTATATTCGTTGTCGCTGTTACTGTTATTTTTTTTAAATTAGAGTTCTCATTGGTTTCTTTGGTGACTTTGTTTACATTGTTTGTGGTAGTGTTTGTATTATCAATTCCTGCTAATTTCGCTGCAGCGCTCCTCTCAAATTCTACGTCGTTGTCGCACGACAGCAGACATATCGCTGGGGGGCGTGGCTCAGCCATGTTTCTTTTTTTTGTTCCTTTTTTCTCAATAATTTTTTAAAATTTAAAAAGTTCAAATATTTGGGCCAAAAGGCCCAAATATTATTCTTTCTCCGTCACAGAGGCAAAGTCCAAGGGCTTGTATACCTTACACAACAACAAAAAATTCAATAAATCAGTTTTGATAGGTAAATAAGTGAACTTACGGGAGCGAGCAAAAAGACGTCCGTTCACACTCAATAATAATAATAATAATAATGATATTTCATTTATTAGCCACAAGGGCCGACATCTAGGGGACAATACAAAGACAGGGGCCGTGGGGGTTTTCAATAAGGTCGAGTAAAAGTGTTAAGTGGCAAGACCATTTCAACAATGAAGATATAAAAAATATAAAATAAACTATGCATAAATATAACAAAATAAATTCCCCTATAGGGGTGGACGACCCAGGGGTGATTCAGGTACCCCACCAATCCTGAACCACCCTGCGCTTCTATGGCGCCCAAGTTAGCTAGCTTATAGGCACATGGTCAGAGTAGGCCCATTCACTCGGGCCTTCTCGCCACATTCATAAACTTTTAGCAAATGTACAGGGGGCAGAACATCTATCTCCACCCTCATCTTCCTTTTCAAGTGAAAGTTGAAGAAGTTGATGAGGGATTGGCCGAAGAGAAAAGTGTCTGTCTTCAGACATTTCAATCTGGTCCACCATATAACCTCTTTCGCAACGGCCACCAGACAGAGGAAAATTGCCTGCTCTTCCTGACCAAAGGAAAGTGGCGGGTCGATCTTCAATATGGACTCGGCCGACAGCCGGATCCGTTCCACATGTGACAGTAGCCGTTCGACATGACTCCACAAGTCAGTAATGCACGGACATTGGACAAGTGCGTGCAGAACGGTTTCGTCGCTCTGTGCGCATCTTGGGCAGGTCCGTCTGACAGCACTTCCGTGCCTGTAGAGTTTATCCCGAACCGGGAGTGCCCCCAGTAGCACTGCCAAGCGAGGGATTTCTGGAAATTGTCCATCGTCCCCGGCTCTAAAGTTCTCCGGTACAGACTAGTCAGTTCCACTTCGTCGAGGCCCAAAGCTTCCCCGAGTGCGTCATCGCACTTGCCCACCACTAACCCTCTATAGAACTCGAGAGTGGAAGTTCCACTGATCGCATTGACCGCTTGGTAGAGGGCAGTGAGTGCTGGCAACATTCCAAGTGCCAGTCACCTAGTTTTGGTCTCTTCTTGACCCGGGGCTGCAGCTCAGTCAAAGAAACGAGTTGCGGAAAGACCCATCTGACAAACGGCGACAAGACCCTTTAGGATAGAATATCTGGAGATGTCCGTCCAGCGCCCAACGATGCTGTTGTATGGCATGGACTTGCCTCTCCAGGTGACGAGTTGCAAGCCCACCGACTTTTCCGGATTAAGTTTTGCTCCCGTCAACCGTTCATATTCCTCCAATAAGTTGCCGACCACCTCGATTTCTGAGATGTCCGGCACCATCACGGTGATGTCGTCCGCATAAGCCGACACAGCCTTTCCGAGTCCCTTTCGAGCTGGATGCCCTGCATCAGCTCCAGCTTCCGCAGTAAAGGCTCGAGAGTCACTATGTACAGAAGAGAAGAGAGAGGGCACCCTTGACGGACCGATCGAGAGAGCCGAAATGAATCCGAGAGGTGGCAATTAACCTTGACCACCGAGTATGTGCCGCTGTGCATTGCAGCGATACAGCTTTTGAAGACGGGCTGAAGCCAGCCGCTTTGAGGACAGCCTCCAGATACACATGGTCGACCCTATCGAATGCTTTCGATTGATCTAAATTGATAAGTGCCCCACTGAAGACAAGTTTACACCCTACCCTCTCTATGATGTATCGCATGAGCTGGAGATTGTCGTGTATGGACCTGTCTGGGATTGCGCAAGTTTGCGCTTCCCCAACCAAATCCCCGACGACAAGTGCCAATCTCTTTGCTAACACCTTGGCCAAATTCTTAAACTCTGTGTTGAGCAGAGATATGGGCCTGAAGTTGTCTAATGTATCCCTCTTGTTCTCATCTTTCTTATAAGCGTCACTACTCCCCTGCTAACAGAAATGGGAATACTCCCATCCTGCTGCCAGTTACAGTAGAGCGCTTCGAGGAGATCGGAGAACAATTCTGGCATATTTACGTATAGCTCATAGGGAACCATTCAAACCGGGTGACTTGTGCCTCATGCAGCAGACAAGGGCGTCCCGAATTTCGGCTGAAGTAATTGGCCTTTCGCAGCGCTCAGCGTTGACCGACGAGATGCGCGGCAAGCCGTCAATGTAGGGACTGAGATCCGCTACTCTCTCTGACCCATCACTCTCCCCGAGCAACCGAGCAAAGTACTGGCGAAAGGCCTCACTCATCCGCTTGGAATCGCTTATCTCCTGTCCGTCTCGGTCCGCCAAATATCGAATTGTGGTTTTATTACCACGCTGCGCCTCCGCTACGTGGGCCCTTCGAACAGCTTGGTTCCCTCGTTTCTCAGTGCACGCGCCTTAGCTCTGACAATGCAACCTTCGTGTTTCCCATTGAAGAAATGGTCTAATGCTATTCTCGCCGCTAGCACGTCAGTTGCAATGCCACTACAAATAGCCTCGTCTAACTTATCTACCAGCTCAGCTCCTCCTCCTTTCTATTTTTCTCTGACGCTAGTTCTTTGGTGAACTCTATGGAAGTTACTCTAATCTTTCTTTTGAGAACCCCCCGCCATCTGTTGTTGATGATCCCCCTGTCAACTTTTGCTTAACTAAATTGTTGACTCGGTCCCTGTAAGCCTTACCCGCCAATCTACGCGTTTTATCTAGATCGACCATACAGATCACAAATTTGTGATCTGAATAGGCGACCGTTTTAAAAAGTGGGCAGCCTACACGTTTCTATCTATTTTCCTAATAAAGATCCTGTCTATATACGATCTAGATGACCCCATGCGGTTGGTCCATGTCCAAACTGGCGCATTGTGGAAACCTGTCAGACAGTTGGAACTGGCTGATTAGGTGCTTGAGGCTTTTGCCCCCCCGCTCCTATCAGCTACTGCCACACAAACCCAGCTTGCTTCTAAGATGCCGTTCTAGTCCCCGCTATCAGTAAAGAGCGAGACGTACCCAGAAAGGTCTCCAGGCGCCTAAAGAAGTCCGGTCATCCGGCCCCAGTATGGGCGTAGACGGCCAGCAGTCTAAAGGCACCACCTTCGTTACTGCTCACATCCAAGACCAACAACTTAGCGTCCGGGTCTCGGAAGATCGATCTTGCCTCGAGATTCAGTCCTTTCCTAAACAGCACTTCCACCCCACCTCCTATTCCCGGCTGGCTAACAGATGCGAAGATCTCATAGTCGTTTAAAATGGGGGCTAGTGCGCGCGTGTCGTAAATTCTGGTCTCGCTGGCGGCAATCACATCCATTTCCAGAGACCTGAGCTCGTTGAGCAGGCGACTCCGCTTCCAGGGTGACTCCAGGCAGCGCATATTTAAACTCCTACTCTTAATATAGCCATTTTGGCAAGCTAAAAGAGAGAGGGAAGGTTTACTTACCTCTCCGGGTCTTGTGAAGGTCGGGTGTTTCGACCTCCATGGTTGGTGGGGTTTCTTTTGGGAACCCTTTTAAAAGTCTCGATGTGAGTTTTACATTCGGGGTTCCCACGTCTTGAGGAAAGCAATCCCGAATTTCTTTGAAGGAATCGAGCGACATTCGGACCAGAAACAAATTTTCTGGCACGCAAAATGTGCTCATTTCAAAGATTTCCCCATCTGTTTGAATGTCCTCGCTTCGTGCTAAGAGGGCCATCAGTTTATCGTTGGTCCTTCTGACAAGCACGAAGTTTTTAATATGTTGTTGGTGTGTTTTATTTGTTTTAGTTTTGGTGACTGTGGTGGTGATGGTTTTGGTGGTGTTGTTTCGGTTATGTCTGTGTTTGTTGTAGGTGTGGTATCTGTAATTTCAGGTATTTGTGTGTTTATTTGTTCTTGAGTTTGTTTCGGTTGTTTGCGTTTCGGGGATTGTGGGAGTGGTGTTGATGTTGCTGCTGATGTTATTGGGGAAGTGTTTGCGTTAGTGGTGTCTGTATTTTTTGTTGTGTATGTTTTCGTGTTTTGTTGGGGATGTTTTGGGGTGAGTTTTCTCTGTTTTTTGGCTATTTTGGATTTTCCTTTATCTTCGCTGCTGGAAGACAAAGGTCTGTGGCTGTGAGTGTATCTGTGTCTGTGTGCGTTTATTGTTTTGTCTATGTGTATAATTTGAGGGGTAGGGGAGTGGGAGAGCTTTCCTCGTTTTCCCCTTGGATTGGTTTCAGTGTTGGTGGTGGTCCGGCAGTTGTTGATGTTGGTGATGTTACCCGTGTCTTTGTTGGTGATGTTTTTGTTGGTGGTGGTGCAGCTTTCCGTGCTGACACTGGCGTTGGCAACAAAGGAGGTTTGCGACCCCCTGCATTTTTGAGCTGAGGGCAGAAGGCTTGCAGATGTGTTGCCTCCCCGCAGACGAATCAATGCCGCCTTCTTACCTCAGTGATTAATTGGATTGTTGTCCTGTCCTGCAGGTGGGCAAAATCCGGGATATTGTTGATGTCCTCTGATTTCATTTGGAGAAGAATCTCCAAACCCATTCCGGGCCAGTCTTCTCTCTCTGTCCTTATGATATCCAGGAGGGTAGTGTCTGTCCCCCTCCTCGATTACGCATCCCAGAAGCCACCATATGTTCATTCCTGTTGGGATCCTGGGAATGCGGACCATTACTGTCATTTTGGCCATATGGGACGGGTGCATGATAATGCGTTCCGTTCTTCAGAGGGTCACGGAGTGCTTAATAGCAAGGGCCTCGGTTTTGAACAGTATCGATATGGTACCGAACTGCTTGGCCCTTGCTTTGTTGTACTCGATGTCACTTCCGATTCACCTCAAAGCAGCCTCGACCTCTGCTTGGCTGGCGATTTCCACTTTGCGTGTCTGCACTGAAATGCATCAAAAGTACACCGTCCTCCTTTGCATGGCCGCTATTTCCCCTTCCGGGATGGTCCGGTTTTCCCAGGACTTGCCTTGCTTAATTAACCTCCACGCCTGTGCCAACTGCTGCTCCTTATCTCTAGTATCCACATTGAAAAAGCGCTGTTTTCGCTGCTGCCGCTGCAAAGGTGACGCCTCCATTGCTCTTGTTGTTGGTGTTTTCGTTCTTCCTCTTGTTGTTGGTGTTGTTGTTGTTGTTTTGTTTGTTGCTGTTGCTGTTGCCGTTGCCGCCGCCAGCAGTGTTTACATTGAGGCTGTCGGTTTTATGGTCGTTGTGGTTCTGAGTTGTTGTTGTGTTTGTGGCGGTGGTGGCGGCGGCGCTGGAGGTGGTGATGTCATTTTGAGATAGTACTGCTACTGTCTTGTTTCTGTATTCAGTGGCATGGGTGACAGGTTTGTTTCTAGTAGTCGTAGTAGTTGTGGTGAGATTTATAGTAGCTGATTTTGAACTTTTGACCTGTATGTTGTTTACTGTTTCAAGGTCGAAATTTTCCATATTTTGTTTATTTTTTTTTATGGAGAAGCGATTTTTAAAATAAATCTGTAAATCTGAATATAAATCTGGATATTCGGGCTTAAAGCCCGAATATTGAGAGGTTTCCCCTCCTTGGAACCAAGGTGGGTACCTTATGCTTCGTTATCGACAAGAAAATACAAAAAAATGATACTTTAAAACAGGTTAAAGTTACGAACCGTTTCCACCTCAGACTTGTGCATCTTCACACATGTGCGTCATGTTTTTTTCGTCCTTGTACTGTCCCCCAATATCTTGATTTCTTGTGGCCGACACAATAATGATGGGTGATCGATTGGCAGTCTCGGTAGAATGTTGGACAACATCATTTACGGGATAGAGTTACGTCTCATTAGGTTCTGAGTTCAAATCTCGCGCCAAGTTTAGCTTTGCCTTTCATCCTTAGGCGGTCGATAAATAAAGTATCAATAATGCACTGGGTTCGATTTAATCGACTTTCCATTTCGCCCAAATTGTTGGTCTTGTGCCTTTGGCAGTATCGGTAGTGGGTCGGACGACATGCTTTCCAGCATAGTTACGTCCCTTTACGATCTGAGTTCAAATCCCGCCGAGGTTGACTTTGCCTTTCATCCTTACGGGGTCGATATAATAAAGTACCAGTAATGCACTGGGTAATTGTTGGCCTTGTGCCTAAAGTAGAAACAATTATTATAGTATTAATGAATAGTTTCAAAACTGTGGCCAAACCCTTTCACACACACAATTACACGATATACACATGGCTTACAAAGTTGTGTCTTTCGAGAAAGCTAAGTTTTATATAATCGGATTTGGAGTGTCAGAGACATTACATAATGTTAAATATTTGAACTCATGTTAAATATATGCATTTCTTCTTCCCACTGATGATAAGGAAATTGTGTTCAACCAACGGTGTCGATGGGTACATTCTGTGTTGTATATAGCATGGGCAGACAATATAAAGAATGTGGTCTTCACAAACACTGCATTTCAAATATCCTTTGATTACTTTTCTCCTTCTGTATGTCACCCATAAGAATAATCACACAGAACAGATTAACTCATAGTTTTTGCATAAGATCTTCCACCTGTTCAAGCAGAAGAACGTCGCCCCATCACCCAAATGTGAAAAGCATTTCCTCATACCTTTTACTCCCTTTTACGTGAGGTAGTTTATATGTGTATATATATATATATGTATATGTATATATATATATATATATATATATATATATATATATATATATATATATATATGTGTATATATATATATATATATATATATATATATACATATACATGAGTTTGATCGTGAGGCTAGGGTGAGTTTTCTGATCGTCTTTGGCGATACAGCTGATGGTGTACCTATTGGTGATGTAACAGCAATCACCAAGTTCTGCTGATAATATTCCTTATTTTATTTCTCTCCCTCGCCCTCCTCCTCTCTCCCTCCCCCTCTTGTTTTAACGCTCGCTCTCTCTCTCTCTCTTTTTTTCTGCCTTGGGCACAACGTTATCGAGTGTCTTTTATTTCTACGAACGCAATAGTTGAGGTTTCTAACCTGCACCACGTGTCTCATTACTTTTGTTATTGAAATCATAATGTAATATTGACTAGCAAAGACCCTGCAGTTTTTGCGCTTCATTTGTAATTCTAGGTTGAATTAGTTCTCATAGACATCATGCTACATCACGTCACCTCTAAAGTAACGATAAACCCATATTTCACTATACAGTTTACAAGAAGACATGGATTAATTTCCTTTTATTTGATACTATTATGTTCTGTTGACCTATGTATGGTATTATGAGACAACATGCATTTATTTAGTTAATAGAAACCACAACTTTTCATATTGTTTGGCTAGGACTTTTTCCAGAGGATTCTTTGGAAGAACCTAGAATCTTCTCCTTTTTTACAAGTATAGAGGTCCCTCACACCATTTACCCACTCCGACATGATGCCAATCCATCCCTCATAGTAATCATCTATCGTATCTTTCTACTTTCCTATAGGACATCCATGTTGAGATATTCTTACATCTCGATTACGATAGAAAATTTACTAACTACAGTTAATTATAAATTCATAAATGTTTCTATATTCAATGTTAGTTGCATTAGTTGTGAAAACCGGAACTCAGAACAGTAATAGCGATCGGACACGGACCATACAACGTCATTCAGCATTACGATTTACTATGTATTGAAGCAGTAGCTGTCATCTGAACGTAATAGATATTTTGTATTGCGTTGAATTTATATTTCAACGATGATGTTTATAAACGAACTGAATGAAATGTTCATAAATGCCAACAATTAACGACGGTATAGTCTATTTGATATATTCTTCTAATACAATTTCTTTCAAAGATTAATGAGAATTCCTTTAGGCCGAAACGTGAATTATTACAACATTAAATTATGTTTA
>OZ024743.1:294750586-294778086 GCA_964016885.1 Eledone cirrhosa
TATATATATATATATATATATATATATATATATATATATATATAAAAAGCACAAGCAAAAAAAATCACAAGAAAAAAACACAGGGAAATAAGTTATAAGCAAATACATTTTTTGCTTGTTATTTTTTTAGCTTGTGCTTTTTGCTTTTACTTATACCTATTACACTTCCAACCAGTGCTGCCTGTAATTGTATCTTTTCAAACGGAACATCTTTTTAACTCCTGAATCTCCACATGATGCCTTTGACACTAATAACAACTATGTACCCTAAATGTTCTAAATGATTAGGATTCTAGTAACACGTTTTCTACATTCCTTATACTCCGATAAACGCAGACTTCCCTCTGGAAGAAACAATTGTCAGCTAATAAATGTTCTAAACTAAAATTTGATCGTTTTAACACTTTGTATGTATATATATATATATACCTTATATATATATATACCTCATATATATATATATATATATATATATATATATATATATATATATATATATATATATATATATATATGGCTTACCCCACCACGTGAGATGGTGGCACTATAGATGCCAGTCTACACACATAAATTCTTCAGACGACAGCAGAAGCATACTAAGGTTGACCTGGTAGCTGACCTATTAACACCACTACTACTACCAACATAGTAAAGGAGGTCAGCTGTACGTAAACATTATGATAAGAGCAACTATAACAGGCTGACCTGTCTCAGAATAATTTCTATCGACTTTCGACTGGGGAGTGGTCTGACAACTGACCAATGGGATACGAGCGTGTCCTCTGACGTTGCAATTCGTTTGTTCTAGTTCATATGATTCCAGTTCCTCGGAGGCCTAACAACACACCTAGGAGCTGGACACACTTCAACAACTTGTGTACCTGTCTTTTCCACACCAATTCGGACTGCCTGAAGAGGCTACAGCCAATAATAGCTGTCAGCGAAATATATATAGCAGAGAATTTATAATTTATAATAAACGAGGCCAAATTTTACATGTTTGACTTATTTATTTTACATTACTCCGGAGTAAACAAACCAACCTGCGTACTTCGCCGAATCCTCCAATATGCATACTTAGGTGTCGGTAAACAACCAACATATACTCAATATATATATATATATATATATATATATACAATGATATATTCGAATAAAGTTAAATACATACATAACAACAACATGACAAAATCATCCTAGAATTAATTATAATAATAATAAACAATTTAACTTAAACACTAATCCAAACCAGAAAACTAGACCTAGAAATATTATTTGGTACTCTTCTCCATTCTCATTAAGCGTTAAAACACCTTTAGCAAAGCTTTTCTTTAAAGCACTAGATAAATGTTTTCCTAAAGCCCACAGATACCACTCTATTTTTAACAGACACACTATTAAACTATCCTAATCTACTACTATGAACATAGCACAAAATATGAATAGAATCAATAATAGAAACTTAAATTTAAACCCTAACCAAACTAACCAAAATAGCAATAATAATATTTCTAACAACAATATTCAGAATAATAGTACCGTTCCGAAGAACAACAAATCCAGAAAATGTAACTGTAGAATTAAATCAAACTTCCCTTTACAAAATAATTGCTTATACAAAAACGTAATTTATAAATGCACAGTTAAAACTAGAGACAAAGTATTCAACTATATTGGTGCCAATTCTACAAAATCCAAAGAACGCTGGTATAACCATAAACACACATTTACGAGATCCGACAAGAAGTCTTCCACACCACTTTCACATTTAACTTGGAACTTAAAAGACAACAATATAGACTATTCAATATCTTGGGGAACGATTTCGAAAGCACCTGCATACCGAAATATGGCTTTCTCAAGATACTGTAAGTTGTGTATCGAGGAGATTTTTTATATAATTAACTGTCAAATCTCTATTAATCTTAAAAAGAATTATTTTCGACTTGCAGACATCGCCAAAATTCCACTTTCAGAAGTATTTTTAATTTATGATATTCATTACACTTGACTATATCTTATACACCTTCAAAATGATCCTATTTTCTTTAAAAATTTAAATGTAAATTTTTTTTAAATGATCTTACTTCTTAATTGTTTAATATTTCTACTATTTTTAACTTTTGACATTAATTTGTTTAATATATATTTTTTTATATTTTTACTTCTGTCATTATTTTCCTAATGATACCTCTCTAAATATGTTTTATAGATGTAGATTGATAATCTTTAATTGACATTCTGAAAATGTATCCTCTTTACGATAGTTCTTCGAAATGTACATTACGTTTTTCCTCTCCTTTTGATCTTCAAATTTTCACACATCTTTCGACTAAAATAATTAATCTCACACGAAATAATATATAATTTTCTCTATATATTTCCTGAGTAAATCATTCATCAAATTTAACGGTAAACAAACAAGATTGGAGTTATCTTTCTCTTTTCAATCGTGCAAACATAAATATTATATAATATGTACGATAAACTATATAACTTCGCTAAATTTACAATATTCTGAAAACATTTTCAAAGTTGGAACAAAGTATTCGAATCTACAAATTGTTCTCCTCTTACAACTTGAACCACCTGTTTTTTTATGTAAAATGCAAAGTAAACGCCCTTCGTAACTCATATTAGAAATGTAAACAACTAATAATTGTAAATTATTTCTATTTCTATAATACTTATACATGCACAATTATTAATCTATATATATATTTATATACTTATAACCTATTGTAATGTAATAAGATAAAATATACTTACAACCATAATTCTTCATATAATCTAATTGATTATATATACAATATTATATCTCATAATATAGCTAAATAAATTTAAATTCTGGATTCATATTCCACCATTCCCCCAATTTGTTAATTCCTTTTAAATTAACGTAAATACAAGCTCTTCTTCCTTTTTCTCCTTCTTCCAACTCATACATAGACATATCCTAATTATTTAAATTCTGCATAGCGTCTAAAATAACATTTTTTCAGCCCTATACATAAATCTCATTTGCATAGCTATCTTAATAATTTGAAATATTTGACTTTTCTTCTCTTATCCCTTCACTATCCAAGGAAAACTTGACCGTTAAGATATCTTTTCTTGGTTATATCAAAATTTATAAAACAAACTTTGTATTTTATCTGATGAAAGCGTACCAAAGTTTTGGTACACTTGAAATATATATAATAGAATAAATATTTATAAATTTAACTTTATAAATATAGTTTCCATTTATTTAATATCATTGAATATTATACTCCAGAAAATCTGTCCGGTGCACTGAATCAGTTATAAACATTTATATTTGTTGAATTACCAACAAACAACAAATTGAATATCCCTTTTGCTTATATATATATATATATATATATATATATATATATATATATATATATATATATATATATACATATATGAATGTATATATAGTGTATTTTGTAATACACTTTATGCTTAATTAAAAGCATTTTGAAGACCATACGCTATTGTTTTAAAATAGTGACAATGTCACTTATTTAAATTTTCAGCAAACAGGGGAGATAAATTGACAGATCTCTGTTTCGTACTTTTTGGTACTTATCAACGCTCCCTACTCCACCTGTTTTCTGAAAATTATGTGTGTTGGATTCTTATACAGGAGGAGTAGTGAGCTTTGATAAGTACCAAAAAGTACGAAACTGAGCTCTGTCAGTTTATCTCCCCTGTGTGCTGAAAATTTAAATAAGTGACATTGTCACTATTTTAAAACAATAGCGGATGGTCTTCAAAATGCTTTTAATTAAGCATACAGTGTATTGCAAAATACACTATATATACATTCATATATATATCGGTATTTCAGAACACCAATTCTAATTTATATATATATATATATAAGCGACTCCGTAATTAAGTGGTTTAACTCCTTAAAATAAAAAAAGCGAAGTTCACACAGTTTGACATTGTCGATTTTTACCCGTCGATCTCAGAGACACTGTTAAACAAAGCGTTGGACTTCGCTACCACTTATACCACCGTCGATGGTTTAGACAGGGAAATCATCGCTCACTGCCTGAAAACGCTCCTCTTCAACGACGGAGTAGCCTGGGCAAAGAAGTCTACATCTTCAGACCAGTTCGACATCTCCATGGGATCGTTTGACAGTGCTGACGTATGTGACTTGGTTGGCCTTTTTATCTTAGACATATTACGTGTTAGATTCCCGGACTTCCACACGGGAATATACCGTGACGATGACTAAAAGTGGTCACGACCTCGACCGGTTTAAAAAAGACTTAGCTTCTACCTTCAATGAGTTAGGTCTTAGGATAACAGTAGCCACCAACCTCTCTAGCGTGGATTTCTTAGACATTAATTTAGACCTTCGCACACACACCCACAGACTCTTCCATAAGCTAAACGAGAAACTTAATTAGATTCACTGTTTTTAGAAACTTCGTTAAGAATATCAGTACTAGAACCTCAAACCTCTCCTCTAATAAGGCTATCTTTAACAGAGCGGCACCCTACTATAACACGGCGTTGGCTAACAGCGGCTTCTCACAACCTATCACCTACTCTCCCACTAGCAACAACACCATTAAAAAAAGTAAGCGCATCAATAGACAAACTATCTGCTTCTCTCTTCCCTTCTCACTCAACGTTAAAACCAATGTAGGAAAAAAATGTCTAGCCCTCTTAGATAGACACTTCCCTATAGGTCATAAATACCGCACCACCTGTATCCGACACGAAGTTAAACTAGGATACTCCTGCGCTAAGAATATGAAGGCCCACATCACCAGCAGCCCTAGGAGCAACACCCCACCAGGGTGCTCTTGCCGTAAGCCTGAAGCTTGCCCCTTCAACAACAATGCAACACACCAGCTGTAATTTATGAAGCTATGGTCACTTCCAACCGGCCAAACCAACCACAGGAGGTCAAATCCTATGTGGGCATGGTGGAGGGCCGATTCAAGGAGCGTTTCCTGACCCACCACTCTACCTTCAGATACCCGGACAAACGTTCATCCACAAAACTCGCGAGCCACGTATGGTCCCCCAAAGACTCAAGTATAGGGTACTCCATTCAATGGAAAGCCATCACTAAGTCCAAGCCATACGCAAGGGGAAATCCGACGTGAGGCTTATGTATTGACGAAAGAATAACTATCCTAAAGAGTTATCGCAATAGTGATTGCCTAAACACGAGAAGTGAATTTTTCAAACGTTGTCCACACGTCACCTAACATATATTGCATAACTACAAGGCTCCGGACTGATTCTTTGTAATTTTTATTTTTTATTTTTTTATTTTTATTTTATTTTCAACCAAAAAACTTTCCGGACTTTCGCAGTTATCTCCCTTACACCCCCCTCACGCAGTCTACTATTGCATGTGTGAAATGACCGAGTTTTTGCGCATGCGCGTTCGTACGGTTGTCCTTCCTGTTCCTATAACCATATACATCCCGAGCTGAAGATCCGCGAATGTGAAACAATTGTTCTCGGTATGGTGAACTAACTGTTGTGTAACAACTTATATATATATATATATATATATATATATATATATATATATATATATAAGTTTATCCCGGGTTCAATCGGGGGTACCAAAGTAAGTAAGGTACTCGATACATAGCAGAGTGTAAATATGTATTATAGAAATGGCTTCTACAAGACTAAAACTGTTTCAATCGGGAGAAATCATCCCCGAATGAAACAGTTCTAGTCCCGTATAAGCCATTTATACACACACACACACACACACACACACACACACACACACACATATATATATATATATATATATGTATACGTATATATATACATATATATATATATACGTATATATATATATATATATATATATATATATATATATATATATATATATATATACGTATATATATATATATATATATATATATATACGTATATATATATATATATATATATATATATATATATATATATATATATACACACATATATATATATGTATGTATATATATATATATATATATATTAAAATAACAGATTAAAGTTTAAGCAATGAATCGCTGCTTTCACCCTTAACGGGATTTTCTGAAACTAACAAAGTCAATCTGTGAACGCAGAAGTGAATGGTTCAAAACACGTTGCAACCGGGGGAAGACAGGAAGACGATATTTTGGTTCGTGGAAACGTTCCCTGGCAAAGAACGGAAAAAAACGAATATAATACGTCATCATTTGGAGCAGTGAAAAACAATTACACGCAAAGACAAAACCACGATTATGGTATTAAAGAAGTCGTAGACTAATATTCTATTAGGTCTGTTCATAGAGACGTTCTCTGGCAATGACCGGAAAAAACGAAGATAATACGTCATATGTGGAGCGGGGAGAACAATTGCACGCAAAGACAAAACCACGTAAATGGTATAACTGAAGTCGTAGACTAAAATTCTAACTAGGAAACCGAATGATTCTCGGCTTCAGAGTTAAGAATAAAGTAAATAAAATACAGAGGTAATTGAAATAAATAAATACATACACGCATCCAAATACCTACATACACAAGCATACGCGAAAACACTCGCCATAGGTATATACAAATACACGCACGTACACACACACAATAAAAGAAACACACATACAGAACCCAAGCAACGCCTGTACCCGCGCAACGCCTGTACCCGAAAAGATATATATATATATATATATATATATATCATAAAACATGTCAATAGAATCACAAGATAAAATATATACCATTTCCTCTCCCAATTAGCATAATTAACTATATAAAAAATCGAATAGACCAGGCTATAAGAATGAGGCTTCTATGAAGAAATCTTTGACAAATGACCGAAACTAGTCCTTCGCGTCGGCCGCAACGGAATATTTATCGAATATTTCGACAGCGTAATCGCCCAGATACAGTCAACTAAACAGAATTAGGTGTAAAATAAACTAGGAGAAAATAGAATACATTTAAATACCTCTACCATGGTTTCATCCCTATTTTGAGTTTTCCAATAATTATGTAATAATTATATAAACTCGAGCACCGGATTCATCAGGAAGTTTGCCCTTATCTCGACACTAAATTTTCCAAAGTGATCGCGCCAAGAATTTATTCAAAATTGCTAAAAATCGTGACGTAGCCGCGGTCAGGTTGGAAGTTGTGAGGTAGGTGCTTACGACTGGTGGCATTTTTGCTAGAAAGCACAGCACAATACAGCCAAATTTGTATCTCAACCTAATGGGAAATTATTACATATAAAAGTTTACATATATATATATATACATATATATACATATACGTGTTTTGCGACGCGTCACTTTGTGGCTCAATAAAAAATTAATACATTAAATAATCAGAGCTATATATATATATATATATATATATATATATATATATATATATATATGTACGTATATATATATGTACGTATATATATATATGTACGTATATATATATGTGTACGTATATATGTATATATATGTACGTATATATATATGTGTACGTATATATGTATATATATGTATGTATATATGTATATATATACGTATATATGTATATAAATATATACATATATATATATACATTATTTGTACAGATTAATGTGTAAGCAAAGAATCGCAGCTTTCACCCTTTTACGGGATCTGATGTATATATATATATATCAACCTTTTTGTATTTTTCGTTTTTGCTGTATAAGTTATAAGTACGGCCATTGCATTCGGTCGTTATTCTTGATGTCACACTTTATAACTGTGTTGTGTTTTATTCTGAACGATAATGGTTAGCTTCTTGATCCATTGAGTGCTATGTGTTTGACTCAAAGAAATCGATTAGTACCTGTTATATGGCCATTACAACTTCGACTCATGCCCACTATTATATATATGTATATATATATATATATATATATATATATATATAAGCAGAAGGGATATATATATATATATATGTATATATATATATATATATATGTATATATATATATATATATATATATATAAGCAGAAGGGATATATATATATATATACATATATATATATATATATATATATATATATATATATATATATATATATATATATATATATATATATATATATATATATATATATATATAAAGAGAGAGAGAGAGAGAGAGAGAGAGAGAGAGAGAGAGAGAGAGAGAGAGAGAGAGAGAGAGAGAGAGAGAGAGAGAGAGAGAGAGATGTTCCTGAAGGCATATATCATTGCTAACTTTGAACACGAATAACGGTTCATCGTTTTTTCATCAGCTTCAAAATTGTATTACTTAAGCTGTGTGGTCTAATCTATCATGTTTTCCATTTCGTTATTATATAGACAAGGGAGATACATGAAGGTAAACACGGCAGCGCACACATAGACACAAGCTGATGCAAACACGCACACACACAAACAAGGACACACACACACAAACATATACATTCATATTCATCTACACAAATACACATACTCAAGCATACTAAACAGTCATGAACAGGCATAATAACAGACACTCACATTCAACCACAACTACCCACTCACATGCGCAGACATATGCATATTCACGTACGCATATTCACGTACATAGATATAGTCAGTCATAAACACATAATCATGTACAGGTAGACACAGTCAGACATAACGGAGATTATACGGACATACATATATTCACTCCCACACTTAAACTCACATAAAAATTCTCGCCCTTTTCAATTTTTCATTTTCTCTCCCTTTTTATTACTTTTCGATTCTTTCGTTCTTTGTTTTCTTTCTTTCTTTATGTCTTTCATTCATTCTTTCATTCATTCTTTGTTTGTTTCTTTCTTTCCTTATTCATTTCTTTGTTTCTTTATTTCTTGCTTGCTTTCTTTCTTTCTTTCTTTCTTTCTTTCTTTCTTTCTTTCTTTCTTTCTTTCTTTCTTTCTTTCTTGCTTTCTTTCTTTCCCTCCTTCTTTCTACACTTAATTCCTGTGATGCATTCCCCGTTTCACTTCCCTTCAATTCTCTCTACCTCTCCGTCTCTCAGTCTCCTTCACATATATCTACATATATATATATATATATGTGTGTGTGTGTGTGTATTTCTGTGAGTCTGTGTCCGTGTTTGTGTGTGTATGTGTCTTATATATATTTTGCTGCCATTTCTGTCTAGTTTTCTCCTTCCTTTTTTTTTCCTACTGTTCGTTTTTCTTCTCTTTATTACTGAATCAGAGTTTCCTATATGTTATAATTCAGTTATCCATCAACTGGTTGCAGACATGTTTCTCTGCATCATGTGACAAGCTATGCATTTCAGGAGGCTATTCGACGCGTGACGCCATTATTCGTAAGGCATCAACTTGAAGAACATCACTGAGTGATATGAATTATACATTATCTAATATTTGGTAAGCATAAATCAGTTAAGATTCTTCTCGTTCATCAACGACCAGTGAGCAACATAGAGTAACCCTATGCGTAAAATTTGAGATGATATTCTTTGCAATAAGTATATATATATATATATATATATATATATATATATATATATATATATGTATATACATGATTATATATATATGTATGTGTATATATATATGCATATATATATACATTTATATATACATATATATATATATATATATATATATATATATACATATATATATGTATATATATATATATATATATATATATATATATATATATATATATATATATATATATGCATATATATATATATATACATATATATACACATATATGTATATATATATTTATATGTGTATATATATGTAAATATAGATATATGTATATATAGATATATGTATGTATATATATATATATATATATATATATATATATATATATTATATATATATATATATATTTATGCAGAAATACATGTGTGTGTGTGTGCGTATTCATGTTGATGCGTTTCGAAAGCCAATTTTTTGTTGCAACAATGCATGCCAGCACAGAAATACATGCACTCCTCGAGATTACATACGAATATAAACATACGCTTCCATATACACTGAATTTGATAAATGGACTAGGCTATACACTTGGGAATGAAAATGCATGCGTATGTATATTATATATATATATATATATATATATATATATATATATATATATATATATATATATATATATATATATTCATATATATGCTAACATCTTCATATATGTAGGGTTATGAAGAAAATACGAGAGGTGAAGAAAATAAATCAGGAAATGATTACAATATAATGCGCGCGTATATATATACATATGTTTGTGTGTGTACACATATATATATATATATATATATATATATATATATATATATATATATATATATATATGTGTGTGTGTCTGTATGTGTGTGTGTATGTGTGTGTGTGCATGTATGTGTAAGTGTGTTCGTGTATTTCTACACACATATATCTTAGCAATATAACTTACCAAGAAACTTTATCTCATGCGTTTACATCACTGTCATCAGGATAAGTTCATAATTTCAAATATTTATAAGATGTTATCAACGCCGAATCTTCTCTATGAAAGTAGATATGTGTGCATATATTCATTATAAATCTACATCTAAATATACATCTAAAGATATATACAGACAAGTTGTCAATTTTGGACTCAGCTAAATATATTCATATATATATATATATATACATATATACACACACACGCACACGCATATATATATATATATATATATATATATATATATATATATATATATATATATATATATATGTATATATATATATATATATATATATATATATATATATATATATATATATGTATATTTATATATATATATATGGAGAGAGAGGTGGGGGGATGAGGTAGATAGATCGATAGCTAGATAGAGAAATAGTTATATGAACACATAGATAGAAATCATAAATAGATAGGAATCGATGTGTACAAAAATGAAGAACAATGAATAGAAGAATAGCTAAAACGAAACGTGTGTGACAAAAACAATAAGATTTATGGGGATTTTCTTGTTGTTCTCTATTGAATTATTTAGTTTCTTGACAGAAATCAAGCAGGTAACAAAGCGACAAGAGATCTTCGTTTGAGGGAAGATATTTTGTGAATATACCAGTGAGTTATTGTGTGCGTATATGAATGTTATAGGGGAATATATATATATATATATATATTTATATATATATATATATATATATATTTATATATATATATATATATATATATAACGTACCTGTAACATACACACACACAATGAATAACCATATATATTCGTGTATCAAATAGGAATATACATCCATTTCATCAGATGCATGTACATCCATAAACATGCATCTGATGTAATGGATGTATATGCCTATTTGATACACGAATATATATGGTTATTCATTGTGTGTGTATGTTATAGGTACGTTATTTGCATATAACCTACACAAAAAATGAAAGAACATATTAGGAAATGTTTTCTTCTGATGAATGAATATATCCATACGTGTGTGTATGTATGAATGTGTTTATGCATCATATAATGCAAGCATAATTTCATTCTTTACTCTTTACACGTGTAGATGAATATATGTTTGTGCGTATGCTTGTGCATAAACGAAACTTTATTTTTGTACGTGTGTAACTGCTTGGTTAAATGTGTATGAATTTGAGTGTGTGCATGTTTATATGTGTGAGGGTGTGCGTGTATGTGTTTGTGCGTGTGTTTGTCTATGCCAATTCTATACTTTAGTGAAAATATTAGGGATTGGGAAAGTGTAAGCGAATATAACTTAGTATTTATGTAATGTTAGTTTTTAGTTGATCATTTGTTTCCGCTTCATGTTAACTATGTAATAACATAGAATCCTATATTTATTGAATGAGATATCCACAACATTATTAGTTATATGTCGTTTATTTACATCATATATGCAGTCGATTTGTATCTAATTTTATTGGAGATATAATCAAAAACAGGAGCAGGTATAAAGTTAATAACCGCAAACCTGTTCAGAGATACCAACCACCAATACTAAATGCAGAAATCTAATTAGAAACAAGCAACCCCATAGACTGATATATTGGCCTACAAGAAATAGTAACCAAATCACTTTGTATCACACTTTGGAAAATTAATAAACAGAACATTCGTCAATATTCACAGATACACACAAACAAGTTAATTTATCAGGGCTGCATCTAGTTTGACCATAGATATGAATGGTCAGTTTTTGGCACAGACATATATTCCTCTGCAATCGATCCTTTGGCTAATCCAAACAACATTAACTTATAACGTTCTCTTACAATTGAATTATAATTACTTCATAAGTATCAACGATGAATTTTTGATTGTTCTAGTAACAGGACCTGTCAAAACTTCCCGTCCGACGGGGAGATATCCCACTCACCTTGTGGTGGGTGAGAGATGCCTCCCCTTATGAAAATGTGTATAGCTTTCAATATGAAAGATCTCCCTATTTTGCCACATTTCACCCCTTTTTAGGGCACTTTTTTCATGGTTTTTAGAGGTTAACAGGTCTCTATTAACTAAGATACCAACTGGTTGAAGTGACCTATAAGCGGCTAGTTAAGTCATAGATGCGTGTAGCTAAAGCATAATTATCGGGCTAAAAATATATAGCCAAATATTTACTATAGTCTCGGTTGGGTGGACGAATATCTTATGATGGAAATTTGGTAGATGAAAACTGCAAAATTGCATCGTATATATATATATATATATATATATATATATATATATATATATATATATTAGTAAAAGGAAAAGAAAATGCTAACAAATTTTTCCCAGTGAAAAATAGTATAATTAGGAATAACTAAAAGTTAGTAATAAGTATTGGTTAGTATTCAGTTTTAGATTTAAGTTTTTACCGGTTGCGCATTTCTAATGCTTTTCAAAAATAATTTTGAGATAGAGTGCCCGTGATGTTTGCTCTAATTTGATAAGAGCAAACATCACGGGCGCACTATCTCAAAAGTTTGTCAGCATTTTCTTTTCCTTTTACTAATATATATATATATATATATATATATATATATATATATATATATATATATATATATATATATATGGGAGGAGGGTATGTGTGCGTGCGTGCGCGCGCGTATGTGTGTATCCGTGTGTGTCTGTGTGTGATTGTCGTATGTTTGTTTTTGCGTTTACGTGTGTGTGCCTATCAATGATCCAGCAATATTTTTTTTTCTTTTGTTGCTTAATTTCAATCATTTTCATTGTATGTTTTTCTAGTCTTTCCCATCCTTCTCGTTTTTTATTCTTCATATAATAATTAAAATTGCTCGGGGGGCTGGTTTGGTTATGCTCTCCAAATGAACAAAAATGGGACGAAGTGACGAGCAGGGTGGTCACTCTCACCCCGAAAAGTGGCGAGAGGAAGCTATCCCTGAATGGTTTGGCAGAGGTGGCGATGGAAGAAGAAAGAAAAACATGTCCAATAAACTATAAATAATACAAAAATCAATAGTGAATCTATATCAAATCTTTCTGCCGCTGAGGCTACATCTCCAGCTTTTCCTGAACGGTGAACAGCTGTGGTCGCCATTCATTAGATACGTTTTCCCCAGTTTCGTCTCTATAAAGGAACTGCAGATCTGAGTCAACCGGAGAACGAGGAGGAGCGCTTGGATGCCTAAATGTTTTCAAGCGCTCACAGCTCTCAGCCAGTCGGGCACTACGATCGGTGAAAATTTTACCTTAGTGTTCGATAGCACCCAATCAAGGGCTTCCATAGAGAAAGCAAAGACAGATAGAATGAGTGAAAGAGAGTGATCGTTAGACAGATAGATAAATAGATTGATAAACAGACAACAGACAGATAGATAGATAGACAGATAAATAGATAGATAGATATCTTTCTTTATTTGCCACAGGGGCGTACAAAAACGGGACATTACAAGACGTGACGCAGGTGTTTTACATAAAATCATATAACTTTAAAATTAATACAATAAACTATATATAATAAAATAACAATTGAAATCCCCAATAGGGGGAACGTTACTGCAGGGTTGTTTTGCACCCCGTGGATAGAACAACCCTCAACACCAGGAACACGTTTTGCCGGTGTTCTCGTCTTCCCTCTGTTCATCTTCCTCAACCTACAAGTTTATATACAGAGAATGCCCATTCTCTCGGGCCATTTTCGCCACATTTACCCACCTTTCAGCGAATTTACCTGGGTGTAGCACCCGTCATTCCACTCTCACCTTCCTTCTGAAGTGGTACTTAAAGAAGGGGATAAGTTGTTGTCCGGAGAGAAAGGTGTTTGCCGTCAGTCCTTTTC
The DNA here is from genome assembly GCA_964016885.1 of Eledone cirrhosa. NCBI lineage: Eukaryota > Metazoa > Mollusca > Cephalopoda > Octopoda > Eledonidae > Eledone > Eledone cirrhosa. The sequence goes on from OZ024743.1 coordinate 294,764,887, forward strand.
ACCTCGTCCACCATATTACGGCTTTCGCAATAGCCACCAGACAGAGGAAAACCGCCTCTCCTTCATTCTTAAATGAAGGCGGCGGGTTGATCCTCACGATAAACTCGGCTGACAACTGGATGCGTCCCACACGTGACAGTAGCTGTTCGACATAATTCCACAGGTCGGTCACCCCTGGGCACTGAACAATTACGTGGAGAATGGTTTCGTTGTCCTGCTCGCATCTTGAACAGGTCCTTTTGAGAGGATCTCTGCCAGGGCGTCCGTGCCTGTAATGTTTGTCTTGAACTAGTAGAGCTTCTCGGTAGCACTGCCAGGCCAGATACCTCTGGAAGTTATCCATAGGCCCTGGACGGAAAGTCCCCCCCGAACACACTGGTCAATTCGTCCTCCTCGATGCATAAAGTTTCCCCGAGAACATCGTCACACTTATCCTCCACTAATCCCCTATAGAATGTCGAAGTGGAGTCTCCGCTGATTGTTGTTTCCGTTTAGTAGAGGGTTGTGAGCGCCTGAATGCACTCGAGGTGCCAGGCACCCATTTTCGGTCTTCGCTTGACCCACGACAGCAGCTCTGTTAGTGAGACGAGTTGTGGAAGAGCTTGTCTCACAAACGACAGCCACACCGGTTCACCGATCAGCAATACCTGGAGATGGCTAGCTTCAGCACGTGTTTGCGCATCATTAGCCACGGCATGCCCATCCCTCCGTTAGAAGGGGGTTGACAGCAGATGGCTCTCCTCACCAATGGAGCCTGTTTCTTCCAGAGGAAATTGACGAGTAGGTGTTCCATTTTGGTAAAGTATTCGCGGGGACAAGGCACGACAGTCAAGTGGTAGTAGCTGACGGACGCTATGTAAGTGTTTTCCACCTCCGCTCGACCTTTCAAGGAGAGTTTGCACTAAGCCCACTTCCGGGTGAGTGCAAACACCTTCACCGTGACCTCGTTCCAGTTCTTTTCCCCCTGGAGGTCTGGACCAAACCAGACACCCTGCGATGTCACCGGTCCTTCCGTCCAGCGTCCAACGACACCGTTGGAAGGGATGGGTTTGCCTCTCCATGTGCCGAGTTGCAAACCGATAGGCTTGTTTGGGTTTAGTCTTGCTCCTGTCAACGTTTCGTATTCCTGTAATAGGTTGCCTATTACCCCGATTTCCGAGGTTTTCGACACCGTTACGGTTACGTCGTCGGCATAGGCCGACGCTGCTTACCGCAGTCCTGGTTCGATCGGGATGCCCTGCAACAGCTCCACTTCCGCAATAATCGCTCAAGAGTCAGTACATACAGTATGGAGGAGAGAGGGCATCCTTGACGGATGGAACGCATGATTTGGAATGGCTTCGATAGGTAGACATTCACCTTGACTGCCGAGCATATGCTGGTGTGCATGGCAGCGATCCAGCCTCTGCAAAACGGGACAGAAGCCGGCCGTCTTAAGAACCGTTTGCAAGTATTGATAGTCGACCCTATCAAATGCCTTAGACTGATCTAAATTAATCAGAGCCCCACCGAAACCAGGTTTACATCCACCCTCTCTATGATATATCGCATGAGGTGGAGGTTGCCGTGTATGGACCTGGTCGGGATTGCACATGTTTGCGCTTCCCCTACCAGGTTCTCGACGACAAACGCCAGCCTCGTTGTTAACACATTGGCCAAAATCTTAAACTCTGTGTTGAGCAGTGTTATGGGCCTGAAATTGCTTATCTCTTCCCCTTTGTTCTCATCTTTCCTGATGAGCGTTACTACGCCTCTGCCTACAGAAGTGGGAATCCTCCCGTTCTACTGCCAGTTGCAGTAGACCGCTTCGCGGACGCCAGAGAACAAGTATGGCATGCCACTGTAAAACTCATAGGTTAGTCCATCTAAACCGGGTGATTTGCGTTTCCCGTAGCGGCCTATGGCATCTTCTATTTCGCCCGCTGTGATCTGCCTTTCGCATCTCTCTGCATCCGTGCTCGAGAGTCGTCGTACGCCGTCGAAGTAGGAACTGAAGGCCATCATGCCGTTCGGCGTACGACTTTGCCCGAAGAGTTGTGTAAAATGCTGCTGGATTGCCGTGCAAATCTGCTTGGATTCAAGTAGAATGCGTCCATCTTTGTCTTGCAAAGACCGAATTGTGGATTTGTTTCCACTTTTCGCCTCTGCCACTCGGGCCCAGCTGACAGCTTTGGCTCCCTCGTTTCTTAGAGCAGGTGTTCTACTTCTGACAATACAACCTTCGTGTTTCACGTTGAAGAACTCGTCTAGTACCGTTCTCGCCGCTAGCACGTCAGCTGTACTTCCATCCCTAAGTGCCTCTTCTACTTTAGCTACCAATCCTTTTCAGTTTTTTTTTAAAGCTACTTCCTTGCTAAATGCTATCGATTCTATTCTAATTGCTCTCTTGAGAGATCTCCATGACCTGTTGTTGAACATCGCCCCCGTTAACTGGCACTTAACTAAGGTGCTAATCCGTTTACTGTAGACCTTACGTGCCGGGAGCGACATGTTTAGCTTCCAGTATCCAGGTCGCTGTCTATGTTTCTATCAAGGTCGTCTATGCAGGTGACTAATTTGTTGTCTGAATAGGCAACCATCTGCATTTGTGGACAGCTTAATATTTCCTTATCATTCTGTCTAATTAAAAATCTATCTAAATATGATCTAGACGACCCAGTGCGGTTGCTCCACGTCCATAGTGGTGCACTTGGGAAGTCTAGTCGATATCTATCAGCCGTTTGGAATTAGCTGATGAGATTTTTTAGGCTATTACACCCCCTCTATTATCACAAACTCCTACACGTCCAAGATGCCATTCCAGTCCCCCGCTAATACTAAGGAGCGTGACGTTCCCAGGAATGGCTCCAGACGCTTCAAGAACTCTGGTCGCGATGATCTGGTCGGGGCATATACGGCCACCAGTCTGAAAGTTTCGCCTTCACTACCATTCACGTCCAGGACCACCAGGCTGCCCTCCGGGTGCAATTGAATCGTCTGTATTTTGAGATCCAAGTTTTTTCGAAACAGAATAGCAACTCCCCCTCCACCCCATGGCTGACAGAGAGATGCGTAGATCTCAAAATCATTGAACATGGGGGTTAGATGCTGCTTGTCGTGAATCCTGGACTCGTTGATGGCTATCACATCTATACAATGTTATATGAGTTCATTTAAAAGCTGGCCCTGTTTCCAGGACATGCCCAGACCACGTACATTCAAACATCCAACTTGTATAGTCTCCATGTTGGTGAAGAAGAGTTAAGGAGAGAAAAGGCAGGAACACTTACCTTTTCGTTTCCTGGATGTCGGGTTGTTCGATCTCCATGTCCAGATTGGTGATGTTTGGGGAGGGAGGAAATCCTTTTAGCAGGACACGGTTAAGGGATTTTTGGCAAGGGGGCCCAACATCGTGTGGGAAGTTCCCTTTTAAAGTTTCGTACTGTAGGGTTGTTACCCTGATAAGTTTGAAGTTTGGGGGTGGGTCGTTGGTGGAGAAGGTTTTCCCTTCCGTTTATATTGTGGGGTCATTTCGGACAGTTTCCACCAGTTCTTTCTTTCTTGTTTTTATGTATGTGTAATGTTTTGTTTTTTATGTGTACTGTTTCTGTTTGTAGCTTTCTTTTTGTGGTTGTGGTTTGTGATTGTAGTGGTGTGGGTGTTTGTTTGTTGGTGAAGTGTCTGATTGTGTTGTTGGTGTGGTTGTCGTTTGTGGCGGTATGTTTATGTCAGTGTTGTGTGTGTGCGTGTTTCAGTTGATGTTTTTGTTGTATTTTATGTCTTTTTTGCTTCTTGGATTTTTCGGGTTCCTCTTCATCCTCACTTGGATATGTTAAGGTTCCAGTGTCTGAGGTGTTATCATTGTGGGTAGGTGGGACGGGTATGTGGTGTGGTGGTGAAGTGTTTGTGTGTGATTTTGTTGGAGTGTTGGACTGAGGGGGAAAGGGTGGGACAGAGTCCTTCAGGGGAATTTTTGGTGTGGTGTCTTTTTTGGTTTGTGATGGTTGGGTGAATATTGATGGTTTGGGGGGTTGTGTTTTGGGGGTTCGGGTGTGTCTGTTGTAATTTTGTGGCAACAACACCTTCTTTTGTTTTTCCACATCCAGCATTGGGCAAAATGCTTTTAAACGTGTGTTTCTACCAAATTTGAAACATTGTGGTATTTTGCCCTCCACTGCGATGCGGAAAACATGGTTACCATCCACGGGCACCCTTTCCGGTATTTTTTCAATCGTCTCCGGTTTCATTTGAGCTAAAAGCTTAATTGAGGTCCCGTTCCAGTTCTGTCGGATTGATCTTTTTACAGAGAAGAGGTTGTCTTCGCCCTCCTCCAAAAAGCCACCCAGGAGCCACCAAATGTTTGTGTTCGGTGGGATCTGGGAGATCCTTATTTTATGGGTTTCTCTTCCCATGTATGTTGGGAAGAAGATGCGTTGGCTCGTTCGAATTGGAACCACCGAATATTTCTGGGCGAGGGCCTCGCTTTTAAAGAGCACCGAGATGCTCCCGTACTACTTGGCCCTCTGGAGGTAAGCAATGTCTGGTATTGCCTCCTTTAGTACGGTTTCCACTGTGCTATTGCTTAAAGCCATATATTTCTTGTTTGTGAGCAGATCGTTCGGAAGAAAATTGTTTTTCTTAAGGTCGCGGCTCTAATTTCCGGTGGGGTACTTATTCGAAAGCCGCTACCTTCAAAAGTTATATGTTGCGCAGCATCCTTTAGGTGCTGCGCTAGGTTTGACAGATCTATCTCTATAAACTCTGTCTCTTTGGCAAAGCTTTCTGCAAAGTTTTTTTTTGTGTGTGTGTTTGGTTGTTTTTGTTTGTGCTGGAGTTGTTGTTTTTGTTGTTCTTGTTATTGTTGTTCTTGTTATTGTTGTTGTCTTCGTTGTTGTTGGTGTTGTTTTCGTTCATTGCATACTTGTTGTTGTTGTTGCTGGTGTGCCCGTTGTATTGTTTTTGTTCATTGTTTCACACTTTTGGTTTTGGTTTGTTGCCATGGCAATGTCAAGTTGTCGGTCAGCAGGTGAAGAAAATCCTTCCTCGTTTTGACCTTTGTCTGAGACATCTACTACTATGACAGTGGAAGGGGGAAGCTGTAAGCATATCTTCCCTCTTCCTCCTTTGAATGTTGGTGAAGAAGTTGTTGCTTCAGCCGTTTTATTTTTTAAAACGTTAGTTTTTCCAAAAATCTTTTTCATGAACTATTTCGCCCAAAGGAGTAGAGTATTTTAAGAGACTGACCAGATCAAAATTTGACCTGGCAGTCCCTCTACAAATTGGTATAAAAATGAAGGTTCACAGTCAAGAAATTTAAGCAGAACTTACCCAGCAAGTTTAACACGTATGTCCATCCCGGATAGGTCATTGCTGCTATTCAAGCATATATCACAGACAGCAACCCAAACAAATCCATTTGGCAAAGATTCTAATTCACCACTTTATTGTTTGTTGTGACTGCCTCTCTACCTCTATATCTAGGGAACCTGCTTATTACCTTTATTTAACCTTTGTGAATCAAATACAACAGAAACATTTCTCAGTTCTCGTTCTAACGAATTTAACAAATCCGTCTTCACCTCATCTGAATCCTTTGTAATCCCCCCAGAATGTTCAAACAGAGACATCAAACAGAAAATTAACTGTCGTTATATAACGATTCTCATAAGACCTATATATATACCACGAGTAATGCGTTATTTCATTCCAACAAAATAAAACTACAGCAAAATTACCATTTCCTGTATTTTAGTATGAGATGATGGTGCTTCTTTTACTTTCATTATTATTAGGCTGATATATTTTATTCACATCTTTTATTTCTTTCAAAATGTTATAGCAAGCCAAAATTTGTCAATATTAATGATAAAGAGAATGAAGTTAATGTTGTATATATGAAAATATACCAGAAGAAATGTAATTCAATTACATTTAATACATACTTATTGTCATGATAATTTTCCAAATAAAAAGAACATTATCAAAATTAAAAGAAATTTTTCAAAACATGTTTTTAATCAGAATACATATGGATAGAAAACAGCAATGTAATATCGTCACAACTGGCAAATGTAAAATATAAAAATTTAACTGACATAAGTGAAACCAAAACGTCTCCAGTATGATATATACTACCTTCATATTACTTATTAGCAACATCGTTAAATCTTGTGAAAATATATGACACACATACATTTATACACATGCATTGGTTTGAATCTCTCTATCTCTCTATCTATCTATCTATCTATCTATCTATCTATCTATCTATCTATCTATCTATCTATCTATCTACTTATCTACGTTTATACGTATGTATATGTGTGTGTGTGTGTGCGTGTGTATATATATTTATGTACACATACATATATATATATAGATGTATATATATATACACATATATATATACACATAAATACATACATATATATTGTATATATGTGTGTGTGTGTGTTTGTGTGTGTATAATGAATATAATTGTTTTTATGTGCTTTTATACACATATTTTATAGTTCTATAGTCTTCAAGTTAAATATATAGTTATATATCGAATACCAGTTGTCTTAACTTTCATGCACAGAGACATTGTGAGGAAGATTTTATTCGTTTACTTTTAATAGCATGATATTTTTTCGCTTCTATAATCTCTTCTTTTCGTATTAATCTTCTAATTACAACACATTAGAAATTAGCGGGATACGAAGCTTCGCTTTCATTTTAATTTTATTCTTCATTGGAAAATATTTCGCTTTGAAACATACCCTCAAACAATACACAGATCTTTTGTGTGGATTGATAAACTAACAGTCAGATTTGAGAGGAAACCATTTTCTATAGCATGAGAGAATTATATATCAAAATAACGGATGTAGTTTGTTTAAGCTATTTATTTACGTAGATAAAGCCTCGTAAGAATAATAGATATAAGAAATTTAAAACAATAGGAATAACGTTTATGAATAGATGATTTTGAAAACGTATTCATAGTTTCAATATGAACTGTGTTTATATATATTTGACACTATTGCCTATATATTCAAAACTGTGATGCATAAAATGATTATATATATATATATACACTTACATATAAAACTAGTGTATATTGCTTGAAGCAATATTGTGAAATATGTGTTAGAAACCTACAGGAAAGCCGGTAGGAAATTAAAGTTATATAAGGACAAGAAATTTTATTTGTAACCTTAAATATATTTGGGGTAAAATAACGCTTAAATGAATAGAGAGTTGGTGAAATACGAAATGTAACTACGCACAAATAAGTGTCGGGCTTGTGGAGTAGTATGTTAAAGACCTTGTGTTGTAGACTGTAAGATAGCTATTGCTATGTGTCTATAATGGGAAATATGGGCATCATAATGAACAGTCTTCAATGAAAGTGGACAAAATTGTATCTGATTTCTTTTAACTCTTGCTGGGTTCTAATAAATGCAGCTGTATTTTAATACAACGTGGCCTTTTATTTGAGAGAAATTAAATATACGAATAAATATCATTAAATGACATACAACCACCTTATAATCTTTGTACCTATCTAATGAGAAAATTAATGAATCTTCTCATACCTACAACTGCTCTGCCATCTGTTTTATTTCACACTTTAATAGCCATTCAGGAATTTCGTAACCCAAATAAAGGCGATGGAACCTCACTATTCTAATTCATGCGGAATTTGAAAAGTAAGACTACCTTAAAGATTAATTTGTATCAATCTCTCTGGAACTATGTCATACCATCATATTTAGGTATCCAAATATGTATCACATTCAAGTTACTTCTGTTTAACTAGGTTTCTATTATTCGTGTTTGCGTTTATTATTAATTAAAAAAATAGATTTATGTATTTCAATTTACATATATTTACAATGCAATTTAATTTAACATAATTTAATGTTCTACTTCTAGATATAACACTTCTAGATATAAACACATTTTTCTGCCTTCAATTTTACTTTTACTCATCAATCTATTGTTAATCTATTCTAATGCATTTTAGCAAGTATATTTACAATAACAAAAGCTTATTAATGTTTAAAAAAGTAAAACATTTCTTTTTATATGAAATAATTCAATATTTTGTTGTGTTTTCAATAACCATTGACAAACCGCGATATACTTTTAGTTCTATTTCCGTCACAGTGACCCTGACCACCAGGGCAAGTGCCCTCTCCCAGTTTTCCACCTTTAATTTACAGGCACATACTCAGAGTAGGCCCATTCACTCGGGCCATTCTTGCCTCTCTCAACCATCTTTTAGCAAAATGCTGGGAAGAGAGCACTTCCCTCTCTACCCTGAAATTTGAAAAAGATAATCATGGCATCACCGAAGAGGTAAGTGGTCGTCTTCAGCCCTTTCAAACGTGTCCACCATACTATCTCTTTCGCCATGGCCACCAGACAGATAAAAAGTGCCTGCCCTTCCCGACTAAAGGAAGAGGGCGGGGCAATCCTCACGATGGACTCAGCTGATAGCTGGATCCGTCCTACACGCGACAGCAAGTGTTTGACATAAACCCACAAGTCAGCATTGCTCGGACACTGGACGAGTGCATGCAGGACGGTTTCGTCGCCCAGCGCGCATCTCGGACATGCCCAGTTGACGGCACCTCCATGCCTGTAGAGTTTATCCCGAACTGGCAAACTCCTCGGTAGCACTGCCAGGCCAGGTATTTCTGGAAGTTGTCCATAGGCCCCGGCCCGAAAGTTCTTCCGAAGAGATTGGCTAGTTGATTTTCGTCGACGCCTAGAGTTTGCCCAAGACATTCCAGTCTCCAAGCGCTCCCTCTCGTTCTTGGCTTGACCCAGGACTGCATCTCCGTCAAGGAGACGAGCTGGGGAAAGACGCGTCTAGCAAACGGCGATCACACCTGATCAGCGTCGAGGAAGAGGTGGAGATGTCGTAGCCTGAGCCTGTGTCTGCGCATCATCAGCCACGGCAGACCATCCCTCCACGTAGCGGGTGTTGACAGCAGATAGACCGCCTGACCAGCGGAGCGCGTCCCTTCCACAAAAAGCGAAAGAGCAAACGCTCCAGCGCAGTCTAGCGGGGCTTAGGACAAGGTACGACGGTCAGGCGGTAGGAGATTACGGACGCGATGTACGCGTTAGCCACCTCCGCTCGACCTTTCAGGGATAGTTTCCTCTCCGCCCATTTCTGGGTGAGAGAAGCCACCCTGCTCGTCACCTCGTCCCAGTTTTTGTCCGTCTGGAGGTCCGGACCGAACCAGAACCCTACCAATTTAACCGGTCCGCCCGTCCAGCGCCCGTCGACAATGTTGGACGGCATGGACCTGCCCCTCCAGCTGCCGAGCTGCAGGCCCACTGACTTTTCCTGGTTGATCATTGCTCCTGTCACCGCTTCGTATTCTCTTAGTGTAGTGCCGATCGTGTTTGGCGTTCGACACCACTACGGTGACATCGTCCGCATATGCTGACACGGATCTTCCGTATCCTAGTTCGCGCGGACCCCCTCAACGTCTTCAGTTTGTGCAGTAATGGCTCGAGAGTCAATACGTACAAGAGGGACGAGAGGGGACATCCTTGGCAGACCGAGCGCATGATGTTGAACGGTTCCGAAAGGTGACCGTTCACTCTCACCACAGAACAGATGTCACTGTGCATGGCAGCGATCCAGCCTCTGAAGACGAGCCCAAAGTAAGCTGCCCTGAGGACTGCCGCTAGGTAACGTTGGTCGACCCGATCGAAGGCTTTCGACTGATCTAAATTGATCAAGGACCCACCCGTGTTAGTTTCCCTAGCTACCCTCTCTACGATGTATCGCATGAGGTGGAGGTTGTCGTGGATGGATCTGTCGGGAATGGCGCACGTCTGCACCTCTCCCACCAGACCGCCAACGACAAGCGCCAACCTCTTTGCTAGCACCTTGGCCAAAATCTTGAACTCTGTGTTTAGCAGAGTTATGGGCCTGAAATTATCTGTTATCCCCCTTGTTCGAATCCTTTCTCAGCAGCGCCACAGCTCCTCGGCTCACAGAGCTGGAAATTCTCCCGTTCTGTTGCCAGTTGCAGTAGACATCCGCGAAGAGGCCTCCGAACAAGTCTGGCATCTGCACGTAAAGTTCATAGGGCAGACTATCCAAACCAGGCGATTTACCCCTTGTGCAGCCAGCCATTGCCTCCCGTACTTCAGCGGCTGTTATCGGCGTTTCGCAACACTCCGCCTCAATGGCCGAGAGCCGCAGCAGTCCGTCGAGGTAGACACTAAAGTCCATCCCACGATCCGGCCCGCCGCTGCCCCCGAACAGCTGTGCGATGTGTCGCTGAAAAGCTTCACACGTTTGCCCCGATCGAGTAGCATGCGCCCGTCGTGGTCCACCAAAGACCGGATCGCGGCTTTGTTGCCACGACGCGCCACCGCCACTCGGGCCCATTGAACGGCTTTCGTCCACACGTGTCTGAGAGCACGCACCCTAGCTCTGACAAAGCAGCCTTCTTGCTTTGCATTGTAGAATTGGTCAAGAGCCAATTTCGCCGCAACTACGTCAGTCGCGATGACTTTGCTGGGCGCCTCGTCTAATTTTCTAACTAGTTCTCCCTCTGCTCTATTTTTCTCTATTGCTAAAGTCTTACTAAACCTAATGGACTCTATTCTAATTGCTCTTTTCAGAGCAAACCACCACTTGTTGTTGACGATGGCCCCCGTCAACGCCCGCTTAACTAGTTCGCTAATCCGGTCTCTGTAGGCCTTGCGCGCTGGTAAGGACGCGTTTAGCTTCCAGTAGCCGGGTCCTCGCCTATGAAGCCTATCTAAGTCAAGCACACAGATCACGAATTTGTGGTCCGTGTAGCTGACTATCTTGAATTGTGGACAGCCTATGCTAGACCTATCAATTTCTCTACAAAATACTCTATCTAGATATGATCTGGATGAGCCTATGCGATTTGTCCAAGTCCACATTGGTACATTCGGGAAATCCATTCGGTACCTGTCAGACAGTTCAAAACGTCTGAGCAGGTTGGTGAGACTCTTGCACCCTCCTTCCCTATCCACTAATCCCACACAATCCCAGCGTGCATCTAAGATCCCGTTCCAGTCGCCCACTAACACTAAAGAGCGGGACGTTCCAAGAAAGGTCTCCAGACGCCGGAAGAAATCAGGCCGCCCTGCTCCTGTCGGGGCATAGACGGCCACTAGCCTGAAAGCCTGCCCGTCTCCGCTGGTCACGTCCAGCACCACCAACTTACCCTCTGGGTCCAGGAAGATGGCCCGTATGGCGAGATCCAAACCTCTCCGAAAGAGCACAGCAACTCCTCCCCCCGATCACGGACGGCTGGGAGATGCGTATACATCGTAGCCGCCGAAGATCGGTGCGAAGGCCCGTGCTTCGGAGATTCTGGGCTCGCTGATGACCACTACATCTATGTTTAGTGATCTGAGGTCGTTGTGCAGGTGGCCCTGCTTCCATGACGACCCCAAGCCACACGCATTTATGCTGCCTATTCTGAGTGAGGTCATGTTGAAACGGAGTGGAAAAAAAGGGAAAGACCACTTACATACTTCTCGTAGAGGAAGGATGGTTTGTCCATCCGTTTCACTGCTTCTGGCCTCCTCCGGAAGGATGTCCTTATAAATCCTCCTGGAGAGTGCTTGTTGGAAGTCTCCGATGTCTTTGGGGAATTTTTATTTTTGCGTCGTGTACGTTTTCTGTGTGATGCGAGTGAGTTGTATGTGTGGAGGTGGTGTGAACTTTTGGGTTGTTGTGTAGTCTTTTTCTGTGATGCTGGTGTTGTGTTGGATGTAGTGTAATAATTGGTTGTTGTTCAAATTTATTGCTGTGTAGTGTGTATCGTGTTGGCTGTTTTGTTTTGTTTGCGATTGTTGTGGGTTTGTTTCTGTTTCGCTTTTTGGTGACTTTTGTGGTGTTGGGGTTAATGAGGGTGATGGTGTTGGTGTTTGTGGTGATGGGGTTGGTGATGCTTATGTGGATGGTGGCTTAGCTGTCCTAACTTTTTTGTTTGATAGTTTATTTGTTTCCCGCTGTATTTAGTTTTTGGAGGGGGGAAGGAAGAGGATTTTTTTTCTTTTTTGTTTCTTTTTCTTATTTTCTTTTTTCCTGATACCGTTTCCCACTCCTCGTCGTCACAATATGTCTCCAGTTGCGATAGGTCGGGGAGTGGAAAGTCATCCGCAGGCGTTGGTTTTGGTTGTGGCGTGGTGGATGGTGCAGGGGCTGGTTCTAGTTCTGGCGCGTTGGGTGGTGGTGGTGGTATTGGTTTTGCTACTGTTGCTGGGGTTGTTGCTGTTACATTTGCTTCTGTTGTTGCTGCTACAGTTGTTGCTGCCATTTATGCTGCTGCTGGTGTTGATGGTTGAGTCACTGGGGTGGGTAAGAGAGGTGGCCTGAACCTTTTAGTCTGAGGGCAGAAAACCCTTAGGTGGGTTCCTTCACCACAAACGACACACCTAGGCCTTCTGCCCTCGACAATTACGGTGAGGTTACTGACGTCAGTGAGGTCTATTATCTTTGGGATCTCCTCAATGGTTTTTTGGTCCGCTTGGATTAGAAGCTCCATCCCAGATTGGGACCAGTACTCCTGCTTTTCTTTCGCTATTTCGATTATCTTGATGTTGGCCTCTATGCCGGCGAGGACGGTAGCCATTAACCAGAGAATTTCGATGCCCGGTGGAATGTGGGTCACCCTGAACTTCACGAGTCTCTGGCCACAATAGCTTTGGACGAGTGTGAAGTAGTCAATTCTTAATGTGGCCATGAAGTGTTCTCTGGCCTCCTGTGGTGTTCCAAAGAACACGTCCTCGGTTCCATTTTTCTGCCCACGTCTGATGTGGGGTTTTTTGCCCACACATGTCCCAAAGCTTTTTGGATTTGGGACTCGGATGCCCGTTCCACTCGGCGCGATTTTATGTTAATCGTCCGATAAGACACGGTGCATAGGCGCCGATGCTCCATTTTATTAGGTGTGTGTGTGTGGCGGGGGCGCCCCCTGTCCCCATCTTTCTTTACCATTATTTACCATTCTTTACCATTCTTTTGGCTTTTTCTGATTCCTGCTGAGTTACCTGGATTGCTTCGCACTTTTTTGCTACTCTGGCAAAAGACATGGTGGTTTTCTTATTCTCATTCTTGTTGTTGCTGTTGTTATTATCGTTATTTTTGTTATTGTTAATTTTAGTTTCAGTTGTGGTCGTGGCGTCAGTGGTGTTCGGTGTGGAAGAGTTCATTTTGGG